>CM033699.1:12913153-13318206 GCA_019514585.1 Dendrobium officinale | reverse complement strand
TTGTGATGGAGTGGTAATCTACATCGAATTAACAAGCAGTCTTGGAATCCCATTTCGACTTCCTCGTCTACACAGCTGTTGATAACCATCCATAATATTACCAGACATTACGAAGAGAGAAAACACACATGCATCATAGACATCCAACAATATTAACAGAAATTGAAACTCACACCTGAGTATAAAAAAGAGTTAAAAAAACCACACAAAGTTATATCTTCTTCATTCTTAAAACTCGTCCTACTCTATGAGCCATTTAGCCAATTCGTCTACCTCCACAAGCCCTCGACCGATGAGTTCATGGGATTGCCAAAGAATTATGCCCAAGAAGATTTTTGTATTACATGCGGGGGGGGAGCTCAGGCGAGTCGAATTGATTGAAGAGTATAAGGTTGTACGTGACATAGAATGCCCCAGTGGGGTGATTTGTGAGGTGTTTTACCCCTTGGCTCTGATTACCAATGGAGGGAGGTTGCTGCTCCTCATATTTATAATCTCTCTTCAATTTCAAGTATGTTTGTCTTCAATGGTATGTATATGTTTGATCATCATTCTAGAATTCTAAGGTTTGATATTGAGGGCGAGAAGTAGATGGAGATCCTACTACCTGACAAATTTTGGTGGTTCCCTTCCAATTGGACAATTCGAGAGATAGATGGTTTAGTTTGCATGACTGATAATAGCACTCAAACTATTAGTCTGTAAGTTTTGAAAGATTATCAAAAAGGAGTATGAGATTTGGAGAATAGCGTCAACATTAATTATAATTTTTAGAAAAAAATTTAGTGATATTCCAGGAGATACATTGATATATATTTTTCTCTTTTTTATTATGGGGATAGCAAGATGTTGCTCATGTCCGATGAAAAAAGTGCAAAGAACTCTTCTAAATATGACAAAATTGCCCTCCTATGATCCCATAACTCTACATGTTGAGCAACTACCAAATTCATATTCTGCTTATATCTTGACTGCTACTACATTCTTCACATAAAGTTTTGAGTCGTTATTATGAATTTATTTTATCACCATCAGAATGGTTAGTTTACATATTTTAGATGATAATATTTCTTAATATTATTTGTATAATCATTTTATTTTATCAAAAAAATATGATGTCTTTGATGCAATATTGTTACAATATTTTTCAATATTATTTTATCTAGAATTAATGCATGGATGATTAATGGTTATTTTTTCTTAGATAGATTTACAACATAGTAATGCAAATTGGTGGTGATGACATAGTAATATCATAAGGGATTATATATATACTTTTTTCGACAACGATCTATATGCTTATGGAAATATGTGAAAGATATAATCATTAACATTTTTCAGGAGAGATTATAAGTATAGGTAAATGTTTGTTGGGACCGTAATTAGGAATTTGTTTTCAGAATTTCTCTATTCTTTAATAAAAAAAAACATTTAAAAAAATATCAACAGTAATATTTAATATTTTTTTCCATTATATTTAGTTAGATTTATCGAAATATTAATAATTTATCTAATAAATTAACATCATTAAGACCAACTGATCTATTAATAGTTATTTCAAATAGAAAAGGCCCATTCTCTAATTAATTACTAATTAAAAAGATTTAAAGTAGAGGTGAGCGTTAGATAGGGTCGGTTTCTTTTTGGATGATTCAAATATATAAAAATATTTGATAAATAAATAGATAATATCTAATTGTAATTAAATAATTTATTAAGAAAGCAAAGAACTAATGATGTCCTTCCATAGGAAACAGACGACAAGGCCCGCGTCTATAAAATCGGTCAATTGTTCATATTTAGGGTCTGTTTAGCAAAAGTAGGATTTAATTTTTAGCATATTTTAGTTTAATATACTATTGATACGTCATGCGAAAATTAACTTGATCGGGCACGAATCTTGAGGCAAAAATCAAGTTGGAAACTTCAAAAATTAAATCCGGAGCACCTGAACTCCGATTTCAGCGAGCTTACAGTCAAAACTGAGCGTCTCGGAAATACAAATCCAACGACATCAAATTCGACCCAATCCGAGTCCAAATGGGTCCAAATCAAGGACCCGAAGCTCTTTTGGAAGGTTCAAACCGCAATTTGAGTTACCAAAACGGTCTCGATTTTAACGAGCTTATACTCGAATCGAACGGCTCGACGAGACGAATCCAACGAGCCCAAGATCGCAGAATTCTGACATCATTAAGGCCTTCAAATGCCCAACGAACGGTGCATGATCAAAGGATTCGATATCGGCCGTCCATTGGACCACTCCCTATTCGCCCCTGATCTCATGCCTATTTACGGGCCATGCCACTCCAGAAAATCTATAAATAGAGCCCTCATTTCTCATAAGAGGGGATCCAAGCAAGAGAGAGAAGAGGAGAAGAGAAGGAAGGAGTTCCTTCTCGACAGCCGCCGGACCACCGCCGGACCACCGCAGAACCTCGTCGGACCACCGCCGGACCACCGCAGGAATCTCGTCGGACCACCGCCGAACCACCGCAGGAACCTCGCCGGACCACCACAAAACCTTGCCGCCGACCACCACCTTAAGGCCCGACGTTCATAAATATCCCCGACGTCCTGCCAAAGACCCGACGTCTTGTTCAAGGCCCGACACTCAGTCCCTACATCTTGCCAAAGACCCGACGTCTTGTTCAAGGCCTGACAGTCAGTCCCTACTATCCTGCCAAAGACCCGACGTCTTGTTCAAGGCCCGAAATTAAGTCCCGACGTCCTGCTGAAAACCTGACGTCCTGCTTAAGACCTGACGTCCTACTCAAGGCCAGACCATCAACATCCGATCTTCCAAGTGACACTGGGACTAACACCTGACTCCTTATCTCCTACCGCCTACGGTCCTTCTGACCACTGTCGCCTAATACGGTCCGACCGACCTCCATCACCAGACAACGGTCTCCCCGACTCCGGCCGACTACGATCTCCTGCCGACTACGGTCTCCACCTGCCGACTACAGTTCTTCAGGCCTTTGTCGCCTACTATGGTCCCTTCCGACCTCCATCAACAACAAACGGTCTTTCTGACCCAGGTCTCCTGCCGACTCCGGTCTCCTGCCGACCACGGTCCTTCAGGCCAAACAAACCTGTATAATGTACCCTCTTACCATGTAATGCAATCTATATGATGTACATTTGCTACATCAATCCAAGGCCTTCTCCTAAGGAAGGGCCTCATTTGTAATCGACTACAAATACTAGTGGATTCATTCAAACCGGGCCAGGCCCTGTGGTTTTTCCCCCTTTTTTCAGGGGTTTTCCACGTAAAAACTTTGGTGTCTCTTATGAACGCTACACCCTCTCACTTATCTGATTGTGTGCTGGATCTTCGTACAACGCTAAGACGTCAAACTATATATTTCTCTACCGCCGCGAATATTCCAGGACGCAACAACTATAAATTTAATTTGTGTTAAAAATGAATTATTTATTAATTTGAATTTTAATTACAATCAAGCTCGTCTCACCGTAAACGAGCTCGAGCCGACTCGCCAGCCATGGACGGAAATTTTTAAATTTAGGTTAGACTTTTAAAATTTTTAAAAATTAAGCTGAATTTTTAAAACTTTAGCATGATTTTTTATAATTTAGAGAAAAAATTTTTAAAAAATATATATGAAATGTTTAACATTTAAATAAAATTTAGGTGATTATTATTATTATTTAATATTAAAATTTAATAAATAAAATATTAATATTTATTCGAGCCGGCACGCGAGCTCACGAGCCAAGTCGACTCAAACTCAAACTCGAGCTCGACTCACGAACTTAGCTCGCAAGCCCATAAACGAGTTGAGCTCAAGCCAGCTCGACTCACTTACACCCCTACTAATGACATTAATATATAGGCATAATGTAGCTCCATTTATACTCATTCGGCAATATTAAAAATGTAATGGAACCGAGCCCTCACTCTTCTTTGCTCGGAAGGCTTTCCAGCTCCTTCTTCATGCCCGTCTGCTATCCGACTTGATCTTCCAGCGTGCCCTAGTTTGGGATGGAGTCGCGCCATCGCCCTACTGACGTAGGTCTCTAGCTCTGCCTCGCGGGAGAGGGGGCCAGCGCGATCCAGAGAGGGAGACTGGTAGCCCTAGCTGTTGCGGGACTGGTTGGGCCAGCGTGATCTAGAGTGGGAGACCGGCATTGTCGCCTGTCTCAAGCTGGCCTTATTGGCATGGCTTTGTCGTTGCCAGGTCCCAAGTCCTATATGAGAAAAGTGGAGGGTTGCGTTAGGTAGTCGACAGCCAGCGTAAAACTTGTCGAATAATCATGACATGAATTCTTTAAAAAATTATGTTAATGCTAGGGCGTCCCCTAGAAGCGACTCGCTGTATGGCCTGAATACAGTGACAAGTGTGCAAGGGCCGCTGCACCAGCGCCCGGGTGCAGTGTTAAATAGGCAAGGGTTCCCACATTAAGGACGGATGTGGGCAAAGAAGCTAGTCCATGAAACAAAAATTAGGATAGGAACTTGGAATATAGGCTCCCTTACAGGAAAATTAATGGAATTAATATATATTATGATTCATAGAAATATAAATATTCTGTGAATTCAGGAAACTAAATGGGTTGGAGAGAAAACTAAGGAGATTAATCATTTAGGATATAAGTTATGGTATTCGGGTAGGATTCGTACTAGGAAATGGTGTAGGTGTGATTAACTAGAAAATGGTGTAGGTGTGATTATAAATAAGAAGGATAATATAATATAAAAATTAACAGAATTGGATATAGAATTATAGTTTTAAAGATGGTTGTTGATGCTAAAGATTGTTAATATTATAAGTGCTTATGTTCCTCAAGTAGGTTTGGATATGAGTTCAAAATTAAAATTTTGGAATGACTTAGAAGAATTAATATAAAATATACCTCTTGAAGAAAGAGTATTTATTGGAGGAGATTTAAATGGACATGTTGGAAGAGAGGTAGATAATTTTAAAAACATCCATGGTGGCTATGGGTTTGGAGCGATAAATGAAGGTGGTAAGACAATATTAGATTTTTTTAGCTTATAATTTCTTAATAGCTAATACCTTATTTAAGAAAAGAGACGAGCATCTTATCACTTATAAAATGGATAATGTAAAACACAGATTGATTATTTTCTTATAAGAAAATTAGATTGTTTAGATTACAAAGATTGTAAAATTATTCTGAATGAAAATTTATGTACCCAACATCGATTATTAGTTTTGGACTTTAAGATAAAGGGGAAAAAATAACTAATAAAGTAAAATGATTTTCTAAAATTAGATGGGGGTATTTAAAGAATATTTATAAAAGTATTTTTAAGAGTAAGATTTTAGATCTTAAGATTCTGTCTGTGCATGAGGATGTCAATATTATGTGGGAAAAAGAAGCTTGTGATATTAAGAATATTGCAAAAGATGTGCTTGGAGTTTCAAAGGGAAAATCTCATAATAGTAAAAATAGTTGGTGGTGGAATCCAAATGTGCAAGAAAAGATAAAAAAATAAGAAGATTTATTATAAACATTGGTTTAGATGCAAAAATTTTGATAATTGGGAAAGCTATAAAGATGCTTGTAAGGAATCTAAGAAAGCTATTTGCGATGCAAAGAGTTTAGCTTTTAATGATTTATATAATAGATTAGATACTAAGCATGGAGAAATATATATGTATAAGTTATCCAAACAAAGAGATAAGAGTAGTAAGGATTTAGTTCAAATGAAGTATCTTAAGGATGAAGATCAAAAAGTACTTTTCTTAGAAAATGATACTCAACAAAGATGGATGAGGTATTTTGCTAAACTTTTTAATGAAGAATGTGAAAATATGATTAACTTTAGTGACCTTATCACCCTAAATGAAAATAAAGATTTTTATTTTTATCGGCGTATAAGTAAAATCGAAGTTAGAGAGGCTTTAAAGAAAATGAAGTGTCGAAAAGCTGTTGGACCTTATGATATTCCAATTGAGATGTGGAAATGCTTAGGAGATGAAGGAATATCTTGGCTTACTAAACTTTTAATACTATTTTGAAGACTAAAAAGATGTCAAATAAGTGGAGAATGAGTGTGTTAATTCCTATTTTTAAGAATAAAGGTGATGCACAGGAGTGTGCAAATTATAGAGGAATTAAGTTAATGTGTCATACTTTAAAACTATGGGAGCGAGTTATGGAGCATAGGTTGAGGCGGGATACTAATGTTTCTCAAAATCAATTTAGATTCATACCGGGTAGGTCTACTATGGAAGCCATACATTTATTGAGAGGTTTGATGGAGAAATATAGAGAGAATAAGGAGGATCTACATATGATATTTATTGATTTAGAGAAAGCATATGATAAAGTTCCAAGAGAAGTGCTATGGAGATTTCTTGAAAAGAAAGGAGTTAATAATGCTTATATTCAAATCATTAAAGATATGTATGCATGAGCTATTACTTGTGTTCAAACACAAGGTGGTTTGACCAAGTATTTTCTTATTTCGATTGGATTACATCAAGGATCTGCCTTAAGTCCATATCTTTTTGTTTTAGTAATGGATGTTCTCACTAGACATTTGCAATTGGATGTACCTTGGTGCATGCTTTTTGCTAATGATATTCTTCTTGTTGATAGGACTAGAGAGGGAGTTGAAGGTAAACTTGAATTATTGAGGTCAACTTTAGAGTCTAAAGGTTTTCGCTTGAGTATATCTAAAAATGAATATATGGAGTGTAATTTTAGTGGAAATAGACCTAGTGAGGGGATTGTGGCTTTGGGCGATCAAGTCATTAATAAGAGTACACATTTTAGATATCTTGTATCTATTGTTCAGAGTGATGGTGAAATTGATGTGGATATTATCAGCAGAATTCAAGTGGGATGGTTGAAGTAGAGGAATGCATCGGGCTCATTGTGCGATAAAAAAGTCCCCCTCAAACTTAAGGGAAAATTCTATAAGATGGTGGTGAGACCTGCAATGCTTTATGGTGCCAAATGTTGGCCATTAAAAGAGAAGCATAATACTAAGTTAAGTGTTGTAGAGATGAGGATGCTTAGGTGGATGAGTCGCTTGACCCTTAGAGATAGGATACGAAATGAACATATACGTGAAAAGGTTGGAGTAGCTCCAGTGGAAGATAAGATTAGAGAGAGTCGCCTTAGATGGTTTGGTCACATTAAACGGAGACCTTTTGATGAACCGGTTAGGAAAGTTGAGGTATTAGATTTGACTTATGTTAGAAAAGGTAGAGGTAGACCTAAAAAGACTTGGTTAGAAAATATTAGAAATGATCTTTCTTTATTAGATTTAGATGAGAATTTGACTTTTAATCGGACACAATGGCGAAGAAGGATTCATGTAGCCGACCCCATATAGTGGGACAAAGGCTTCATGTTGTTGTTGTTGTTTTGTATTATAGCTGTCAATTTCCTGGTGTTCTCTGTACTGGGCTAGGGCTTCGCCCTAGCCAATTTCTACCGGTGGTGCTTGGCTTCTTCCTTCACGTGCCGAGGGAAGTTCTTTTTCCCTTTCCTTTTCTTTGTTTTTTTGCCGAATTGGCAGTTTGTCGTTCTTTTGATCCTTATTTTCTAGATGGATCGGCTAGGTCCCGTTTGTTTTTGGAAGCTTTAGTGGGTTCATCTCCTGGTAGATTTCCTGATCTTATACGCTCTTCTTTTCGTGGCGTTCCTGCTCTTTTGGTTTCGGAAGAGGAATTTTTTGCTCTTCCTGAACCATTTAAGTTTTCGCTTGTTGGCTTCTTCCCTTTGCGGCGGCCTCTGCTTGCGTCCATTCGAAAAAAAAATTTCAATCTTTATTTAAATGGTACTTTCTTTGTGACCGTGTTGGATTCTTCTCATGTTCTCATTAAGCTGGAGAATGATCTTGACTATAGTAGGGTGTTTTGTCATAGGTTTTATCTAGTTTTCAATTGCTTCATTAAGTTGTCTAAATGGTCTCCTTCCGGTGGCATTGGGAATGAGTCTCCCATTGTCCCGATTTGGATCTCAATCCCTAATTTGCGACCCCATATTTTCTCTCCTCGTATATTGCATGGATTGGGGCATCTCTTTGGTAACCCGCTGAAGGTGGATAATGCCATCGCGTTGGAGTCTCGCCCATCTGTTGCTCGTGTGCTAGTGGAAATTAATATTACGAAGAAATTTTCGGACAAGATTTGGATAGGACCTGAGAAACTAGGGTATTTCCAGCAAGTTATTATGGAGGATTTTCCTCTCTTTTGTCCCAATTGTAAGCGTCTTGGTCATTCTTTTGGTGACTGCCGACCTACTCTTGATGTTAGCTTGCATGTTGCTCCTTTCTCTAAACTGGATTTCCAGGTTTCTGATGATAATTACATTCATGTTGGCAATGGGGATGTTAATGATTTAGGGGATACGGCTCTTATCCTTTCTAATCCTACTCTTGTTGATCTGTCTCCTATTATTTTACCACCACTGTGTCAGGACAGTTATGTGGTTGTGTCTCCCATTGATTTGCCCGTTATTGGTGATGTAGTAGTTGAGTTAATTCTATCTTTCCAATTTCAGTCTCCGGTTGTCCATACTTCTGTTGTCGGGATTTGTTCGAGTGGCTCTCCTATTCTTTTGGTGGACCAGGCTGCTGTGTTGGATTCCCCTATCCATGCTATTAATGGTTAAACTGTGGGTGTGCCTTATGTCGGGCAAGTGTATTACCTTGTTCTCTCCCCTGCTGCCCCTATGCCTGCTGATGTTGTTCTTTCGATGAATGGGGTTGTTTCCCCTATTGTGGCTCCTGTCCTTGTGGCTATATCTAACAGTAATTGTTGTATTAATCTTAGTGATAGAAATGGTGATGGTGCGAAATTGTCTGTTGATTGTGGTGAGGAAACCTTGGTTGTTGTTGGGGATGAAGGTTGTTTGATGCCTCTAGTGGATGTGTCTATCTCTATCATTTCTAATGCTAATATGTTAGCCCATGTTGCAAGAGATGTTAGGTGGCAATGTGATTGGCTACATAATGACATGGCTATTAGTGGGAAGGACTTTATTGATAACAACCTCGATACGGGCTCGCTCGATAAATTTGTTATGCAATGTAAATGGAATTCAAAGAAGAAATGATTTTCTTCTTTTGGATGGTTTGGGTTGTGCTATTTTATTCTTCAGTTTTTGTCTTTCCTACTTTCAATTTGCCTTGCTACTACTTTTTCTTTATTTTAACATTTTGTAATTCTATTGCTGTGGTCATTCTTATGGTCTTGTCCTATATCTTTCTATCTTAATGGAATTTTTTGTTCTAAAAAAAATGTAATGGAAAAAATAATTTCTTGTTATTTTGAAATTTATATTTAATTATATTTTAATAGCTTAATTATATTAAGAGAATATTATAAAATTAATCTCATCCAGACATAATAAATTTCAAAATAACTAGAAATTATTTCCCATATATTGAATTTTATTGATAATTTTTTCAATTTCAAATTGTGTATTTTATTTTATTGGTTGGAGCTATTATATTAAATTCTTAATAGAGTCCTAAGTGATTTAAGACCTACTAGTGTAAAAGGAGGATAAACTAAAGGTAATTAAAATCAAGTTCTAGCATTCATAATTACTAGTGTGGTCATCAAACATGCAAACGATAGGGATCAAATAAGGTGCATGACAAAATTAAAACTATGGTTTCTACAGGGCCCTATGGTTGAGAGATTGCAAAATACAATATAGGGTTTTTGGGCCTTAAGGTTAAGTTTTTTTAGAACACTCACATACTTCGGTGTCAATATCTAGTGATATCCGGCCAAAGCACCTCCACCCGGTTGGATAGAGGATACTTACATCTTTAGTTCATTTCCTTTTGTTCACTTCATAAGTATCATTCCTCACAATTCATGCAAAAAAAAATTAAATCAGGGAATTAGAAGCACATTTAATAAATAGAATTGAAATAATTGACAAAATATTATTTAAATTCAAATGTACCTTTTTCCGAGCTTGGAACCCGGCTCAGTTATTTTCCTTTTAAACTTTCCACCTTTGAAAGCATATCGTATACTTTTTTCTAAAATTCACCCCAAGGCACAAGAAATGGAGGACAATTTTCTTTTATCTTCCAAACAACTCACTCTCCAAAATCAACACACCTCACCTCTCAAAACACTTCAACTTTCAACAATTATATACTTTAAAACACTATTTAACATAACCACACTTTATTTCTTACAATTCGAACTTTCTTTTCACCCTTCCCACATTTTACCTTTCAACACATACACTTTCATTTCACAAATACACATGTTTCACTTTCCAAAATTTACATGTTTCACCATTCAAAAATCACTCATACACTTTTCAAAATATATATTTTCCAAAGCATTCCATTTTAAAGAACATACTTTCAAAGCACGTTATTTTTTAACACACAAACTTTCCAAACCTCCCCTTTAGGTCAAAATCATCACCCCTTTTGCATTTAAACTCTTCCAAACCTCGCCTTGACTCATAACACGACCAAGGCTTGATTCCCTTCTAATTCACCATAGAAATGATTGTAGCCATAAATCATAGGGTTTGGACTATAAATAGAGGCGTATGCCCTGCTTTCCAACAAACTCTTGGTCAAAAGAGTTGACTTGGTCAAATTGACCAAGCCAGACTCCAAGACCCCCTCCACTAGATTCAGTGGGTCAATCTGAGTCTGTTGAGCCCAGACCCAAGCTCTGGGTCAACCTGGTTGACCAAGTCAACCCAGGTTGACCAAGTCAACCCAGGTTGACCCAATTCACCCTTAAGGAGCCTAATTTAAATTCAACCCATTTTCATGGCTCCTAGACTCAAGCCCCCTACTCCCTTTGACCCAATTGACTGGGTTGACCAGGCCAACCCTTGACTTGGTCAAACCAAGTCTCCATTGGTCAATTTTGACCTATTTAAGTTAAAATAATGACATTTAATGGGTTTAATCAATTCCTAATCCTCTCTTAATCACACCACGGCAAAATCAAGTTGATTTCCCTCCTAATTATCCTCTGATTCAATCCTAGCCGTCCATCCCAAGCTTGAGCATTTAAATGGAGATTTTAGGGCTTCATGAAGGGGACTTTTTGCAAATTCTTTCTCTCAATGCCCCCTAAGTCTGAGATCTTTTGTTTGACAGCTCTCCTAACTCCACCACATCTTCCCAAGTCAATTCCCTTCGGTCAAACCTCCCCGACAGCAATCTTCCGGCGAGATCAAGGCTAAATACATTCCAGGGTATCTTCCATTCGATCCAGAGCTCATTTGGTTGCAGTTTCAAAAAAGAAAGCGTACTAGGACAATCTACAAACTCAACTATTCAAAGAAATCAAAGATCCAACGGTTAGATCTCTCAAAATCCCTAGACCTAGGTCACTACATTTAGGATTTTTTAGCTTTGTTTTTAGTGTGTTTTGGGCCAAACTAATTGTTCCCCACGATTTATGTTCATATCCTTAATCTTGGCTTAAAATTTTGTTTGAATTCATCCACCCAATCGAGAAAAAAATCCAAAAAATCATTTAGGGCTACGGGTTACGCCTGCCGTTCGTTGGGACCGATCCAGAACATTGATCTCGCGATCAATGGTCGGGATCGGATCACTCCGCTGCTTAGATTGACCATGCGATTTAACTTTGTGGTCTCATTTTTAATCCTGCGAGATCAGCGCCGTCTGTCTGAAACAGCGGGCGATCCGATGGTCAAAATTTACCACTGACATGATTAGTAAGACCCACGCCTGCGGCTTAATGATTGCCGCATTCATACAGCAATAGTTGTCGGCGGCACAATCATTGTGCCGCCAAGCAATGCTTGCCTTCGACCACGGAACCAATTAGGGGATGCCATGTAGCCCGCTGCCAATATTTAATTTAAATAACGATTTTGTAATTATTTTTAAATCTTTTCTAAATCATAATACTTAAAAAATTATTTTAAATTATTTTTAAGTCTAAAAAAATTTGTATAATATATTAAATCGCTCGTATTCTCAACCTCTTTAATTTAAAATTAATTTTAATTAAAAAAATATTTTGCACATTTTAAAATATTATAAAAACAGTTAATTTGATCATTTATTATTATTATTATTATTATTTATATTACGTGCATTTATTATCATTATTATTATTTTTTTAAAAAAAAATTATTGTTATTATTATTCTTATTATTATTATTTACCTTTATTATTATTATTATTGTGTGTGTGTATATATATATATATATTACTATTAAATTTATGTTAATATTATTATTATATTATTATTATTATGTTATTATATTATTATAATATTATACTATTATTTTAAATAAATGTTATTATTATTATCATTATTAATATTGCTTTAAAAATTATTATCATGATTATTTTAAAAATATTAACATTATCTTTATTTTAAAGTTATCATTATTATTTCTATTATTATTTAAAACTATTATCATTAGTATTATTTTAAAACTATTAATATTGTTAATATGTTAAAACTATTATTATCATTATTATTATCATTGCTTTCTTTATTATAAAAATATTAACTCTCTTGAACCTATCCTATTTCTAAAAGTGACTTTTTAGACCTCCTCAACATAGAGTAGGACCCCGACCTTTCTATAAGCTACTAATTCAACCTAAGTCTCAGGAAACACTACCCTTAACATTAAAATGAATCAACTCATTAAAATAACTCAATGAAATTGATTGCTACCGGGCTACCCAGGACTACGAGGCTATTAAGTTAGCCCCAATGAGGGTGAAATAAACCTCACAGTCTCAGTGTGAAATAAAGGTAGTAATCAACTCAACATTAATAATAAAACTTCTAAAATCAACTTCAAGACATTAATAATTAAATTTGAACTAACCCCCCCCCCCCCTTTGGCCTTCAACGAATACGAACTCGAAAACAACTTGAACCAACTACCTTTTATAGGGCATATCCAAAGCCACACTGGTCTACTACACATACAGAATTATTTATTAGGGCACCACTTCTATTCCTAGGCTAGGCCTATGCTTTTCTTTTTGTACTTTCTATGTTTTGATTGCTCTTGAATGTGGCACGTGTGCTAGTTGTTCTAAATTGATGTGAGTGTTTATTTTATTTCTTTACTGCACCTTACTCTTTTTTCTCTGAGGATTGATTATGCATTAGACTTACCCCTAGGCTTGAGATGTTTTATACTAATAATATTTTTTGTAGGTGGTTATGCTCATGGAGCGCTAGATAAAAGGGGGGTAATTATCATGATTTAAAATGCTAATAATGTCATATGCAGGTGCTTCAGAAATTGTTCAGCCCCCCTAAATAAATGAGGGCTAAAACCATCAATAATAATAACTGCTACAGGTGCTCAAGAGACTACTTAGCCCTAAAAAATAATTAAGAGCTTGGTCAAGTGTGGCTGGTATGAGTACTTTTATTTTATATAAATTGCTTGGGATGATATATATATATATATAATTTTAGACATCCCATTTTTAAAATTTAAACATAGGTTGAGTACATGAAATGAATTAATTGGGAAGGATTAGAACATAACTGGATGTCAATTATTTATTAATCACAACATTAGTCATGTTAATTATCGCTTAATCTTTACGTGTTTAAGATGCACAAGCATTTAACTTAGGCTTTTATAGTCCTGAGGACGTGGCTTGTGATTGTATGTTGCATTTTCTTTATGTTACCCAAGGGTTAGTCATTAACACTTGATTCAAACTCGTTCTACCTAGTGACACCTTAAGGACAATATTTAAGAACCCGTCAAGAAAATTTAGAGAAATTTTAGGGATTATGATACCCCTCCAAATGATCGATATGAAACTTGAATCAATTAAACTTTATGAAATCTCAAGATTCGTGCCCAATCAAGATTATTTTATGATGAAGTATCAGTTACCCCCTATTTTCGAACATCGCAACTTTAGGAGTCTGAAAATATGCGTCATGAATTTCGGAGAATTTTTTTGAGTATGTCAAAATTAAGCTTGTTTGTAGAGGCCTCGAATGGCTTTGAAAGTGTCAAAATTGAGTCCGGGACGTCAAAAAATGGTCTCGAGGACCCAAAAAAGGTCCGATTTGGCCTTTACAGTGCAAAAAAAATGGACCCGGACCAGACCGAGCAGCCGAACCTGCCGACCGGCCGGCGCCACCTGCACGAAACCACCGTGGGCTGGCACCCGCCGCTTGCTGCGGCCGGCTGTTGCGTGCGGCTACCGCGCCACCGCGTGCCGTGCATGCTGAGCACATTCCGCGTGGTCAGCGCGCTATCCGCGCCATTTCGGGAGGTCGGTTGGCTGCCATCGCCTTAAGCGGGCCCCACCAGCCGAAAAAAATAACTTTCTGATATTTTCTGGTCCTAAAAATTCCAAAAAAAAATCCCAAAAAATTTCAAAAAATTTGGAAACAATTTAGAAAAATTAGGGATTTCAAAAATGACAATAACTCCCCTTCTCTCTCCCAAAAACTTATAAATAGGCCCCTTAGGCCTTTAGAAAAATTGCACCTTCTCATTTTCTCCCTCTGGCTCTCCGACAATTGAGGCTTTCCGCTATTTTCGAGTAGAAAATTTTCTCTGCTTGAATTAGCGCCCCTCCTCTTGTGTAGAAGTTAGGGGATTTTTCTTCCTCATTTTTCCCCCTCTGAATTTCTAACAGTTGAGGCTTTCCGCTAATTTCGAGTGGGAAATTTCTCCTGATCGAATTAGCGCCCCTCTTGTGCAGAAGTTAGGGGATTTTTCCTCTTCATTTTTTTCCCCTCTGGCTTTCTGACAGTTGAGGCTTTCCGCTAATTTCGAGTGGGAAATTTCCTCTGCTCGAATTAGCCCCCCTCCTCTTGTACAGAAGTTAGGAGATTTTTCCTCTTCATTTTTTCTCCCTCTGGCTTTTTGACAGTTGAGGCTTTCCGCTAATTTCAAGTGGAAAATTTCCCCTGCTCAAATTAGCGCCCCTCCTCTTGTGTAGAAGTTTAGGGGATTTCTTCCTTACTTAGATTCGCACCTCTCTTTAATAAGGAAGTTGAGATGGGTGATCGCACCTCTATCAAAGATGCTTCCGCCAAAGAAGATCATCTTACTGCCCATTCTGAGGGTTTGAAGAAGTTTTCCAAGGCGACTAAGGCTGATGATGTTATCTCCACAATCACTGAAGATTCTTTCATCTCTTTTAGGAAAAAATTCTATTTTCCTAATGATTTGGTGATGAAGGTGCCGGCGAGATCTAATCGCGCTTGCTTTCCTCCTCCGGGATATGTGACAGTGTACGAGTTTAGTTTGCGAGCGGGGTTGAGGTTTCCGCCGCCTCCTGAATTGATTGATATTCTAACAGTCTGCAGATTGAGTTTGTCTCAATTTTCCTATCGGGCTATGTCGGTCATAGTGGGCCTGATTGCATTTTTCAGAGACCGCGGAGTGGTGTTGTCTCCAGATTACCTATCTCGGATCGGGCGTATGTATACTGATACGCAGGGTCGTATCTCCTTCAGATCCAAGTGGCTGGATATTCGTACCATGGATCCATCTAAAGACTGGAATAGCGACTTCTTCTATGTGCAGAACGATTGGGACCTCCAAGAAAAATGGGGAATGTTGAAGGAGTTATCTATCCCCTTCATATTGGAGTGGAAAACTTATTGAGGATACTGAAGCTTCCTGATATTGATGCCCTCCGTTATGAGATGCGTTTTTTGAGCAGATGCATAGACGAAGAATATGTATTCAAGGTGGGACTATCTACTGAAGTAGGGAGGATGCATGCACAGATGTTGAAGAAATCTGTGAAAGTTCCAGAGACACAAAAAAGTCAATCCAAGCGACTTGAGGGCGAGGGAGATTTATAGGGGCCTAAGAAGAAGAAGTTGGATGAAGTTTTGACAATTGCCGGCAAGGGTCCTCGCTTTTCTCCATCCATGATATATATTCCAAAGGATGTTCTGAAACGTAAGTGCATTGGTCGTTGACGAGCCGATGAGTTGGTGAGTTCACCCTCTCTCCATTTCCCTTGTATTTGTGTACACATTTTTAGGGATAAACTTTTTACTTGTTGATTCTTTCTTGAAAAGTATCTTGAGATGAATAAAATCTTGGATGACTGGAACGATGAATTCGTGAAGGTACCTTCAGGGGAAATATAAGAAAAAATATGACGGTAAAGTGAAGGAGATGAAGGCAGTGGAGGATCAACTTGAACAATGCAGAACAGAATTGGCAAACAGGATCTCTTCAGCCTCTTCCCAAAATGAGCAGATGGACTATTTGCATATACAGTTGGTGGAGGCAGAGGCCACAAATAACCAACAACTGAAAGATCAGCAAATCCTTGAGGCTGAGAATAAGAAGCTCCTGAACAAATTGTTGGAGAAGGTAGCTCAACTGTCGCCGTCCACAGTCATATAGGAGTTCAAAAAGTCTTACACCTTTAAGATAATCATCGAGGATCAAGTTCAATAAGCTTGCGATTGTTTTATGAAGTAAAGTTGAAGGCTTTAGAAGTAGAGCTTATGGGAGATAGCTTCATCAAAGGCTTCATGAAGGGCGTTCGTGCAGTGCAACGTAAGAACGAAGGGGAGATCGAGGGGTTGACTCTAAGCCAGGCTTCTGGTGATCCTTCTCCAGACTCTGACAGTGAAGAATTGGAGAGTGATTTGTAGAAGATTTTTGCTTTGGAGGATGATGATGATGATGATCTTGAGATTCTGTAGAATTATTTTGATGTTTTCTGTGTCACTTTTATTTTCGTTGTTGTAATTGTATGTATGTTACTGCTGTTCGTGTGTTGCTATTTTCAGACGATGTACTTGGTGTTTGTGAGTTATATATATATATATATATATATATATATATATATATATATATATATATATATATATATATATATATATATATATATATATATATATATATATATATATATGAGATATCTTTGTTTTTCATATATGTTAACTCAAATGTTAAGGTAATCTTTTTGACTTGCACGAATGTGAGAGATATCTGCTTTGGATACTCTGACTTATTCGAGGTTGTTAATCAAAGCCCTTGCTTGATGATTTTAACCTGTGTGGAAGAGGTCGGACTTGATCCCTCTGGGATTAGTCGCCTAGTGATTGAGATACAACATTAGTTGTGTATTTCTCAAATCATAGGAAAAGAGTCCGAGAAGATGAGATAGTACAACAACAAAGCGAATATCACATCACTGTATTATATAAAACAGTACGACAAATCCCTAGTAAATTTAGGGATACAAAAAAGAAGTGTTCTTTCAATCAACATACAAAGACTGTACGAAAAACTTGAAAGATACAAAACATAGCTATAGAGCAAGATAAATACTACGAACGATATTACACCAAATGGATAGTAGCATCAACTTCTCATGAAAGTACTTGCGAAGGTTGCCCAATTCCAAGTTCAGGGAAGCATCTTTCCGTTAACATCTTTTAGTTTGAAGGTTCCAGGCTTGACCATAGCTACCACCAAGAAAGGACCCTCCCATAGAGGGGAGAGCTTATTATGCTGAGGGCCTTTTCCAACAGCTTCGATGCTTCAAAGAACTAAGTCCCCAACGGAAACGGTTCAAGGTTTTATTCTCTAATTGTAGTGACAAGCGATTCGCTAATGGTATGCAGCGACCCTGAGTGAGGCTTCATCCCTTACTTCAGGGAGGAGATCTAGATTGGTCCTGAGTTTCTCCTCGTTGTTATTGAAGTCAAAGGTCTGAACTCTGTTGCTTGGGACTCCAATATCCACTGGTATGACTGCTTCTGTACCAAAATAAAGGTTAAATGGAGTTTCCCCTGTAGGAGTTCTGGTTGTGGTTCGGTAAGTCCAAAGGACATTTGGGATTTCTTCAGCCCATTGCCCCCTAGCCTTACCTAGGCATGTTTTTAGCCCTTTCAGAATTGTTCGATTTATAACCTCCTTTTGCCAATTTGCTTGAGGATGGGCGACGGCCATGTGGATGAGCTGAATATGAAAGTCTTTATAGAAGGATGTAAAGATTTTTCTGGTGAACTGGGTTCCGTTGTCGGTGATGACCTTTGCTGGAATACTGAAGCGACAAATTATATTCTTCCATAAGAATTGTTTGTCATTCACTTCGGTAATTTTTTACAAAAGGTTCTGCTTCCACCCACTTTATGAAGTAATTTACAGCTAGAATGATGAATTTTCGTTGTCCTGTGGCTATAGAGAAGGGTCCCATTATCTCGATTCCCCATTAGGCAAAAGGTCAGGGGCTTTGAAGTGATATAAGTTCTAGAAGCGGGAGTATGGTTGAGATGCCAAAGCTCTTCCTGCGAGATGCTCGCCACATACTCCTGAATGAACTTCTCGGAGTGCATAGTCAGCTTTTGTAGGTGGGAGACACTTCAGGTATGGTCCGGTGAAAGCGCATTTATACAACTCACCACCAATGATGGTGAAATTCACTACTCGTCTTTGAAGTCTTGTTGCAGCCATGGGTTCTTTAGGTAGTACCCCATCTTGTAAAAAAGACAAGATGGGATTGATCCAAGACACCTCCCTTATTTCATCGATTGATTGTATGATCCATGGACCCTGAATACTTGGAAAATGGATTTCCTCAACACATTTTCTCTTATAGGTCTCTCCCGTCATTGATGTTGCAGGTTTTGAAAGAGCATCTGTTCTTGCATTTTGCTCTTGGAGAATATGTATGATTTGATATTTTCTTATATTGGCCAAGAGTACTTTCACAATACTGAAATACTAGGCCAGTTGTGGATTGTGGATATCAAACTCTCCCTCCACTTGAGAGGTGACCAGTTGTGAATCAGTGTGAACTACTAGGTTCTGCACCTCACAATCAACTGCTAGTCTTAATCCGGCGATAAGGGCTTCATATTCTACCATGTTATTTGTTGCTGGAAACTTGAGTCGTAACCCATACTCAAGAGTAGTTTTCTGTGGGAAAATTAATAGAATTTCATCCCCAGTGCCAGAACTTCCAGAAGATTCGTCAACATACAACGTCCAACATGGAGGAGAAGACAAATTATTTGGTTGGACATCGGATACAAGGACAGTGCATTCAACAACAAAATCTGTAAGTGCCTGAGAGTTGATATCGGGTCTAAGTAAATAGTGAATGTCAAATTCTCTCAGTTTTACAGACCACATGATGAGCCGACCCGATGCTTATGGTTTTTTGCAGAATATTTTTCAGCGGTAGATTTGTATAGACCCCAATGAGTAGGCTTGAAAGTAAGGGTGTAACTTTTTGGCAGAGTAAACTAATGCCAATGCCGTCTTATCTGCAAAGGGATAGCGTCCCTCTATTTCAGATAGGATGTTACTAACATAATAGATGGGGCGTTGCACAACATTTTCTTCTCTTACCAAAACTGAACTGATAGCTTGGGCAGAAACAGCTATGTATAAATACAACTTCTCTCCAGGCGTTGGTTTGGAAAGTAGCGGCGGGGAAGCCAAATACTTTCGTAGCTGTTCGAAGGCTTCTTGACATTCATTTATCCATGGGAAACCAGAGCTACGAGTGCCTCTGAGCACTTTGAAGAAAGGAAGATACTTGTCTCCCGAGCATGCTAGGAAACGAGACAATGCTGCAATCCTCCCATTCAGCCTTTGGACTTCTTTGATGTTCTTAGGTGGCACCATATCTCTTAACGCCTTGATCTTTTCAGGATTGGCTGTGATCCCTCGGTGGGTTACCATAAAACCCAAAAATTTTTCAGAGGCGATTCCGAAGGCACATTTGGCGGGGTTGAGGCGCATATTGTAATGTCTCAACAAATGGAAGCACTACTCCAAGTCAGAGATATGCTGAGATTTTTTGAGACTCTTTACCAACATGTCGTCCACGTACACCTCCATATTACACCCAACTTGGGTTTTGAAAATCTTATTCATGAGGTGTTGATAAGTTGCTCCAACATTTTTGAGCCCGAAGGGCATTACCCGATAATAATACAATCTTCTGTCTGTTTGAAATGCCGTTATTTCTTCATCAATTGGGTTCATCTTGATTTGATTGTATCCGGAGTAGGCATCCATGAAACTCAATATTTGATGCCCATAAGTGGTATCGACTAACTGGTCGATACGCGGAAGAGGAAAGCTATCTTTTGGGCAGGCTTTATTGAGATATGTGTAATATTTGCATATTCTCCATGCGCCGCTCCCCTTCCGAACCAAGACGACATTTGCCATCCAAGTAGGATAGTGCACCTCTCGAATGAATCTGGCTTCTAAGAGTTTGTCCCCTTCTTGTTTGATCACCTGCTGACAATCTGGTGCAAAATTTTGTTTCTTCTGGATGATTGGTCTGCACGCCAAATTGACCTTAAGGGAGTGTACAATTACTTCAGAGTCAATCTCGGACATATCTGTCGAGCTCCATGCAAAAACATCCTGATTTTCTCGTAGAAAATCTGTGAATTTTTCTTTTCGTCTTCTGAGAGAAGTGACCCAATTTGCACCGTCTTTAAAGGATGTTCCTCAGAGATAGATACAGTGGTGAGTTCTTCTACTGGGGAAGCTCTTTGAGGGATGTCTTCATTCCGGAGATCAAAGTCCTTAATGTTTAGAGTATCTTCGGGCATGACTTGACCTGCTGGCCTGAGATAGCAGGTTTGTGCTGTTTGTTGATCTCCGCATACCATACTAACTCCTGTCGGAGTATAGAACTTCTGTTTAAGGTGAGGGATAGAGGTGACAATCCTAAAAATTGATTGGAGTGGCCTCCCAAAGATAGCGTTGTAAGCCGACTTAGACTTTACAACGATGAACTGGACAGAGTGTGTAGACTGTCGGGGAAATTCTCCAAGTACAACTGGGAGACTGATTATCCTTTCTACTCGTACATGTCGATTATCAAATCCATACAAAGGACCTGCAGCAGGTTGAAACTTCTCTCTAGTGAGACCCAAATTGAGGAATGTAGAGTAGAACATGATATCTACAGAGCTACCATTATCCAAAAGAATTATCTTAACATTGTAACGTGGATCACCTATTCCTGTATTAATAACAAGGGGGTCCTGATGAGGGATTTTCACTCCTTCTAAGTCGGAATCATCAAAGGTGATGGAGTGATCCACACGTGCCTTCTTCGAAGTTGGGATTTCGTCTACAGCCAATAAGACTTTATCAGATAGCAAAGGGCCTCGGGTGATTGTCTCGATTTCACCAACTACTACTCGATTATTCATTTGCGGCCTATGTTGTTGATTTTGCCCCCCAGCGGGAAGAGTTTCCTCTCTGGAAGGAGAATCCCGAATCAACTATCGAAGATAACCCTGGCAGATAAGCCTTTCAATCTCCTCCTTCAGTTGTCTGCAGGCTTCGGTAGCGTGGCCACGACTATGATGAAAGTGGCAGTATTGATCCTGATTTCCTGTGTTCGGCTTCAAAGGATGTGGCCATTTCATCGTATCTTGATCTCGAACAATCATTAACACATTTTCTCGAGATGTATTGAGAGGAGTGTACTCTTTCTCCTGTCGAGGTTCTCGACGTGGCAAAGGAGGCCTAGGAGGCAGATTGTGTTTCTCTTGCTTCTTTCGTTGTGCGGATGAATTTTTTGCTCCATGTGCAATCTTGCACTTCCCGCTAGTTTGCTCAAACTACTTTTTATTAGCGTTTATGGCCTCATCTGCAGAGATTTGCGCCTCCACGCGATGGATCAAATCGGTGTATGAATGAACGGTGTCTCACCTGAGGGTCGAACAGAAAGGGCCAGGGTGAAGGCCTCCAAGGAAGACTCCTCTCAATAGTTCAAGATCCACTCTTGGGATTTGTCTAGCTTTAGTGGAAAATCATTGAAAATACTCCCTCTATGATTCTCCTTCATTCTGATGGATTCCTGAGAGATGGGAAGAATCTTTGGTTATTCTTCTATTGGCTACGAACTGCTCGACAAAGGCCTTGGCCACTCTCACAAATGAGGGGATCATTCCGGACGGAAGTGAATAGAACCACGTTCGAGCATGTCCTTTTAGGGTGGCAGGAAAGACTTGGCAGAGAAGGGCGTCTGAGGCTCGCTGAATGTGCATGATGGTTCTGTAGTGGTCGATGTGCTCATACGGGTTAGATGCCCCGTCGTAAAACTCGATGCTGGGTACTTTGAATCCGACCAGAATGGGGTGCTGAAGAATGGCTTCAGTTAGAGGTGATGACTCCTGAAAGTCCCTTTGTCGAAGAGTTTGTCTCACATCTCCTCGGGGGAATTCTTCCTACACCAATTTTCACAGTTCATGGCGTAAAACATTTTGAGGGAGTTCAGCAATGTGTGGTTGGACTGATTCTTCTGGGAGATCTGGAGGGATGCAAGGCTGTCGAGTTGAAGGCGGAGGATGTGTAGAACTTGTTGTATCGGCAAGTTCGTTATCCTGTCATGACTAAGGATGTCTTCTAGTTGGAAGAAGATAAATCTCTGCTTAAAGATGTTTGAACTGAACATCTTCAACCCGTAGTGGATTTTGAGGGAGAAGAATTTCCTCCCTTTGTACCAGTGTTGGTTGTCGATTTTCTCGCATGAGTTGAAGGATCTCATTCTGAGATTCTTCCATCTTGTGAATTCTCTCTTCTAAAGAAGGTCCTGAGGTCCCTTCTCCGACAGTATTCTGCCCCCCAGGATGAAAAGAGGCAGACATCGGGCTTCTGTGATTCGCATACTGATTTCTAAATTGACGAGAGTTGGAGCGAGAAGCTCCAATGATACTACTGTTGCGCTTGTTGACCATCGTAGCAGTAGTGGGATAGTGTTTCCCACAGACGGCGCCAAACGTTGCAGGCTAGAATATACGCGGCAATAGAGTTTACAAATTCACGTCTAAGTGTTACACGAATATTCAGCACACAAACAAAAAAGAAAATGAACACCAGGATTTTTACGTGGCAAACCTGAAAGAGGGAAAAAACCATGGGGCCACACCCAATTATAAAGTTCCACTAGTGTTTTGCAAATTACAAGGAGCTGATTCGTTTCACAAGTCAGGACGATCAGATTACAATACGTTTCTTCTAATTTGAAGAAAATTTACAAAGTTTTGCAGAATTCAGGCGTCTCTCGAAAATCCGGCAGAGTTCCAGTGTATTCAGGCGGCGGAAAGAACTCTGGCGGCGGTGGTCGAGGAGGAGATGATTCTCCCTTTCCCCTTCTCTTCTTCTTCTCTTCTTGCTTCTCTTCTTCTGCCTTCAGTCCCCTCTTATGAAGAATGAGGGCTCTATTTATAGTTTTTCTGGAGTGGCATAGCCCGTAAATAGGTGTGAGATCAGGGGCGAATTGGGAGTGGTTTGAATGGACGGTCGATATTGAATCCCTTGATCGTGCACCGTTCATCAGACATTTGAAGGCTTTAGTGATATCAAAATTCGGTAATCTTAGGATCGTTGGATTCGTCTCATCGAGCCGTTCGAATTGAGTATAAGCTCGTTAAAATCGGAGACCGTTTGGTAACTCAAATCGTGATTTGAACCTTCCAACAGCGCTTCGGGTTCGGACCCATTTGGGCTCGGATTGGGTTGAATTTGATGTCATTGGGTTCGTATTTCTGAGACACTCAGTTTGACTATATGCTCGCTGGAATCGGAGTTCATATGCTCCTGATTTTAATTTTTGAAGTTCTCGGATTGATTTTTGCTTCGAGATTCGTGCCCGATCAAGATTATTTCATGATGATGTATCAAGTGCAAATAATAATAAATTTTTTGGAATAAAATTAATAATAATAGGAAAAGCATTTCTAGTTGTTTTGAAATTTATTATATCTGGACGAGATTAATTTTACAATATTCTCTTAATATAATTATGCTAAAAATATAGTTAAATTTAAAAGATAAATATAATTGAATTATTGGATAGTACAAATAGATAACGGCAATTGGAACCAAAGTTTGAAGCTTAGTTTGGTGTAGAAAGATTTGAACTTTCAAATCAAATTCATACTACTTTTTCTGGTCTTCTTCTTCAATAAGTAGCCCAAATGGACATATTTAATCAATAATTTGTATGAGGTGTGTATATATATACATAGAGAGAGAGAGAGAAATCTTAGAATAAAACGTTGCTAAATTTAACCATTTAAAAATATTACACTACAAAAAAATAGTAATTTATGGCATATTTGAAGTGGATTTTAGGGAGGGTTTTTTATTGTTGAAAATGGCTATAAATTTGAGACAAAATTTTGGTGATTTTTTCTATGGTGGATTTGAGGTGAAAATTTTCGACACAAATTTTTTGCTAAAATTGTCATTAAAGACTTTGTTATAATATAAATAAATAAAATATGCTTTTTAAGTTGTTTTGTCTCTGTAGCTAGGCCTGTCAAAAGTTGACACGACTCAAAACCCGACCTGGACCCATTTTAGGAAAATATGGGTTCTGGTCAACTCGTTTGTAATGCAGGTCGGGTCCGGGTTCGAATTTTTGACTCGTATGAGAACGGATCGGGTTTAGGTTGACTCGAAAACCCGCAGGTCAACCTGGCTAACTCGGGGCATTAAGGCTTGACCTTAGATTCTTGGGCAGTCCGGTTAAGCACGAGTAGCTAGTCATGCTAGAGATGGCATAGACAGCCGCTCAGACGGAAGATCGCCCAGGCAATCCTATCAGGCTCGAGCAATGAGCAGTCCGGTCAGGAGCAGGCAGCGGGCAGCCCGCCTGACTAGGCAAAATTTGAGGGTTTTTTTTTTTTTTTTGCTAAAATTCCATTGCAAATCCAATAGAAATATTTGAGGAGAATTATTTTGGCAGCAAATCGTATTTTGCAATGGATTTGTCCGCCATCATAAAAAAAAAATTACTTTCTTATAGTATTAGCAGGAATTTTATGTTAAATAAGGATGAATAACTTATGTTTAATGACGTACTTTATAGCAAAACTATATCAAATCCAAGTCATAAAAAGAAAAAACAATTATAAACACAGTTAGTAAGATTTATTAAAATAGTATTAAATATTCTAATTAGTTAGCTTAATTAATTTATAAATAGTCGGTTTAAATAGAAATACCTATAAATAAGTCAAAATTAGTTAGATTTATTGAAATATGATTAATTTTTATAATTAATGAGCATAATTAATCTATTAATAGTCATTTTAAATAGAAATATCCTAAATTAGTGCCTCTTGAGATAGGGTGGTTGGTATTCCCTAACTAATTACTAATTAAGGAAACATAGAACAACCGGTGGCCTCCAACAAAAAAACAATAGTTATGGTTGCATCTATAAAATTGCATGAAAGCTCCATCTTTGATGAATCTCAAAATCAATCGGCAATGGACAACCTCCCAGTAGACCTCGTCGTGGAAATTCTCTGTCGACTTAGCTTCAAGGATATAATGAAATGTAGATGTATATGCAAGTGTTGGCAAGCACTCATCTCCAACCCCAAATTCCTCCAATATCGTCGGCAGTTGCGATTGGAGGTGCAATCTACATCAAATTACAAGCAGTCTTGTTGTCCCATCCGACTTCTCACTTGCAGCGACTATTATGACCCATGTATTACCGACATTGCTAAAAAAGGTAAAGCACACCTCCACCTATATACTTTGAACAATATTAACAACGAAGGCTTGGGAAATTTGAATCTCGCACCTCTGAACAAAAGAGAGTTAAAAAGCAACACAGAAATTGTGTCTTCTTCCTTCTTAAAACTCGTCCTACTCTATGATAATCTTAGCGAATTCCTCTGCCTTCACAATCCCTCGACTGATGAGTTCATGACATTGCCAAAGAATTCTGACCAAGAAGATTTTTGGCTTAAATGCGTGGGGCTTGGACGAGTCGAATCGACCCAAGAGTACAAGGTTGTACGTGTTGCAGAATATTGCAGGGGGGTGGTTTGTGAGGTGTTTACCCTTGGCTCTGATTACCAATGGAGGGAGGTTGATGAACCTCCTATTAATATTTTTGATCCAATTCCATGTATTTTTGTCGCCGGTGGAATGTATATGTTCGAAAAAGATTATGTTGTAATTCTGAGGTTTGATATTGAGGCTGAGAATTGGATGAAGATCCCACTACCCAACGATTGTCCGCGGTACAGGTCCTCTTGGACAATTCGAGAAGTAGATGGTTTATTTTGCATGACTGGTATTAACACTGGAATTATTAGTATGTGGGTTTTGAAAGACTATGAAAAAGGAGTATGGGCTCTAGAGAAGAGAATCATCATTGATTATAATTTTAGAGAATTTTTAAATGATGATGTTGAAGGAGAGACATTAATATATCCTTTGTCTTTTGATTATGGGGATGGCAAGACGCTGCTCATGTGCGCTTATTCAAATAAGACAAAATTGCTCTCCTATGATCCCATAACTCTACATGTTGAGCAACTACCAAATCCGCGTTCTAATTCTGACACCAGAATTACATTCTTCACTGAAAGTTTTGAGTCGTTGTTATGAATTCTTTTTTTATCACCATCAGAATTGTTAATTTATATATTTTAGATGACAATATTACTTAATATTATTTGTATGTTCATTTTATTTATCAAATATATGATATCTTTAATGCAATATTGTTACAATATTTTTCAATGTTATTTTCTTTAGAATTAACGCATGGATGATTTTTTTTTTCTTAGATAGGTTTACAGGATAGTAATGCAAATTGATGTTGATGGCATCACCTCAATGCAAAAGCATTTTGCCTCACCATAAGGAATTTTTATTGCGTCCGGTAAAAATACCGAGCATAACAGTGTACCGAGCGCCTGTACCGAGCATAATACCGAGCACTTTAATGACGTGGCGTTTTGTTAGTGATTTCCGAATGCATTTGGTAACCTGACGGAATCATTACTCCACCATAAGGGATTATATAAATTTTTTAAGTTACGAATTTCCCACCAAGGCAGCCTCTCGTAATTCGCGTTAAAATTCTTTTAAATAAAAAATGTCTGAACCCTTTTTTTAATTTATAATTATTTTGCAGAATTTCTTCTTGATTTTCCTCAAATTTACATTTTTCTTTTATACAATCATACATTATAGCACTTTAATAAAAAACTTATAAAAAATATCAACATTAAAATTAAAGTTGTTCCTATCGGAGACATGCACGGGTTTATTGCTCCAATTATCATTCATCAAATATTTAATTTTTTTTCCATTATATTTAGTTAGATTTATCTAAATATTATTAATTTATATAATAAATTAGTATTATTAAGGTCCATTCACTAATTAATTACTAATTAAAAAGATTTAAAACAGAGGTGAGCGTAACTTTAGATAGGGTCGGTTTCTTTTTGGATGATTCAAAAATATAAAATATTTGATAAATAAATAGATAATATATAATTGTAATTAAAGAATTTATTAAGGAGGCAAAGGAAACAAAAATTAAGGCTATGTTTATACAATCGTTCAATTGTTCCATCTTTAGGGGCTGTTCAGAAAAAGTAAGATTTAATTTTAGCAGATTTAGTAAACCCTAAAAATTGTTTGACAATGTAATCTAGAATTTAAGATGATTAGTTCTTTTAAAAACTAAATTTAATATATTATTAATTTAATTATATGTTAAATACGAATTATTTATTAATTTTAATCAAATTGTTCTAATGATAAAAAAATGTAATTAAAGTTAGTTAAATTGTTAAGTAATTTAATTATTACTTATAAGACTATTTATCAAATTACTTATTTAGGTGTTAATGAAATAAGTATTTGATATCTAATTATATTAATAATTATCTAATTAATAGTTAATTATTTTTTGAAATAACTACTTATAAAACTAGTACTCCTACTAATGTTTTAATTAATTTTTAAATTATTATTAATTTTTTTATTTTAACTATATTTAATTTTCTCATTAATCATTTAAATATTTTACTTGATTAATTACTTAATTATTATTTATAATGTCATATAATAAATTTTATATTTCAAATTTTAGTAATTAAACTATTTATTCAAATTTTTATTACTAATTATTTAATTAATCTAGGGTTTTCTTTTTATCTTCTCCATTGCTTCGTTACTTGTTTTTTTTCTTATCGCTATTTCTTCGTCCTTGCTTCAGCCACGTGTGCTTCAAATTGCTCTCTTATGATCCAAAAATTTTAGATGGTTAGTATTGCTCGAGGAAAATAGGGATAGAAATAAAAATATTTTGCTATTGTTGATGTATGAGGCTAATGGCATTATTATTGGATGTTATAGCAAGGGAGCTCATTTCTATCTGTATCTTTATGATTTTCAATAAAAACCCGTTCTCTTCACTCCTTTTCTTTTTTACTCAATTTGAACGGTTAGAAAATGTGTTATTTTGTTTTTAAAGAGTTTTGTTTTCAGTCATTTTTTTAATTATTTTTTAAGGGACTAGCCCCAAATTTTATTGAATAAAAAGGGAAAGTACAACAGTCAAACAAAGCCAACAACTCACACTTACATCAAAAATGCCTGAAGCAACGAAAGAAAAAGCTAAGCAGACAAAACAATTCGTAAAAAATGATAGCCAATAGGACTCAGCCAGGCAATCCAGCATCCACCGAGCAGCTAAGAGACGACCATCCATTGGCGGAGAAAACCACATAGCATCCAGCCGAAGATCAATAAGCAACACCACGGGCAGTAACCACATGAACCACCAAGGTTGCCAGCTCAAGGCCAACCCAAGGATACACAGGATTGCCTCATCATAGTCCAACAGCCAAAAGAAAATCCAAACAAGCACAGGAGGCATCTCTATTTTTTTTTAGATTTATTTTTAGACCTTTTCCCAGCACCACTAGAACTGACTTGATCAACAACTTGGTCTGCCTTGGAATAGAGTTTATATTGAGGATCTGAGAACTCATTTTCATTCTTATCAAATCGTCGTCGGACACATTTAACCAATCTGAATGGTCCACACAAGATTTACTCACTGACAGATGGGCTTTCAACTCTGCATTGGACACAACCGAAATAAGAATATCCATAAAAGATGTCTAAAAAGTCAACTTATTAGAACTAATCGCATCCTTACTCAAAGTACATTCATGAACAACAGAATCCTCAACACCCTTACTAGCCACAGAATCGCAATTACCAACCGATCCAGTAGGCATAGAAGCAGAATCCACAAGACCAACATGACCTAGAATGACAATAGAATTAGGATTCAGACAAACTGGCACCAAAGAATCAGAGAAAAATACTTCCTCATCCTCAACATTAGTGGGAAAGGAAATTGGGGTAGAAACATGATTAACCGAGCAAGGGACACCCGGAGAAACCAAGCCCGCAGTAACCAAAATGCTACGAGCACAACCCTTACACCCACTAGAACAAATAGGGTTATCTGACTCGCCGTTAAGATATTCAGCAATAACATGAACACTATCTGAAACAACATGGCCCTCAGCCAAAGTCACAGTAATGAAATCATCACAGATCCACACCATTCGGATCCTCCCCCACCTTCTCCTCAATAACATCCAAAGAAGAAACAACCAAAATTGGACGCCTAGCGTTCCCAGCAGGAATAGCGGGTGGATTAGACAGAGAAGCAAAAGAACACTCACCCTTCAGGTGACCAAGACGCTTACAGGACACACAGAAATTAGGAAAACCATCCATTTGCACTTTTTGAATATACCCCGATTCCTCAGGCCCAAGCCAAATTTGTGAACAAAAGCTTTTAGAAATGTCCAGCTCCACTAAAACTCGTGCAAGGGAGGATACATGGAAAGAACAGATGGGGTCTTAGATTTGGAAAGGAAGCCCAAATCGGAATAACAGGGGGACTCAAAACCGACATCCAGGAGCGGAGACCATTTCGAGAGTTTCATGAAACAGTTATACACCAAATAGGAATGATGGCAAAAAAACTCTATTATAATCTAGGTCATTAGAAAGTTTAATCAGAATATGCGTCTAATCAAGTACCATGACAGAAAAATCAGAATTAAGCTTCAGCAAGAAAAAAAAACTTGTGAATTGCTTCCAGAGACGAACCTCTTGTTGGAAAAAATCCAACCAAGGAAAATTGAAAGGGCACAGAGAGAGTTTTAATTTCCTCTTCTGAAATCCACAGTGAGGGTAAACCACGGAAAGTACCTAAACGAAGCTCGGGAAAACAAACAGACGACGACGAACCGGAAAGGGCATCAACAAATGATCGCGATTTAAATGAGCCATCCAAGAAACCTGGATCAGCCACACGTCTAACCGTCATTCCGGGCGCAAAAACGGCCCGAGGACAAGACGAAACAGCCAAACCAGCAAAGCAAACATAACAACAAGAGGTGAAGGAAAGAAAACTTCCTTGTAGCCTCCAGCAAAGAGCAATCCAAGATTTGGAGGTGGAGAGCCCCAAAATCGCATCGGAACAGGAGCTAGGGCAAAGCCCTAGCGCAGCAAAAGGAGCGTCGCGAGAGGAAAAAAAAGTTTTTCAGTCAATGTTGTATAACTTCATAGATCTGATTTTAGGGTTTAGTGTTTCATGTATAAAGAGATTTATGTTCATTTATTTTGATAAAATACCAAATTTCTTAAGTTGTGGGGTTTGTTTAAGAAATTTTGGAATAAATATTAAAGGATCCATTTTGATGGTCATGAGTTTGTGCCTTTAAAACAATTACTTTGACCGTAAATTTAAAAGAAAATTTTTAATGTTTGTGTTTTACATTTTTTTAATATGTATTTTTATTTTCAATTGACAAACCGTTCAAATGATTGCAAGCATTTGTGAAAACATCATCAAGGTAGTATTTCTATCTCTATTTAAGAAAATGCTATTTTTTTTTATTTTATTTTTTACATCAAGTAGAATTTAAACTAAATGGCCACAATTTGATTTCACTAGCTAGCCTTTAATTGTTTTAGTTATACACTATAACTTTTAGATGTCTGTAAATTGGGGTGAATTATCATCAAAGTAAGGTTTAAATATGCAAAATTATTATTTAAACGTGAAAATAACTAATCCATGGTAATATACTAACTGCACAAAACTATATAAGTAAATAATTGCATAATATTTACTCAAATGAGTCAAAATGTAATTTCAACTTTGCACAATAAATTATTTAATATAAATGACAAAAGCAAGCAAAAACTTACAATTGAATTTCAAGCCTAGCTCCATGTATCTGAAAAGAAGCATTTATTTGAGATCAACAACATTACAGTGTAATTAAAAAAAAGGACTTTTACGCATAACATCTAAACTATTATAATTACATATCTAACACTTAAACTATTCTTTTTATTTTTCTACCACCTAAATAATACTATTCATCTCCGCAAAATACCACTCCATCGGCTCCAGTCAAAATTCCACTCCAACCTTCGTTTCACGAAACATCGCCGGAGACAGGGATCGAAGGTGTTTCTAGTGGCATGGTGGATGAGTGTGGCGATGAACTGGAGGAGGAATGAGAGGGCGAGTATGACGGCTAGTATGCCAATGGCTATTGTTGGCTTTGCCATTGTTATACTATTTTTTTTTTTTTTTTTTTTTTTTTTTTTTATTTAGATGAAAAAAGGAAAACAACAAAGGATGTGTTTGGTTCTATGGAAGAAAAGGACTTGTAATTGAATGCATCTTGTCTTAATGAAATAATCAGAGCAATTGAATTCATAGCAGAATCTAATCTTAAAGGCCAGTCACTAAACTAAAGTAATGACAGTCCAGATCAAGCTCACCATCAAAACAAGCCAACCATTTTAGGCTGCTAACCTTCTCGCGAATTCCTTTTAGCTGATGAGCTTGGTTTAGTTAACATAAGAAAAAAGAAATATTTCCTTCGCTCTTAGTTACATTTATCTTGTAGTTTTGTCTCAATAGATTGTCTGGGCCGAAAATTGTGCCTAGAGACATCGCCCCTACATTTTTTTTATTTTTATTATTATTATTATTATTTAATTTATTTCTTTTTTTAATATTTTGAAATAAGAAAAAAATAAATTTAAGCTCCCAAAAAATTATGAAATCTTATTTTTTAGAAAAAAACTAAAAAATTTACGGAGATGGAAATAATTAAATACATATTTTTTGTATATATTTTTTCGATTATGATTAAATAGTTTTCCATCTTTGATTATTTCAAAAAGGAAAAAAATGATTTTTAGCTTTAAAAATTTTAGAAACACTCGGGAGCATTTTTTTCTAGGCTTTCCCCTAGGACTTATAAATACTCCCCCTTAGGGGATAGCCTGTGGAAATTCAAATTTTTTCTTATAATTTGAGAGAAAAACATACTGGCAAAATTTTGGACGCTTTCAATAGTGATCAAGGTCTAGCCCTCTTACGCACGCACCAGTTCTCCTTCATGGGAGAAAACCTATCCAGCAAGAGTTCAATATCGGTGGCAATGATCATAGAGCATTTATTTAGCATTTCAGTGCTCTAATAATTTCAAAATTAAGCGATGTTGGGCTCATTGGATAGAGCCGCTCGATTCAACTATAAGCATGTTATATTTGTATATATACTTCTAAATCGCATAGCCAGCTCGATCCAGTCAGAGGCCTCAACTGCGTCCGCTGGGGTGAGGTACAAAACGATGTCGCCAAGGTGGCTTTCGATCACGCAATCGTCATGCCTAATGATCCTATCTGGATTCAACCCCGGTGCGCTGCTCAAGTCGCTCGTTCTCCTCAGAACATGAAGGCAAAACCCTTACCTACTGAAGATGCTTCAAATGAGTTACAACTAACAAATAATCCAGACTGCAGGATACAGGCATCGTCGTCTGATCAAAATGGTTATAGTCCCTTGAATGCAGTTGAGAAGTCAATTGAAGATGGTTATAACTGGAGAAAATATGGATAGAAACATGTCAAATGAAGTGAATTTCCTCGGAGTTATTACTTATTACAAATGTACACATCCAAAATGCTAAATGAAAAAGCAACTGAAACGTTCTCATGATGGACATATCACATATATCATCCGGCATGACCATTGTAAGCCTCGAGCTAGCTGCCAATCAGCAGTTGAGGGTGTTTACACTGGTCAAGAAGAAGGAAAAGAAGATGGGCTTTCTTCCTTGACAATTTTTTTAAGAGAAGTTTTCAATAGCATATTGCCATGTGTCTCACGTCAATCCCAATTGCAACTCTGAGCTTTCTCCTGTACTAGTAAGTGATGATGAGGTTGAATTTGGAGGTGGGCAGTCTGGTCATGGTGACAATGAGGCTGCTAATGACGATGATTCAAAATCAAAGCGCAGGAAGATGGAAGTTGCAACTATTAATGCTAATTCAATTGCGAAAAATAATCGCGAACCTCGAGTTGTTCAAACTATGAGTGAAGTTGATATCTTGGATGATGGGTATTGCTGGCACAAATAGTGCCAAAAAATAGTGAAAGAGAATCCTAATCCAAGTAGCTAACATAAATGCACCAATGTTGGATGCTCCATAAGGAAACATGTTAAAAGAGCCCCCAATGATTCAAATACAGTAATAACCACATATGAAGGCAAACACAATCATGACGTACCTGCAGCAAAAACTATCAGTAATAGCAACTGTGAATTGTCCTCGCCATTGATAACAGACGGCAATATTCAGAGGACTTAGATCCCACATCAATATTCCCAATAAACCTTCATCTTGGTGTAGGGGTTGGTTCCAATCATAACAGTTTAACTCTAACCATTCTCAAATTCTTCAAAAAGAGATTTTTTCTGTTACGTCTATATCCTTTCCTTCAAATCCTCCGACTCTCGCCCTAACTCTCACAAACTATATAAGGCAAGTTCCAAAAAGATTTTTTTTTAAAATTTTGTGTTAGAAAATTATCTAACACTTCATATTATTATAAATTATATGTCCCTAGCTCTCACAAACTCTAAAAAAATAAAATTTGTTAGAAAATTGTTGCAGAAAATAGTAAGAAATTTATCCAAAAAAAAACCTTAATGATTTTTAAATTTTAATATATTTAGACCTCTAGTCTTTCGCAGTCTTTTTTTTTTTTGGGTTAAAATATTAAAAAAACATATGAGAGAAAATTTGGGGAGTTAATGTGAGAAATAAGGAAATTTTAATATATTTAGACCTCTGATCTTTCGCATTCTTTTTTTTTCTCTTTTTTTTTATATGTCTTATAAGTAATTTTTGTTCGCATTAGGTCGATAAGATAGAGCAAGAAAAAAAAAATCAACTGCTAAAAAAACCTGACCCGTAATTTGGAGAACTTAACGAGATTCGTCCACTTAATAAATTCTTATAAGGACAAGTATTATTGCGTTTTACTCTTATAGGGGCTTGTTAGGTTGAAGGGAAAAAAATCCTTTTTGGAACTTCTTATATAGTTTGCGAGAGCTAGGGGTGAGAGCTGAAGGATTTGAAGGAAAGGATATAGACGTAAGAGAAAAATCTCTTTTTAAAGAATTTGCGAATGGTTAGAGTTATAATGGGCCCAACTACACATATCAGCTTCAACATTCATTTTTTTTATTTCAACAGATATAATACATATATTTATTTCAAAAGTAATGTATTTCGCTCTAAAATGTTTATGGTGTTTTTTTACCTTCATGGTTATAAGTATTTATCAATCAACAGACTCGATATTATATATTTTTATGGTTGATTAGGTGTGCCTTAATTGAGCTGGAAATTCTAGCAAAACTATAGGGTTAGGGTGAGGTCGGAGGATTTGAAGGAAAGGATATAGACGTAACAGAAAAATCTCTTTTTAAAGATAAAGAAGTTAGATTGGCTACATGGTTCTTCTGAGTTTGAATCTGATTCCGATTTTTTTGGATTGCGGCTTGGCGTCTCCGGAATTCTGTGGTGGTTCTGATCCTGGTAACAAGTTCACTTTGATACGAGATAGGCCTGTTTGCTCGGTTGAACTACCCTAAAGGAGGCTAGTATAGCCCTAGGCCCATCACTAGATCTAGGATTGTCCCAAAGTTAACTGTAACTTGTAATTAAACCATGGTTTTAGGCCAAAACTAGCTAGGATACAATTCATGTACCAAGATCCCCTCCACTTTCTTTGATAGGTGAACTTGATCTATTAGAATCATGGGTAATTTTTGTTAACTATAATTCATGTCCCAAAGTTAACTGTAACTTGTAATTAAACCATGGTTTTAGGCCAAAACTGCGTGATCGTCTTAAGTTATCTTAAAATTTTTGTAATTTTTATTTTAATAATGCATTTGTCATTTTTACCCTTACTTAAGGGTCTAATCTTATATAAGCCCTACAGTGATCGTCTTATTTTAGTTTCTTTATTTCTGAGGCCTATATATAAAGGCCCTTGTTAGTGTAATTGTATGATGGAGTTCTAATAAAAAAATTTGTTCTGCAATTTTGTTCCCTTGGGAGGACTTAGGTGAGATCCCTATGGGAGGAAATCATAGTTTCCACCAGCCGCAAGATGGGTCTTGGCTCGTGGCTTAAAGTCCCTTGGTGAAAGACAATACTAGTCACATTTCCTAGATTTGTTGACTGCATCTGATGATTCCAAATCTAGAAAATTAATTTTTTGATGGCCGAGACCAGATAGGAGGTTATCCGGAACTAACAAATTGTTACCGATTTTCTGGATCTTTATGAGCACTTTCATAACCTACAGACGAGCTTCCTAATCTTTAATTTGATCCGCCATTGATACAGAGACTTTGGTGAAGATAAGCATGACTCTTGTTCACAATATTATTTAACAGTTAAGCTAAGATGAAATTTCCTATAATTTTCACATTTTGCAGTGAGTTTTAGCTACCACCTTGTCAGTATTGTCTGAACCTTATAAATATATTATGCCAAAATACTTCTTTGCTTAACAAAACCAGTGCAATTTTAGTTTAATAATGAACAATCAATATTGGGTTTTCCTACTACTCTAGTGGAGGTATGGATGTAATTCAATGCAACTTTAGGTATATCTATATCTATACTACTATTAAAGTGCGGCTTGTGCTTCTCCCCATACGTCATCCTGGCCATTAAAAATTTTAATCTTTATATCCGTCGTTGAATTTCTTAAAGCTTTATCCTAAGCTGCTTGCAAATCAAAATCCGTCGTCTTTTCTCTTTCAAAGCATCCCTCCTCATTTCTCTTTGCATCCTACACTCTTCATTCTTATCAAAAAACATCCCTACACGAAATAACGCTTTCATATATTCTCTCTCGACGCCGAAGCATTCATCCCCCATTGTCGCTTCCTGCCAGCTCACCGAACTCACCAAACATCAGCTTTCAAAAGGTAAACTTCTTAATGCCTCTTTTTTATTTCTTTACGCCTCTTTTTAATTTCTTAAAATAATTTTTGTCGAATTTTTGTTTGCTCTTACTTCGCTTTCGTTCGGGTTTCGATCGCCGAAGCCTGCTGTATCTCGCGCTTCTCCCTCTCATCGAACGTAGCTATACAAAACTTGCTGGAAGCCCCACGAGTTCACCTATTTTTTAATTCTTAGGGTTTCAATTCGACAATTTCAACTGTCTTCTTTCTCCCATTTCCACCTACGTCTATTTTACATACTTCGTCATTGCCTTTTGATTTTGGGTTCGGCAATCACCACCGAATCTCCCATCGGCTCCGATAATAGCCGAAGTATATACCAAGGAAATTTGCGGTATGCTTGCCAGAGAAGGGAACAACAAATTCAATTTTGTGACGATGAATATCATATATTTCTTATACGAGAGGTAAGCATAAAAATTATTAAACGTGGAAGAAAAACTAAGTACCAGAGGTAAATGGAATGTTTTGTGCGAGAATAGAAAGATATTTGAGAAAAAAATTTTATGTCTCGGTTAAAAAATTTAGTTTTTTTCAGTGAATGAGGAATCTTTTATATTATGAAAATTTGTTTATATGCATTTTAGCAAATAGGCAAGTACAGAGGTGATAAACGGAAACCAAAATAGATTGAGGTTTTGTTTTGGACAGATTCTCATAAAATTTTCTATGGTTGTTAATTACAGATACGCATCTACACATACATTAAAAAAAATTTGCATACTTCACGTGCACACGAATGTGTGATTACTTGTAATTTTTTTTTTTTATAAACTCCTAAATCCAAATATGATTTCGATTTTAAATCCACCTCCTCAAAATGCAAAACTCAATAAATATATCGGTTGGAAATATGGGTTATTTTGCTTGTATGAGTCCAGCGAATGTTCAATCAGTTATGGTTTGTTTTTCTTTTTTTGTCTTTCCTATAAGACTTTCATATAGGCATGAACTAAGCTTATCTACATTTTTCCTCAGGTATTATATGTCTCGCTCTGTTATAAACATTTTTTTATCGTCTTTCATTGTTCTTTTAAATGTCTTGGTGTGTAAACAAATTTATTTCCAAAACACTTAGGTGTTTGCCGATGTATTATTCAGTCTTTTTCTCAATACGCATTAATATTTGGACTTTGATTTGCTGTAACTTTTCATTTTATGTTTCTCTTCTTATTTTTTCATATGGACTACTCAATGTTTGTTACTGAATTTAGTTCTCCTTAAACAATTTTGATATTCCATTTCTTGTACTTCAAAATTTGTCTCTATTCAATACAAGAATTTTATAAAATTATACACTTTGATAATTGAGATTATATTTTCTTTCTATATAATTTTTTTTTAAATTTGATTGTGCAATTTTTTGATTTATTCCTATTTCTTGTTTCACTTTTTTTGCCTAATATACTATTTTGCAGGATCCGCTATCCATCGAATCCAACCCACGATTTGGACTTGCTCATTGTTCCCTGCTGTTTTTTGATAATCCTCTTGCCCTACATATCATTCAAGGTAAGTTAACTATTATAAATAATTTGTCATTTACTAAATCATATAATTGCTCATTATTGATTTATGTAAAGCCTTTGCAAAAATTCTTATTTAATTATTTTTACTTACATTCTAAGATGTCTCACATTCTTATTTATATTGATTGTGTAAAGTTATTAAACTCTAAAAAATTATTTAATTTGATTTTTTAATTTTATAATTACCGAGCATCTAACTTTCTCTAACACAATTTTGTTCATGAGTTGAGAGCAATTGTTGTTTCTCATAATAATTTTTAATAACTAAATTCCCTATATGATTCAACCAATGTTTTTTGAGAGTCCGATAACATGAATAACTTTAACCCATTATTCATTCATCACAATCATTATAAAGTAACTATCGCAAACTTTTTATCCTCATATCCATATGAGTCCATTGAAGCTCCCCAAATTCAAATCATTTTCTCTTTTCTATTGACTTCGTTAGCATTATTTTTTTTAAATATTCTTTTTTTTATTGGAAAATGTCTAAATTTTTAAATTTATTTTGACCTATCCTTGCAAATTCATTTTGTTTGTCTCCACTTTAATTCTAACATCCATAGCGAGAAAACCTTCTTATTCTTTTTCAATCTTTATTTCTATTTCACTGGATTTAAAAGCTATCTAAACATCTTTCAACAACATAATTTTAACTTTATCTTGATTCTTTTTGCATTTATTTATTTGGCAACCGCATGTAGCACCTCATGTCTTGGTGTGTAAACAAATTTATTTCCAAAACACATGTCTTGCAATGTCAACAAATTTACTTCCAACAATTGACCTATGCTTAAAATTGCTCAGTATTGATTTATGTAAGCAGCTATCTGAATTTTTTTTGCACGAGATCTATAGATGGATTCGTAAATTTTTTTTTTTTCAACTCTTCCTATAGTTGATTCTCTGTCGTCAATTCCCTCTCTTCAGCAAATTTCTTGTTTAGGCTTTTATTAAAATGATTAGTTGGAGTTGGACCGAAGATCTATGAGCATATTATCTTATTTTGTTACCTCTTAGCTGTTGACGCTTCTATTACTTAATTCTTTTTATTTACTTGACAAAGTTAAAAAGAGAAGGAAGATCCAACGGAATTTTTTCCAGCTCTTTTGGTATGAAATTTTTTTCTTTTGTTTTCTTTTATTTGTATAGATATCGTACGGCAGTCTTGAAACAATGATTAGGAGTTGCCTTTTGCTGAACTTGATCTCCTTCTAACAAACATCTTCAATTTTCTTTTCTTCTTTTTTAAGTCTGATAGCTATTAATTATCTTTTATGAGATACCTATTGTATCCTTTTTAATTGATTTTCATGTAGTTTAATGATCTTCTGTGTCACCATTTACTGGATTAAACGTGAAATATATTAATCACTCTCCCAACAATTTTTCTCATTGCAAAAATTTTTAGAAAGCAGCACAGAAGCTGTAGTTAAATATTTAAATGTTTGGCATGCAATGTGTGAAAAAAAGCTTCCGAGCAAAATTGCAACATATTTATGCATAACATTTAGGACTAATATATTATAAGCACATTCTTTTATTATTATTATTTTATCCTTAAACTTTCTAGCTTGAGTAATCATTATGTTCAGTTAATTAAGATTTTAAGATTGAAATTATGTTCTGGTGCTGGCATGATTTAGATGTAGGATGATTTATTTTCAACATTGTTGTATTGATTTCTTTATGTAGTAAACTTTGTTCTTGTATGAGTTGTGTGAAGCAGAATCACGCAGCTGATATTTTAGGTGGTAAAAAAAAACTATGGGTCAGGATATCCAATTTTGCTTTAAGATGGTGGAATATGAGTTTTATCATATATTCCATTTATTTTAAAGCAAATATGATAATTAGAATTTTATCAAATTTTGGTATATGTTTCAAAATATATTATTCAAATAATATAGTTCGATTTGATTTGTTTTTTGAAGTTTCTTAAAACTCGAAATTTACTAAAATTGATTAAGTAGAACTGCTATGAACAAAATCAAATGCAATCTAATCAAACTGAGCTTTATTTTTCATTTAATTTATTTTACAGTTTTTAGGAACTTTCGTTAGTAATAAATGCTTCGCTTTTTTGTTTGCACGTGTTTGATAAAAATTAGTGCAGCCATTAGTGCCGAGCTTTAGTAACACTATAAAGTTTTGATAGTCTTGGCTTGGATTTGACAATTGATGACTCAAATAGTTTAGAAATTTTTGTACCATATTTTATATATAGAGGCTATTTGATTTGAAGTAAAAGGAGTGTAAAATATTTTAAATGTAGAGATTTTAAAAATATTCATATTTGATTTGAAGTAAAATAAATGTAATGTATAATTTTGATGTATTTAAAATTCATCCTCTAGACAAAATCAAAACAATTTGGTCTGTTTGGATCATTTTCACATGTTTACGTATTTAACAATGCAGGATCCAAGATTTAGGCAAGAGCATTCAAGCACATATGAGCCAGTTAAATGCAATATTGATTGCAAATGTGACAAGAAGAAAATGCATTGTACTTATGTGAGGCATTATACTGAAATTAGCTCCAGCAGTGGGCTGTTTGCTCAACAAGTCATATCATTTGGTAATTAAATTGAACGTTTGCCACAACGAGCCATTTATTTAATGTGAAAATTTTGAATCTTGTGATTTGGTCAATCAACATGCTCATGGCATTATTGGTCTAGGTCATGGCTAGTTAAGTATGGTTGATCAACTTGTTAAAAAGGGTGCAATTAGTGACTCATTTTCGTTATGTTATGGTGAAATTAATAGTAGGGTTGGTTCAATGGTTCTTGGTATAATATATCTACATTCCGGCATGGTATTTTCCCATACATATCGTGCTCGTATGTACGTTCAAAAAAGTTGTTTTAAGGAGAATAAAATACAGACTTACTTTACATATATAATTGATACGTTTCCTACATTTACTCTAGATAATCTTTGATATATATATAATTTTATTTCAATTTATGTTTATTCAAGCATAAGAGAAGTATAAATCATCTTTATTTATACAAATTTTATATTTAATTATGATATAGAATTTTACATCTTTGATATAACACATCATAAAAAAATTTCTGATTTTATTACATATTTCTTTATTTTTAAAATTTTATTCACGTGCACCGTATGCACGTGTATTTACACTAGTACACTATAAATGTGAGAAAGCTGGGCAGTTTCTTACCTCCATGGTTGAATAGTTTAGTATTACCCTTTGTAGTTTAACGGGGCATTTTAAATCACCCTTATACATTTTAGACTAGAAGTTTCTAATCATCCAGGTTATCAATGAAATACATCAACCCACAGCATTTCCATAAGACAAAAATATTTTTGGCATAATATGTTTATAAGGTTCAGGCAATACTAACAATGTGGTAGCTAAAACTCATTGCAAAATATGAAAATTCTAGGAAATTCCATCTTTTAGCTTAACTGTTAAAGAATATTGTGAACCTGAGTCATGCTTATCTTCGCCCAATTCTCTATATCAATGGCGGATCAAATTAAAGATTAGGAAGCCCGTCTGTAGGTTATGAAAGTGCTCATAAAGATCCAGAAAATGGGTAACAATTTGTTAGTTCCGGATAACCTCCTATCTGTTCTCGGCCATCAAAAAATTAATTTTCCAGATTAGTTCAGCATCTATCTTGGAGCACCTAACAAGCTACAACTTGACAATGAGTTTAGTGATACCATAATCATCAGGAACACCTAAAGAAATGTTGCCAGGATTCCTTACACAGTGCTGATTCCATTAAAAAAAATATTAAGAAAGTGTGCTGAAGGCAATACTAAAAAAAAAAAGAGAGAATTGTTTGATACTTGAAAGCGCAAGTTCTAAAAGGGCCAATATCAAACTGCAAAGGTTTTAGAAAATCAATTTCGAACTGGAAAAGAACACTTGCGATGTCATTTGAATGGAGGAAGTTCGACGTTTGTGGCTTAATGGAAGGCTGGAGTAGCAACCAGTTGAAGGAGAGCATAACAATGCATTGCTCAAGCTGGAAGATTTCTCAGCTGATTAATTAAAATTCATCTAGCTGTGTATAAGTGATAGTTCCAATTCAAGCATCCTAGAAGATTTGTCATTTCTATAACAAAAAATGGACAACTTATTGATGATTCATGATGACCTTTATGTTAGAAATGTTGCAGCAAATAATCAACATTTTGATGCATTTCTGAAAGAAGAGGGCCTAATAGTACCGATGAAATGCTGTGATAAATATGCAAATAGGAATAGTGGTGATAAGTCATCGAAAATTGTTCTGATCGAGCACAAATCTCGAGGCATATTCAAATTGGAAACTTTCAAATTTAAATTTAGGATCATTTGAATCCAATTTCAGCAAACTTATAGTCAAACTGAACATCTCAAAGAGACGAACCTAAAGACACCAAAATCAGTCCAACCCAAGCCCAAATGAGTCCAAATCGGGGGCCCATACCACATTTGGAAGGGAAAAATCAATATGACAAAATGATATATAAATATGGCATGCTTATATTCAAATCAAGCGGCTCGGCAAGACGAATCCAACGAGCATAAGATCGCTGAATTTTGACATCGTTAAGGCACTTAAACAGTTGAAAAACTCTCTATAATCGAGGGAAACAATACAAGTAATCTTCTCTATATTTACGGGGTGTGAGACTCATGAAAATATATAAATAGACCCCTACTGTCAACATAAGGAGGGGAAGGGGGCTAGAGATTGGAGAGAGCTATGAAACCTCAAGAGCTCCAGCACCACCGCCTGGCCGCCGACCATCGTCGGACTTCCGCCCGACTGCCGTTGGAATACTTACCGAATGCCAACCTCTGCCGGACTTCCACCCGGCCGCCGACCGCCGCCAGACTTCAGCCCGACCGCCGATTTCCGCAGCACCATCGCCCGGCCGCCGGCCACCGACTGCCATCGGACTTCAGCTCGACTGCCGTCGGACCACCGCCCGGCTACCGACCACCGCCAGACTTCCGCCCGACCATCGGACTTTAGCCCGACTACCGTCAAACCACAGTCCGAATGCCGACCATCGCATGACTTCCACCATGCCGCCGACTACCATCGGACTTTTGCCGGAGTGCCGACTGATAACTGCCCAACGCTGGACCACCGCCCGAAGCCGAAGTTCTATCGGATCACCACCTGACGCCGGAGTTCCGCCGAACTACCTCCTGACGCCAGAGTTCCGCCATACCACCGACTGATGCCGGAGTTTTGTCAAACCACCACCGGACCACCGACTGAGGCCCAAACTTTCGCCAGACCACCAACAGAAGTCGGAGTTCCGCCAGACCACCAATAATGCCCGGACTTCGGTCGGACCATCTCCTTACAACAACGGTCTTTTTGACCCATGTCTCTTACCGACTATGGTCCTTCCGACCTCCGTCATCTACTATGATCCTATCAATTTCCATCGTCGACTACGGTCCTTTCGATCTCCCTTGCTAGATAATGGTCTTTCCGACCTCTGTCACCTACTACAGTCCTTCCAACCCCCATCACAAGACAACGGTCTTTCTAACCCCTATCTCCCGCCACCTACTATGGTTAATTCAAAATTTAAAAAAAAAATAAAAAATGATTAATTTAAAAATTCAATCTACCTCGGAAAAATAAGAACCTTAAGCTTGTGAGGGCGGGGTTTGCACCTATTTTCCTGAGCAGAACATTTCTAAATGATAGATGGATCATGAATGAGCAATAAGACAAGCTAGTAGCCCCATATTTTATAAAGAAATTGTACCTTGAGTGCTCTTAGGCTTCGCTTGGAGTGGCTTTCTTACTACTTAAAGCAATTTTTTTATTACTTGGTGCATAAGAACTAGTTTCCTCTTGCGTGTGCAAATGAACTAGTGATTTTCTCTATTATATGTCCTCCAATAAATGGTGTATGCAGAAGATCTAGAACCGTGTTGAAGGAAGCAATTAGAGATTTTTTTTTTTCCGGACAAAAGGTATAGAAGGGGAAAAGGAATAAAAGCAATAATAATAATAAATTTGATTAGCATAGAGATATAAAAGATAAGAAAGGATAGAAATAACACAAATTAGTTTTACTCTGAGTGAAATTGACAAAAAGGATTCATATAACCAACCATACGTAGTGGAATAAAAATTTGATTTTATTGTTTTTGCTGTTGTTCGAGTGAAATGACACATTAGAGAAAAAAAATGTTTCAAAAAGTAAAATTAATTTTTAATTATTGAAATATTTGAACTCTTTTTTTTAGAAGAAAACTTTTTTTTTTTAATAATAAAAATATGTTTCAAAAAGGAAATTCATGTTGCTTTGAATCATTCTGGGTATTTTGCACACACCTTTATGAAGTAATTGGCAAGTTGGAAGCCTTCACATGACATTCTTGATCCTTATTCAAAGCATGCTCATTTGGATTCAGTAAGCCTTATGCTCTTTTTACTTTTAATTGAACCTATTTTACTGTTATTTCAATTTATTGAGTAAGTCCTAGTGCAACTACAATAAGCAAACAATTAGTAGATAAATCTCCATTATTTTGCGTCAGCCAATATTCCTAGTTGAGAAGAGCAAAGGAAAATTTGCTTTATGTATGTGTCATGCGTGCATTAATCTAGGTTAATGCTATCATTAGGGTTGCAACTTAGTTCAGTCTTGAACAATTTGGCTTAAAACGAAAATCTACCCTATTAATCGATAATTGGTTTTCATAAGCTGTCCCCAAAAAGAAACATCTTTTGTACTTTAGCCCACAATGAATTAAACCAAGTGCCGATAGTTCAAGATGGTCGGAATCTTAGAGTTATGATTTCACCTTCAGAAAGAGAGATGCTGATGGAAGAGAAGAGAAGGATGAAATGTGAAGAGGGGAGCAAACTTAAACTAATTTTAAGCCTAACTAATCAATTTTAAGCAAACTTAACTATTACTCAATGCTTGCTTAAGCCTCCAATCTTTTGGTTGTCTTTTAATAGCATGTACTTTGGTGTCATCTAAAGTTATCTTTTATCGAATTGTGTTGTGCCAGAACTGTGCAACTACACCCCAAACAAAGCACTACAAAAATCATTGTGATTATCATCCTTTTACTCAACACTTATTCTGTAAATTTCATCTATTTAAGAAACAATTTGAAAAAGAAAAACTGAAGAAAAGAGAGTACAGAAATGTTGTGGCTTAATTCTTATGATTCAACCATGATCTCGGTACAATGACTGCTGATGTGCTCAACTGTGACACTCCAATTAAAAAAAAAAAACTACTATAAGATCAAGGGAGATATAATATGAATTATCTTTTCTCTAAGCACTATCTTCTACAACTAGCATTCTTCAACTTTCGGAGTCTAGTAGCTCCACTTCAGTTACCAGTCTAGGTTCATTAAGACAAATCACTTAAAGAATTCGAATTTGTTCATCTGGAATCTGGGATCTTCTATCTTCTACTTTTTTTTTATTTCTTTTTAGATTTACTTATTTTACTTCTTCTTCTTTTTTCTTCTTTCTTTTGAATTTTTATTTCATTTCAATTTTCTTTCGATTCACTTTCATCATTTTGGAAGCCCAATAGGTTTGTTGATTCTATAAAATCGGACCCATTTTCTCATCGAGCGAAGGGAACAAAAGAAATCATATTTCTTTTTCAATCAAAAGTACTATGTGAAATCTTCAGTATATTATAAAATCAATGTCAGGTGATTAGCAGGTCATGTAGCCCATTTCTAGTACTTTATTTCACTTGTTTGGGATGCACAAATTTATTAGCAAAATGAATATAGCTAAACTAGTAGAGAACCAAAAATTGGTGGCATGGTCAAAGTATGCGCTTCAACATTTTTATATACTTAGGCTAAATCTTTAGCTAGTTTATAAGGAACCTTCTAGATAATGCATATTAACGTACCCAAACATGGACACATTAGCTTCTTAAATGAAAACCATACCATTTGTAAGGTAATGGAATAATAACAATAATATTTGTAAAGATAAACCAAATGCATAAACTATTTATCGATAATTTTCATCTTGGAAAAAATAGGATCTTCTACCTTCAAATGAAAAAGGTCGAGCTACCAAGAGAATTTTCATTCCAGACTCTTGAAAATGGTGCAGGCTATAACGGAAGCTCAGCTTCCAGCTTTGACCAGGAAGCCACAGCAGAGCCTTTCACAACCTTCCTCATGTTATCAACAAGATCCTTGGCCGCAGTAACCTTAGAATCCTTCACCAATTGATTGATGAGAGCTTTCAAGCTTTCAAATGGAGGGACATACTTTCTAATTAAGCATTCCCTGCATATCTCCTCTGCTGAAGCAAAGTCTTCAGTATCCACCAAGCCACGAATAAGCACAACATAGGTATCAGCATTGGGTAAGAACCCTTTCTCCCCTTTGGCTATTTTCATAGATTTCATCCTCTTAAACACCCTGGTCGCAGAATACAAATTTCCTTCTTTGCAAAACCCATCAATTATTGTATTAAAGGTTGAAAGATATGGCCGGATTCCTTTTGAAATCATCACCTCAAGCAGCTCCTCAGCCTTGAAGCTCTCCAACCTCTTACAAAAATTCAATATCCTCAAATTGTATGTGACTACATTAGGAGCAATACCCTTGCTGTTAATCTCCTTCAAAGCGTCGTCAAATCCAACTTTATCTCCTTTATTCAAATAACCACTTAAGATCGCATTGTAAGAAATGACATCAGGTTCCAATCCCTTCTTCGGCATTTCATCGAGCACCTTGCGGGCGTCATTCATTTCACCAGCCACACACAAAGAACTAAGCAAAATATTATGCGCGGGGACGCCAGGTACGATACCAGACTCACCGGGAACGCGTTCAAAGAGATCGCGAACACGTTCACAGTGCCGATGCTTGAGGAAGGCGGTGAGAAGAGCGCAGAAAGACTTCTCCGTGCGTTCTGTGCCGGGGATCTGCTCAAAGGTTCGAAAAACGTGATCGAGCATCGAAGCGTTAGAATAAAGTGACATTATGCGGATGAAAAAGCCCTCGGATTTGGGTGCGGCAGGATCGGCTTTCTGAGATTCGAGGAGACGCTCGACAAGATCGACGCGGCGATAACGGTAAAGTCTGTTGATGGATATGTCGTAGAGAGGGCGATGAGAATAGAAGCGTGGGAGGTGAGTGGAGGACTGGAAAAGGTCGAAGATCTTCTCTGGGTTGGATTCAGTAAGTAGAGCGGATTTAAGGCGGGCAAGGGCTTTGGAGGGAGAAGGCAAGTTGTGGAGTACAGAAGGAGGAGGAGGAATGTCGAGCGCGGCGGCAGTTGAGAGGCGGCGGCGAAGGAAGAAATTGTAGCTGCTGCGCATGGCTATTGCTCTCGATAGTAGTACAGGACAGGAGCCCTGCGAAGGAAAATGTTGGCGACTGAAGAGTGAGCAGAGTAGGTGTGGCATCTCATAGTATACATTCTCTACCCACATAGGTTTAAGATGTTTGGTTGGAACCCTCCCATCTCCGGTTCAAATTTTATTTTATTATTATCTGGTCTCTTTAGTTGTGCAAAGTAAGTGTGGGCTCCATATTGGTGGGTGGGCTCGTTAGATTCCGCTGAGAGATTAGTTACGCCGTCAAACACTTCCTTTAGAGTGGCAGCATATAAATACCCTGTTCCAAAAAAAAATTTACATTCTCTTAAAAATTTTTTAAATGATTTCCAATTTTCAAAAAATTAATCATTCTAATTTACAACTATCTCTTAATCACGAATTTAATTTATATTTTAAAATAAGTTAAATATTTATTGCAAGCTTATCATAATGTGAAAAAAATTTATTTATTATTTGGCTCATTTAAAAATATTTTTTTCTTAGTAGAGTAGAACAAAGAGGTGTGGGTAAATAGAAGTGCAGTTGAACAAAAGGTATGTGTCATCTTATGTATTTTGATGGTGGTATAATGAGGCCGGGTAGTGATCATCTTCATAGAGCCCCAAATTACTAGTTGTCGTTCAATACTAGGGCATCCTTTACCTATAATTTGGTTTTGGCTCCTCAACTATCCTTCAAACTCCTTAGATCTCAACCAAAACTTGTGAGTAAATCTATCTGCAATCTCTTAGCCTTCCAAAGACTCTTCTGCCCAAAAGAAATCATTAGCCCAAATTAGATACATTGGCTTAATCTTTCTGCAACCTCCACTAAACAACCCTGAACCTGTTGGATCCCATCTAAAGATTTAGATCACATTCCCTAAACTTACCCTAAGGGCATCTCAAACCGAAAATCTCATTTTTCACTCCAAAATGCAGTGAAACCAAAAAGTGTCGTGATTCATCTCCAATCGAACGTCATTTTGCCCCCTAACCATCGCTCTCTTCTTTCGCGTCTTTCTTCCGCAAGTTTGGTAGAGACCAAAAAATGGTGCAGATGAACAGTGCCATGCCAATATTGACATCGCACTATTCATCCGCGATCAAATGGCGGAGGAAAAGGCATTCGGTTGCAACGTTTGAGGGCCTCCATTCGGTTGTTTTTCGAACGGTTGAAGATGGTATAAAACTTCTATTCATATTAGATACATTGACTACATCTTTGTGAAACCTCTACTAAACAACCTAAACTTGTTGGATCCCATCTAAAAGTCTCAAATCACATTCCCTAAACTTCTCCGAGAACTTCTATTCATATCCACGCCTTAAATTTCCCTCCTTGAGACAGTCCTAAAGGTAAAACTCTATGGGGGTATTAGTATTTAAGTGCAAGTTTAATGTAGGCTCTTGTTTGACCATCTTTCTTTGAAGAGTGAGCAGAGTACGTGTAGCATCTCCTAGTTTACATTCTCTACCCACATAGGCTTAGGATGTTTGGTTGGGACCCAATCTCGTGTTCAAATTCCCTTTATTATTATCTCGTCTTCTTAGTGGTGCATAGTAAGTGTGGGCTCTATATCGGTGGGTGGGCTCGTTAGATTCCGCTGAGAGATTAGTTACGCCGTCAAGCACTCCCTTTAGAGTGGCAGCATGTAGATACCCGTTCCAAAACAAAATAGTGTACATTCTCTTAATTTTTTTTTTAAATGATTTCCAATTTTTTAAAAATTAATCATTCTAATTTACGACTATCTCTTAATCTCGTATTTAATTTGTATTTTAAAATTAGTTAAATGTTTATTTTAAGCTTATTTTTATAAAGAGCTGATCATAATCTGAAAATATTTTATTTATTATTTGGCTCATTTAAAAATATTTTTTTCTTAATAGAGTAGATCAAAGAGGTGTGGGTAAATAGAAGTGCAGTTGAACAAAAGGTATGTGTCATCTTATGTATTTTGATGGTGGTATAATGGGCGAATTATTGCATCCAGTCACCTGACATCCGGACAACCAATCCAGATGCACCACATCACCCAAATACATTGGGGCCCGGTGTATTTTGCTGATGTGTCGCGTCTGGATTGGTGTCCGGACGAATCCGGACTCCGGACGCAATAATTTGCCTGTATAATGAGGTCAGGTTGTGATCATCTTCATAGAGCCCCAAATTACTAGTTGTCGTCCAATACTAGGGCATCCTTTACCTAATTTGGCTTTCGCTCCTAAACTATCCTTCAAACTCCTTAGATCTCAACCAAAACTTGTGAGTAAATCTATTTGCAATCTCTTAGCCTTCCAAAGAATCTTCTGCCCCAAACGAAATCATCAGAACCACCTTCCAACAATTTTTTTTTTTTTTTTTTGCATTGCAAAAATTAGCCCAAATTAGATACATCGACTTAATCTTTCTGCAACCTCCACTAAACAACCCTGAACCTGTTGGATCCCATCTAAAGATTTAGATCACATTCCCTAAACTTCCCTTAAGGGCATCTCCAACCGAAAATCTCATTTTTCACTCCAAAATACAGTGAAACCAAAAAGTGCCGTGATTCATCTCCAATCGAACGCCATTTTGCTCCCTAACCGTCGCTCTCTTCTTTCGCATCTTTCTTCCGCAAGATCGGTAGAGACCAAAAAATGGTGCAGATGAACAGTGCCACGCCAATATTTGGCGAAGGAAAAGACGTTCGGTTGCGACATTTGAGGGCCTCCATTCGGTTGTTTGTTGAACGGTTGGAAATGGCTAAAACTTCTATTCATATTAGATACATTGACTACATCTTTGTGAAACCTCTACTAAACAACCCTAAACTTGTTGGATCCCATCTAAAAGTCTCATATCACATTGCCTAAACTTCTCCGAGAACTTCTATTCATATCCATGCCTTAAATTTCCCTCCTTGAGACAGTCCTAAAGGTAAAACTCTATGGGGGTATTTAAGTGCAAGTTTAGGTAGGCTCTTGGTTGACCATCTTTCTTTGGCCTACGCCGCATATAAAAAGTTCCAAATCATCTAAGGTGATCCCCGCACTCTTGAACACCCACCATATTGATTGAAAGCATTAGAACCACACCTCAAAGGCTAGATCAAAAAAGAGTTTCATACAAAGATTTCATGTAAATAGATAAGATACATGATTTGGTAAGAATAGCAAATCTTATGAAAGCTCACATAAAAACTCATTAAAACTTTTGAATTATTACTATAGAAAATATATTTTGATATATTGAATGTCATGGAGCCCTAAGGAATATAACTCCTCAAGTTAATCATCTCTTATAAATCTTCAATAATACTTTCGATTAAGAAATTATGCTTGTGTTATGATTTTAGCCTAGGTATGCTAAGAGAATCAGCCATAATGATTGTAAAAAGATAATGAATGGGCTTAAGAAAGGCTAGATGGTATTGGCAAGGATAGACACAATTTAATTAAAAAAATATAAATGTAATTAGTTAGAATTTCTGAGAATTTTGTCATCTTAGTTATCAAACTCTATATCTACTTAGTCATGAATGTATTTAAACATTAATAATCATGAATTTTATCTTTCAAAAAAATATCATAAATCCAAAAAAAAAAAAAATTAAAAGGAGACATACAATTTTTCAACAAAGGTGCTACATAATAGATTTAGAAGGAAAATGAAACCTTTATTTTAACATTGTAAAGAAACTCCTCTAAAGAAATATAACAAAGATAAATTGACTAAATAAGTTAAATAGCTCAATTGGCCTCACAACCTTGCCTAAATTAAGATTATCATCACTAAACATCTTAAGCATTGCCAAGCAAACATGAAAATCATGATGTTAGCTAAATTAAGTATACTCCAAGAGAAATGATGAAGCAATATATATGTCATTAATATAAGGCTTTTAATTGTACCCAAGAGAGTTTAGCCATGTCATGATCTATGAATTAGCTGGATTTTTATTGATTATGACTTGCATTTGTTAAAAGGTCTATATTGATCAATATGTACACTACATTTTCACATAAAGAATAATTGAGAAAGATTAATTTAAAAGATATATTCTTGAGAGAGACAATGCATTAACATTAAGGAAAGCTTTTTCTAAAAATGATTTTCTAGTCGATAAAAATTTAATAAGAGTTTAAAAAGATATTTTACATAAGATCATAATCATAACATAATTCTAGAAAATTATGGATCATCAAAAAAAGAGAAAGCAAGCGTAAATAAATATATAGATAAATAGTATGCAAATTATAAGAGAAAGATCAGGAATACCTACACTCTATAAGCACATCTAGTTAAAAATTTTATAACCGTTTACGTCACCTCCTGCATTCCCTGTAAGAATCCGGCACTTGATCAAACTCCATTGCCCACGCTATTAAAATGAGAGCTCGGAGGTCTCGCTGGTTTTTCTTCTTCCTCCGTCTCTACCTCCAAACTCCAGATCCACACGCCATCCAGCTTTCGACCTGCATATACCCGGCTTCCTCACATGCCAATCCCAACATCTAATAGAGCTGAATTTCTCACCCGTTCGGGCCAGTCCATCAATTCAAACCCTGTCGACGCCCTCACTCACAGCTGCAGAGATCCCGCTGAACCCATTTTGAACTCCTTTCCAGCCAGCCGACTTCACATAACTAATCTACCGCTTCTAGAATCAGATTCCACCTCACAGGTGTTCCTACTTCTCTCTGCACCTATCCCACACCTGGCTAATTTTCCGCAACAACAAACTTCCTCCGTTCCTTCAAAACCCTAACAACAAACCTGACCCAACCTCACATTCCTCCGACTCCCTGCTTCATGAAGGCCACATACCATCCGTCACTCTCCAGGCAGCTAACCTCATGTTGGTCTTTGATTGGACCCTCTAGCCATTCAATCCTATCATCCTCGAGTAGCTAAACCCATGCCAACCTCCCCCAGCTGCTAACCAACCAAACTCCAAATTATAGTTCTCTCTGTCGTGATATCCTTCTCCTCACCCTAGCCATATTTCACCACCTTACTAATCATCTACTTCATCTACAGCTCTCCAAATCAACTTCACCATACCTTCCATCTGATCCAATCTCTTAGTTGCAGCCAAAATCACATCCAGCTCGACCAAGACAGGTAAAATCTCTCTGTGATTTTGTTACCCTTAGTTCTGTTATTATTTTTAATTGATTGTTAGTTATAAAAATAATTATTGTTATTATTGATTATGGTTATTATAATAATAATTATTATTAGTTATAATAATAATAATGATAATAATGATAATGTTTATTATAAAAAAAGACTGAGAAATGCAAAAAAGGGGGAAAGAAAAAAGAGAGAAAGTAAAAAAAAGAGAAAATAAAAAAAGATAGTAACAAAAGAGAAAATAAAAAGATAGTAAAAAAAGCGAAAACATGATATACAAAAAAAGAGTTTCAAAATAAAAAAGGAGCCATTTCTTTATGTGCCTCGATCATCATCGACGTTGTCAACTTTTCCCCCAACAAAGGTATAATCTATCAAACTCAAAATCCCATTTTCAACCCTCACAACGCACCTGAAACCACTTATACATGCTTTTCACTTGTGTGGTGGGAGGGAATCTACAGAGTTTGAGCGTTGACAATTTAAGTACCTATGAGCATGCCTCAGTGCCGACTGGGAAAGGACTGTGCAAATCTTTCGAACAGGTACCCCTGAAGACCCATATATGCCTTCTCTCTAGTGTCGTGGGACTGAAGATTATAGCCACGATTTCTCCCAACATCTACTGACACACTTTTTTCTAGCATGGCGGGAAGGCCCAGCTATCAAGATTTTCGCCTAAATTGGGGAGACGTCGAGAGGGTGCCGAATTTTTCAATGATAGGGGACCTGAACTTGAACAACATATAAATTAAAAGAAATGCAAGGAACATAACTTGTAACCACATGGAACCATACATTAAATAAAAGATGCACAACCATATTAAAGAAATGCAAACACTAAAATAATTGGATCATTCAAATGAACAAAAATGTACGAACAATAACTTGTGGTGGGTTAGGAAAAATTCCTACATCTCATTTGCAAGTAATAATCTATATGAATTTTTAATTTGATTGCAAATGATGTTAAAAAACTTTTAATTTACATATGAACAACATAAAACTTGCAATGCATACATCAGCCTGCATGTGAGAAACAACATCAAACGATCTTGTAATGCAAAAGTTCCCCTTTGACTGATATTAACTAATTTGCAAACACTTGTAGTAGTTCCCATGAACACTGAAATACATGTAAGCAAAAGCAATAATTCATCGATCATCTTGTACAAGGAAATTGATGACGAATGCAGCAACTCATCAATCAACAACCAAGGAGGAATCAACAATGAATGAAACTCACCTGATGATAAGCGAAAATTTGTAAATGAACACACATAATGCTTGCATAAATACAACAACCCATTTGTGGGAAAGAGATTTGCAATGAGCACATAAATAGAAGACAATAATGAATTCAATTGTATGTTCATTAATAGAGTTTGGGAGGTATGCAACAAGTATAATCATCACCCAGTAGTCAACAGTAGCATGCAAATGGACACATTGATCTACCTATTAGTAGTGATAACAAATATGCTGCAAAAATGACAAGTTCCCTGTGAACCTAAATACACGTGCAACATCATATAGCTTGCAAAATGAATGCATTAATCTGATGGCAAACAACAACAACATATAAGCTATGAATGTAATAATCTCCATATCTTCAACATCATATGGGTTGTTCAAAATCAGTCGATTGGAAAATGAATAGACCAATCCACTTGTAAACGATGACAACGTATGAGTTATGAGTGTAACCGTACTTCAATGGGCTTGCAGATGCATGTAGAAGTCTCCCATGATATCAAAGTCGATATGCAAGTAAATGTAGCAACTTGCCAATCAGTGTATGTAAGGAGAATCAGTGATGAATACAGTTCACTGGCAGTCAATATTAACTTGCAGAGGAACACATCTACTTGTTCGCATGCAATGAAGCTTCTTACAAACATACTCAACGTGACAAGCAATAGATACTACTACCCCCTCACAATCAACGTCAATCAACCATTTAGTGAATACATACGAGCTCCTACGAGCCATTGTAGGGGGATTCCTCATTTATACAATAGTCCACCTACGAGTGATGGCTAGAACCATGCAACCAACATAATAGAATTCCTTGCAAACACTGATGAAGATGGAAGATCCCCACAGACGCAACAACAATAATTAGCAACAGACAATGGATGTTATGACATCCTTGCAATCAATCACTATTTAACATTAAGCAAATACATTGACCTCCTCCAAAGTAAAGGTAAATGACATACGACAAAGGCAAGCTCCTACGAACCACTAAAAGAGACTCGTTAATGCACAATAGTATACATGCATAAAGCAGTAAATAACTTATGAACTATAATGTCAGGCCACCGAATTTGCAACATAGATACAAGTGGACAGAATGTGTATACAACTTTCAAAATGAAGCTCTATGCACTTGTTAACATGGATTATTTACATAGCTTACTATAATTGAATGCTGCAAAAATAAACTCATGCATCAAAATACGCACTGGCACATTACATTAACATGCAAAATGCATTATAGTGCATTAGATGAAAACCCTGTAATGCACATAGGTCAATATATATTATGCAAGTGTCCTCACCTAACATGCAAATATACTAGATACATATACATTATCACGTGTAAAATATAAATGACAAAATAAAAAGCATATCGTGCATGTACATAATCTAACATGCAAAAATGTGTTATACAACAACAACATAGTTCAACAGTGTGTTACACTACAGGAAAACCCGGTATTACCGGCAGACAAAATCCGCCGATACTACATAAAATATGATGGAAAGCCTAGGTTTCCGGCATATTTCTGTCAGAATTTCATACGCCGGTTTGGTACGCATTAGAAAAAGTCTTCCGACCGATATAAGACACCGAAAATCATTCCGACGCACTCTCCTACGTATTACCCTATGAAAAATGTGTTAACAAAATGACGTTTATTACCAGATTATTCTAGTGTTATATACGCTGGAATTTACGACGTACGTATCCGTAAAAAATGCTGGCGGATAAAACGTCGTAATGTACGCCGTAACTAAAGCTACGGCTTATTACCGGCACGTTTTCTGCTAGTAATTCCGGATTGATGCAGTGAAGTAACAAAAAAAATTAAATTTACCTTATGCTAACTCATTATTTGTTGATTAACTTTTATATGATGATACATTTTCAGTACTATCAAATTCATCATTATTTTTCTCTATGGTTAAATCTACCTCCTCTAAGTGGAACCCGCTCTCATTAATTCGAATTTGGTCATCCACAATGATTGGAATATTTTTTTAAATTTGACATAAACTCTTTTTGATGTGCTGATGGTATTGAAGTGATTTTCTCAATTACTCCCCTTGATTTTGTCTTCATAACTATTAGTCAATCATGTTTGCCTTGTAATCTTCTTGGATAGTTAGCATAATAGACTTGACTTGCCTGACTAGCAATGATGAATGGGTCAAACTTTGCATATCTCCTACCCCGCTTTACTTCTGTTATACCATAAATTGAATGTACTCTTGTGCTTCTATTTTGTACTGGATCAAAAAACATTCACAATTGAAGAGATACACAATATTCCTATGACCGGGATATTCCACCTCTAATATTTCTTATAATACCCCGTAGTATTCAGAATCATTCCCTGTATAGGTGTTCCCTCTTACACATACGCCAGAATTTTTTGTATTCCTACCTTCACACTAGTTTTTTGTTTGAAATTTATAACCATTGACCAAAAATATTTGATAACATTTAACTAATCTATTTGGTCCCCAAGCTAACTCAAAATAGCCCTTGATATTGCGAATCACTGTCTTCAGTGTGTACCTTTAAATGAACAAGATGTTATTATTAGCATATTTATTGCATGCAGTATTAACTAATTAAGATAAACTATTCAAAATATACCGTATTTTTAAACCAAACAGTGAATTCTTTCTCCACTATTTTCTGGACTTCTCCTTCTTCTAATGTACTTAAACTATCAATGAAACTCCTACAAACTTTTAAGTTTAGAACAAAGTTAAGAATAATGAAAGAATGAATAAATTAACTCATATTTACTCGAGATACGGCTCAACTTCATCACAGTTAAACAAGATATACAATGTGATAACTGTCATCTCCTTATCGGTCAAATAGCGCACGGTGCTAGCGCCTACAGGTTCACCACTTTCACTGAATACAGATATATTAGAGGATTGAGCAACATTTTGATGTGTTGTACTTTCACCTGATTGAGACCTTGTTTCAAAGTAATACGAGCAAAATTGAGTTGTCTTGTATGTTAAATATGCTTCACATATAGAGCCTTCGAGATATGCTTTATTCTTAGCAGCCTTTTTAAGTTTTATTAAATATCTCTCAAAAGGATGCATCCACCGATACTGAATAAGTCCACCGACCATAGCCTCATATGGTAAATGTACTAGTAGATGCTCCATATAGTCAAAAAATCTTGGAAGAAATATGTTGACCTCCACTTGGACCAATTCTGACCCTAAATCAATCTGATCTCCAAATCAATTCAAACTCTAGGATCCTCCTAGAATCCTGACCTTAGGATCTATTCTAGATCCTAGGATTCTTCTAGACTCCATACCTTAAGATCTACTCTAGACCTTAAGACCCTTCTAGAAGTCAAACTTTAGGATCTACCTAGATCATAAATCAATCCAGACATCTAATCAATCAAATCCAAAATCCAACCAAATCCAGAATTTGAAACCAAAATCCAATGCTAAAAGGCCAAGTCCTAAAAGCCTTTTTCAGCAAATTTTCAAATACTTCAAAACCCAATTAAATGACCTCTGATTCAGATTCTGTCAGTTTCATATTGATGGGACATGTCTCTGGAGGCAACCCTCCAAATTTGAGCCCATTCTTAGGTCTCTGACCCCATAAACTAAATCAAAATCCAAAGGCTGTAAAACCTTTAAATATTTACAGCCTATGTCACGGGACCTGTCACCTAGAAGTTTCTAACCATAGAGCCTTTACCAAAGCCTCTATTCACTTCCAGACCATTAATCCTGACATGTTGATCAATAAACTGTATTTTTTCGAACTCATTTCAGCTCCTAGTGGTCATGAGCCCAAAATGACCAAAATACCCCTATGGGGTTCTAATATTGATTTCCAACCAAATGAACTCCGAATTATTTGGAACCACTTCCAACAATTTTCAAATATCAAAACAAAACTTTTGAGCCTGGGCCCACCCCCTAGGTCAACCTGGTTGACCCAGTCAACGTAGGTTGACCTAATGGGCCCTTAAGAGTTTAAATGGGTCATTCCAACCCATTTGACTATTTCAAATCATTTAAGCTTTCAAACCCACTTTAATTGATGATTCAAACATAATCGAATTTTTTTGGAGTCTCACCATGGTCAATATGACTAAGTTAGTTCATTTTGACTTGATCAAACCCATAAAAAATCCCTTATATCCAATCAAATTTCAATAAATGGTTTTATACTCCCTCCAAACAACTCCCAAACATATGGAATTGACACTTGGCTACCACCTCAGCAGTCAACATTTTCATTTGACCAGTCAACACATGGTCAAACCCTTTCAAAATCCCTCCAATTCATCAAAATTTTAATCCTCAAATATTGAACCCCTTCCAACTCACCTAACCAGCTTCCAAGCCCAGCTTCACTGCCACATCAGCAAGCCAAGTGGCTTTGGACTGGTCAAACAGTCAAACCAAGGTTTAGGATTAGTCAAAGATGGTCAAAACCCATTTTAAATTAATCCTATCACTCCTTAAACCATTCCAGCAGCCCTAATCAAGTTCTGGAACCTTCTCAAGGCTTTTATTAGCCCTTGGATGGAGATCCAATGACTCCCATCAATCCCACATGGCCATAAAGGGACAAAATGACCTTTACATGTCATTTGTCCTTGTGTACTTTAATCCATCTGCTCCCAACAACTCCCAATGACACATGGCAGCATCTGGAGGTTCAACCACTTGATCCTAGCAGTCCAAGTAGCCTAGGGTTATTTGAATAGGGCTAAAGCAATGAAATGATCTCTCATTCTAACATCGACCCTATCTCTCCATACTCAGCCTCTCCAGCCGAGCTCATTGCTCCTTCAGGCTTTTAACAAATCCCTATACATCACCAAGGCCGGGATTCGACGTTTAGAGGCTGCCGCCGGCGAGTTGTCGGCCAAACTGAAGGCTAACCACGTCTAGGTCTTCTCCAGCTCGATCCGTAGCTTTTCCGACCGTGATTTCTTTTACAAAAAGGAGCGTGGACAGCCTACAAATGCAACAAATCCATACACGATTCAATCCGTCCAAAATCGAGGTGAAAATCTTCAACTCTAGGTAGCAGCACTTAGATTAAAATAGCTTTCTAATAAGCTAGTCTTAAGTCAAATAAAATGTTCCCCATGATTTCTCTTCATATGATTAATCTATGTTTAAAATTTCAAGTCATTTCATTCATTGTATCGAACGAACGAGCAAAAATTTGATTCTAGGGCGTCATTCACGGTCTGGTTCAGGCGTGCGATTTCAGGACCGTTGATCGCTCAATCAACGGTCCCGATCGAGCTATTTCACAGTCTGTTCCGGCCGTGTATCCGATTCGGGGTCCTTTCTTTGGTCCGGCGACATCTGGGCCATCCGTCCCAGACCGCGGGATGAACTGCCCGCCGTCTGATCCCGTTTGATCGAGATCGAACAGCGGAGTTTGATCTTCTCCGGTTGATAAAACTGGCGGAGATCCAACGGTTACGGGATGAGGCTGACGTGTTTAAGTGAAAGCGTGTGGACCGCAGCCGTCGCCGCCACTGTTTGGAGTGCCCAATCTGGTTCCGCCACGCGTCCCGCCGGCGCCGCCAGAACTGATATATTTTTAATTAATTTTAAATAAGAGAAACTTTAAAAAAATGTTAAAAATCCAAATAAAATCCAAAAAAATCATATTTTATATCAAATTGCTCAGAATTTTAAAGCCTTTAAAATAAAATTAAGTTTGTTTTGAAATATTTAATGTATCTTAAATAATTTTAAAACATTTAAAATTATATGTTTTAATTATTAATTAATCAAATTAATTAATAATTTCAAAATAATTTATTTTGAAATTTATTTCAGATCATAGAGAATATTTTAAAATGAAATATTTTAATATATTTAAAAAATTTTTTTGAGATTCTTTAAATAATTTAAATTATTTAGTTAGTTAAATATTTAACTCGTATCTAAAAATTAAATTAAATATCTTAAAAAATATATATTTTCTTATAATTTCAGTGGATCTCTCAAATCCTTAGAAATTATTTTAATAGTATTTTTAATTATTTTATTTTAAAACTTATATATTCATATATATAGGTTTATATGTATATATATTTTAAAACTATTTCAAAATTATATGTTTTTAAATTTTATATATTTGAGAGATTCATTTGAAGTTATAAGCTTGGATTGAATGTGTGAATAGAAATTATTGGGAGAATGATTAATGAGTGATTATGTTTTAATCATTCACAAATCAAAACTTTGTTATCTTAATTACTATCAATATTTGCATGTTTAGGAAGCACACACTCACACTTAGTCTAGGCTCTCCTAGATATAAGGACTTGTTTGATTATCTGTGTTTACTTATACGTTAACTTTGAGGGTTAGTTCAAACATTGATTTAAACCCATTAAACATAGTGACATCATTAAGGACAAAAATTAAGGACTTTGATTAGAGAACTTAGAAATTTCATTGTGATTAGGATACACCTCATTTGAACTTGAAATTTGAACCACTTGAACTTAGTGACATTCTAAGCCTTAGGGAATTTTCTTACTGATTTTTGAATTCATTAAGCCTCTTAATTAACTTAATTAAGATTAAACCTTAATTAAGCCTTTAAAAGTTCCAGAAAATATAATAAATCCATTTTAAACCCAAAAATTAGGTATAACCCCTCTAACTAGCCATAATTAAACCCTTAATTTATAAAAATTAAAAGCTTCTTTATTTGACTGTAATTCTGTAATTAATTTAATTTTAATTGAAAACCCATATTTAATTAAAATAATTAATTAATAATAATTAAAAATTCCAAAAATTTCCCAAACACCTGGGAATCTCTTATTAGGTCATTCATGACCTTTGGAGCTGATTTCAAGGAGTTGGGACTTCATTTGGAGCAAAATCACAAAAAGCACCACTAATTAAGCAATTTTTAAAAATTCCAATAAATACATAAACTTCAAAAACTCCTAACTAATTCAAGAAAAATCCAAATCAGTCAAACTCACCTGCATTCAACTCATAATAATATCTAAAATTTATTAAAAATATGAAAATTCCAGAAAATCATTAATTTCAAAAAGTCAACAAACCGGTCAACCTTAGGTCAAAACTAGTTCAAAACTTCAAACCTTCATAATAAAATGTAGAAAAATCCAATTTCAACGTACTTACTGTCTAACTGATCGTAGTAAGGTCTAGTATTTTAATAAAATATTAATTTCATAGAAAACACCCTTAATAAAAAATTCAATTTTCGACCCCTTAATTAAATGATTAAAATATTCAAAAAAAATTCATAAAACTTAAAATTCACTTTAAAAATCCAGAATTCATTAATTAACCTTAAAATCAGTAATCAACTAACCTTAATTAAAATTCATTAACTTTTAAATCTTAACCAAATTAAAACACTTAATTATATCGGGTACCACTGGGTAATCCAGACCTACGAGGCTGTTTACTCAGCCTCAAGGAAGGTGAAATAAACTTCATGGCCTCGAATCCTCGATGTGAAACAAAGGTGATTTCCAACAAATAATTAAATAATTAATTTTAAAAGATTCAAAATATTAATATTTAAATTCTAACTAAATATCCCTTAAACATTTCAACCAATCGAACCTTAAATAACTTTAACTAATGATCCTATTTAGGACATATCAAAACCACACGACCTACCTCACACACTGTAGATGGTTTGCTAGGACAACCAACTCTAGTTTTAGGCTAGGCCGGTGTTTACTTTTCCGTTGTGCGCCGGGTTTTCAAGTTTTCACTGCATGTTGTTTGCTAGCCTAGAATTGATGCGATTGTTTATTTATTTACTGCACTCTGTGTTGTAATTGATTGAACATTTAAATTTTATATATCAACTGCTTGAGATCAAATATTAATTGCTTAGGATTTCATATATAACTGTTGATTATTAGGATAACCTTGCAGGATCGAGTCTAGATTTTTCTATTTTTAAATTAATGTAAATTTGATTGAGCAATGTTGTAAAGTGTTGAAATGATTTGAGTTTGGGATATTTGATCCAATTTGGATTCCAAAGAGGTGAAGACATCCCTAAAGGGGAGAGTCTTCTTCCATTTGGAAGTCAAATTATGATCTCTCTCAAATATCCAAAGAGGGAAGATAACACCCCGTTCAAGGGGGAGTCTATTTCCATTTGGATATCCAGAACCGACGAATCAAGATGTTCGTGAGAAGATGAAGAAATGGACGACGAGAAGGATCCCAAATCTCAAAGTCATTTGAGTCTCAGGATAGAATCCGGGTTGTTGTCAGTGGTGCCCGGCCACTTTAATTTCCTGCAAAATTCTGTGATGTAATAATAAGGGCACTTGCCTACGGACATTCAATTTGATATATTTAATTTGATTAATTTATTTAAATTATTTGTGCATTAGAACTCCTACTTTTCTAGTCTTTTTATTTGCATGTCGTATTTGGTTTGACCTGGAATTCGAATTTAGGCTCTTAGGGGTTTGTCAAAAATTCTTCTACTTTAATTAAATAAAAATTTTAAGATAAGATAGAAACTCTAAACGGTCATAAGAAGTAAGTTCGGACTCGCCGAGGGTTTTTCATGCATCATTTTGAACCTTCTCTACCTTGTTAGGCATCTCCTCGCCTGAGGGTTCTGGCAGACCACCTGTCCTATGAGGGTGCCGATCTGTTAAGGGAATGTTATCCAATCTCTAGGGAAAAATCTATTTTCTAAGCCAAAAGTTTTTAAACTGCTACATACTGATTTTGCATTCAATCGAGTCAATTAGCATGCATCGCATTAGTAACAAATTAAAATTGAGTCTAATATTTAATTGAATTTATTTAGACATAAAAAACCCAACATAAGTCAAAGGGGCCAATTAGGATCTGCTCTAGATGTCGGCCCGTTCTCAAAAACTTTTCTTAAATAACGTCCCTATCACTCAACATTAAAAGACCAGACTCATATTTTAAAATCATTTAGATGGTTTAGCTGGCTCCCCAATCCAGGTCGGGATAAGACCAGATTCGCATTACACTAGCTAGGTTCGGGGCACTAACTTTTAGTGCCCAATTTAGACTTAGGTTCTGAGGTTGGCTCGGGCCATAAGACCTCAACTTTTGAGAATTGAATCCCAAATTTCTAATAAAATTGACCACTCAAACTAAAAATTTCTTTCAATCAAATACAAGCCTAACACTTAGGATAGATTGAGGTGTTTTTGAAGTAATTCAGAATCTCAAAACACCTCTTACTTTTCTTCCTTTGATTCCAAAAATAAGTCTTCAATTTTGAATCAATCCCATTTGAAATTCCTACAATTTTCTTCCTTTGATATCAAACTTTGAAAATCATAAATAAAATTTATACCGCTATTTTAATCGAGAATTTTTTTAGGAAATTTTAATTTCATACGATGTAATTAACTACGAGGACTTGCGCTCGTAGGAGATTTAGAAATCCAGAACTTATTTTCAAAACCAATAATTTTTCAAAACCTCTAATTAATTTTCTTTGGAAAAATCAAACCCAACGATCATTATCGTCATTTTCGAACAATCCATAATAATTGATATCTTCTTTCTTCGGAGAGATATATCAATTATTATCATGGTTTCGATTATGAAATTAACGATCTTTTATCCGAATTAGAATAATCAAACAATTGGTTAAAATCCATTTTGATCCTCCAGGGTCGAATGTAATTTTCCCTTTGAGTTTGACTACGATAATTTGGATAAGATTAGAATTCTGAAATTTGAACCCATTAGGGAATGATATGATCGTCTTTCGTGGTGATATATTGTTCATAATGATGTGTTAAATTTTAAAATTCAAAATTTAATATTCCCAAAGAAAATTAATACTTTTTCAAAATAAATTATATTTTTCAATCAAAACAAAATATTTTCTCAAGTTGACACAGAATGAAAAAAATTTGTTGCTCCATAAGAATCAAGTTCTCTACGTTTTATTTAGAAGAGCATAAATATTTGAAGAATACACTTAGCTCGATCAAGGGCTTTAAAATTTGATATTGCAGATAAATAAAAACAGTTAGTAGTAGATATTGCATGAAGATGTGACAATCATGACTTTTCAATCTGAATAATCTCACTGATCTTATATCAACACACCTGCTTAGATTGAAAGAATATCCATCAGGTACTCCTAGGGTCTTCACCCATTCACAAATTGCTTATTTTTTCTCTAAAGTTAATGTGAATGGAGCTTTTGATTTGAGAAGTTTTTCACCTCCACCATCCTTCAATTCTAATGCTTTCCTCCTATAAATCTCCTTTAAGTCAATTCTTGCTTTTATATTATCTTTAGATTTATCTTTGATGTCCATAATTGTGTTGAAAATGTTATCAATAACAGTGTTTTATATATGCATAACATCCAAATTATGTCTAATCAGATTTATTCTCCAATATGATAATGACTAAAAAATACTTTTCTTAGTCCAATTATAGTTCACACCATGTTCTAACAATCTGAACTCAGTTAATATTGGAGAATCCATTATTTGTGGGCATGAACCTCACTCTTTTAAATATTTTTTCACTACTGAATCTTAGAGAAGGTTAAAATATCACCATTTTATTTTTAGTAAATGCATCTTTATTTCACCTGAAAGAATGACTTGGAGGTAAAAACATGCGATGACAATCGAACCAAGTGATCTTCCTACCATACTTTAAAGTAAATAATTTTATATATTCCATATAATATGGACAAGCTAAATTGCCTAAAGTGTTCCAATCTAAGAGCATATCATATGCAATAAAGTCATCAATTATCGAAAGTAATGCTGCTATGAGTGCAAAGTTCTATTTAGTGGAGATATCGTATGTACTTATTCCCTCTTCCCATAATAAACTTAAATCATCAATTAATGGTTGTAAGAATACGTCAATCTTCACTTTTAGATTATGTGGCCCTGGAATGAAAAGTGTCAGAAACATATAAGGAGTAGTCATACATAACTATGGAGGAAGATTTAAGGAGTGAGTATCACGGGCCAACATGAGTAAGGTGTAGCAGACTAACTGAATGAAGTAAAACTATCTGCGCATAAACCTAATCTTATATTTCTTGGTTCTACCACGAATATGAGATATGTACGATTAAAGTGTCTCTAAGCCTCTACTTCTGATGAATGTGTAATAACACCTTCTTGCAGAATGTGATCATTATATCATCTCATATGTGCAGCAAATCTCATGGATGCATTTAGCCGTTGTAGTTTATGAATTATTGGTAAGTAAAACGTCATATTGATAGGCACATCCTTCTACTTCCTTCTATTTCCAAATTTTGGTTTAAACCTTGGTGCATTGCATGACGGCATGCAATATCTGAGAAATCTTCTTTAAAGTATAACATGTATCCATTGACACAATAATTTATCTATGTGTATGTCAAACCAAGTTTGAAAACTAATTTCTTTGTCCGATATAGATCTGTAGGAATTATATTATCTATCAGATTGGTTTTCTTAAGTAGCACAATGAATTGATTAAAATATTAACGAGCAACATTATATTCTGCCTTGATGCTTAACATCTTCACAGCAACAGATAACTTTGAGTGAGTGATGCACCCTTTCCATATTGGTTGTTGGGCAGTATGCAACAAATCATAAAAATTATATGCCTCCTTATTCAATAACTCTTCTATATTTTGTTTATATTATATTCTAGTTGCATCATGAACAAATTCTTCAAGATTTGGTCAGATATTTTCAGCCTTAGCTACATTAGTACTTATAGAAGGACCGCATTGAGAATCAAAATGTGTCTCGTATTCACCATGAGAAGTCCAATACCAATACCGTGGCATGAATCCTCTGCAATATAGATCAATAATTACATCATCCGGTCTTAGGTGCACTAGATTTTTATGTTTAGAACATGGACATCGAAATATTTCATCTGATATGAAGCTGGGTAGTTGTTTCGCTTGTTGAATGAAAATATTCACCCCATTAATGAATTCATTTGTTAATGTCTTTCGTTCTTGCGCCAATCGGTTATACAACAAATTTCTTTGATTTCTAATATCCATAACCTACATATAAGAGCAGATAAGTAATGGATTATAATAATTTATGTGACATTCATATATTAATTATCTCTTCTCTCTGCCTCTCTCTCTCTCCCCCCTTCTTTTATCTCATTCCCTCTCACTTTCTTAATCTTATATTCTCGTCATATAGACCTAGTGAGAGGGACTTGAAGGTAAACTTGAATTATGGATGTCAACTTTAGAGTATAAAGGCTTTCACTTGAGTAGATCTAAAATTGAATATATAGAGATATTAATAGTAGAATTCAAGTGATGTTGAAATTGATGGGGATATTAACAGTAGAATTCAAGTTGGTTGGTTGAAGTGGAGGAATGCATCGGGCTTATTGTGCGGTAGAAAAGTCTCCCTCAAACTTAAGAGAAAATTCTATAAGATGGTGGTGAGACCTGCAATGCTTTATGGTGTCAAATGTTGGCTATTAAAAGGGAAGCATAATACTAAGTTAAGTGTTGCAGAGATGAGGATGCTTAAGTGGATGAGTGGCTTGATCCTTAGAGATAATATACGAAATGATCATATACGTACGTGAAAAGGTTGGAATAGCTCCAGTGTTAGATAAGTTTAGAGAGAAAACCTTTAGACTCTAAGGTTGACCTCCATAATTCAAGTTTACCTTCAACTCTATCTCTAGTCATATCAACAAGAAGAATATCATCAGCAAAAAGCATACACCAACGTATATCCTTTTGTAAATGTCTAGTGAGAACATCTACGACTAAAGTAAAAAGATATGTACTTAAGGCTTATCCTTGATGTAATCCAGCCGAAATAGGAAATTACTTGGTCAAACCACCTTGTGTTTTAACACAAGTAATAGCTCATGCATACATATTTTTAATGATTTGAATATAAGCACTATTAATTCTTTTTTTTGCAAGAACTCTCAATAGCACTACTCTTGGAACTTTATCATATGCTTTCTCTAAATTAATAAATATCATATGTAGATCCTCCTTATTCTGTCTATATTTCTCCATCAAACCTCTCAATAAATGTATGGCTTCCATAATAAACCTACCCGGCATGAATTCAAATTGATTTTGAGAAATATTCGCTATTTGTTTATCAACAAGAAAAAAACATCTTAAGCAAAAGCAAACACCAAGGCACATCCTCTAGCAAATGTCTAATAATAAATTACATGAAGAAAAATCTTACAATCGACGAAATCGGGAGGCGGCGAACTTCGGAAACTCAAGGTCGATTTTTGTCAAACCAGTCTCCTTTTGCCGGGCGACGAAGGCGCTGATCGTCGGCGATGTCGCGTGAACGTCCATAAGCCTCGATGAAGGAGATCTAGGGTGGGGCGACGAGAGAAGAGCAGAGATGCGAGAAATGGCGGAAGTAAATGAGCAGCCAAACAAGCTCGGGTTCGAAAATAGGGCTTTCGCTAGTGGAATTTTCGGCAACTTGTATGCCAGAACTTTTTCCGGTGTCTTGTATGCCGGAACTTTTTCCAGCGTCTTGTACGCCGGAACTTTTTCCAGCGTCTTTTGCGCCGGTTACAAGTCGTTGAGTTTAAAATGGCCATCTTATCCGCTGGTAAATGCGCAGGGCTATTTCCGCTATAAAATCCATCACTCATAATGAAATTCTTGTATTTTCCAACGTTAACCTCGGCGTATTGGGCGTCGAAAAACTACCGACGACCGTTCCATCGGAAATAATGCCGTTGTTTTTCAGTCGCAAAATGTGCCGATATGAATGCTGTACTTTTCGATGACAAAAAATCTGCTGGAACGTCCGACGGTAATTGCGTGTTTTCCCGTAGTGTTACTTTTATATGAAAATATGTCATGCACTACATAAATGCCTTATACATACCTATATACTGGTGCATCATGTGTTGCATTAATACAATAAGCTATTACACGTGTCATGCAAGCATATTGAATAATATGTGAATATATACATCGACATACATTGATACATGCATACATGGATGTGTTAACATGCAAATAAATATATAAATGTATATGCACACATGCATATTATACAACACTGCACTAATCCCCATGTAATATGCAAAATATCATACACTATAACTAAATAGCGTGCAAATACAAAAAGCGTTATACGCGCATTTATGTATATATGTTACATTGTATATGCACAATTGCCACATAAAAACACCTTATGAAACACATACACACATACACAAGTATATAACTGTATGGGGCCCGACAAGAGTGTCGTACATACACATGACATTTGAGGATGATGCGCGAGTCAAAAAATGAACCAAGGTTTGAGACTGATCCTTCTATATGAATGTATATGAGTCAACACAGTTCAAACCATCAGATAAATATACGATTGTGACGTCGACCGGGATATTTATTTTATACGTTCATATTATGTCTTCAAGGTCTATAATTAAGAAAATTCATTACAAAAATCATAAAGCGACCATGAACCCGATCCTATGTTGGCAAGCAGAAATAGTCGATAAGATTCAACCAATAAAGTAAAATTACCCATAAGAATCTCGATGATGACTGTGTTGACATAAAATCTTAATTTGAGATGAATCCAAAATATTTAAAGATGCTTCTCAAATTCTCACAAAAATTCAAAACTCATTGGTGTTAATATTTTAAATTGAAATAAATCATCAAAATACTTAAAGCAAAAATGCCCATCCACCTTTCACAATATTTTATCGAGCTGGATAAATTTGAAAAAAATTACTTCAGCTCATAAGGAGCAAATGTCTAGTCGAGAATATCACTATGATTTATTCTCAATTCGTCTATTACCAGTAAGGACGTGGCACGTGTCCTTTAATTGTTAGTTTTGCGTCCAAATGACACCACAGGTAAAGGTTATGACCGGGACCCTCTGAACTAGTGATTTTGCCGCCAAATGTCAACACTAAATCACAGGTATGGTCAAAATGTGCATGTTCAATAATTATTTCAAATCCTTGAGATATGAATCAATAAAATATAATCGATAGGGCACAAAACCCTCTATTAGCTAAGGTGGATTCAGATTTGTCCCCTTAAATAAATATTCACCCTAGATCTACAAGGTACCCTTGGACGAAACAGCTTATGACTGCCAACAATGATCATTCTGTCAGATTGGGTCGACAACCTCCTATGATTAAGTAGGCTAGAGACCATGATGAGCCGAGATGATAAAACCATGGGATCTTGATCGGGTTTATCATCACTCCCTCCACTATCTGTTTTAAGTGCATGGTGGTAAATTTTATTTTTAAATATAAAATTTTCAAATACCAAATTATGCTGCTAATATACATCAGATACCTTATATCTGTTTGACGACTAGCCTTAATCAAAAGTTCTCTCTCGCTACCAAGAGGGATAATTAATTATAGGGGCTTATGCCTATAGAAAACATGAACTCAGATCTTAAAGTCCTCGCAAAATGAGGGTAAAATTTTCGGGTAATGTCTTATTTAAAACCCAATATGCCTTCTCAAAATTTGTCTCGGAACTTATTTGTTAGAACTCTCATCGATGACCTGAAAATAAAAAAAAGGGTCAACAAAGATGCCGGGGCACGAATTTTTGGAGCCCACAAGCTTAAAAAAATTTGCATATGATTTTTTCCTAAATAAATTTAAACATGTTAAAGAGGTAGATATATTTAATTTTTAAATGGAAATAGATATAAATTTGAATGCTTGCAAATGCTTTAAAGATTTTAACTTTTTGAAATGAATGGTCTCTCATATTATCTAGATAGTTTAATTTCTTATGATTATGTAGGATTTAAGGTTGCCATTATAATTGTTTGACTTGAATTAGGCTTCATTTGGGATGACATTCTTATTGTTACTAAACACATTTTTTTAATGAAAAATTAATTTTTTTTACTAAAAAGTTGCTTTAAGAAGCAATAATAAAGATGTCACATACGAAGCTTTATTTAAATCATTCTTAAATCTCGATACTCCCACCAAATAACCGCTTAAAGTTAAATTTCAAGAACATTATAATTGGTGTTATTGAACCGGTTAACGTTGTAAAAATTAATATGTAGATGAGATTAAGCAATGTTTATTTTCTTATTATACGCCAACAAATTATTATACAAAACCAAAATGTACCACCTCCTCATCTCGGCGAATCAATGCTAGAGGTTTAATCAAGTCAAATCTATTCATGAACTGACAAGGTTCAACATGATAAATAGCTTGTGAGCCAAATTTTATAACTAATGAGGAAAGTTTGAGATAGCCTTGATTTAATATATTTGCTCTCAGCCAACTCATTCAATAAATGCTAATATAAAATATATTTACTATATTAGATTTCAATAGTTTAAATACAAAATTATTAAAAATATATTAAAATTATATATCATTTTTGAATAACAAATAATTTTTTTATTTTTTATTATCTGAATTTTAATTATTATTGTTTTTATAATAATATTTTACTAGAATTAATTTCTCAAACTCAACTCAAGCTTAAACCTCTCAAATTCGGGTGAATGAGACTAGTTTACAACGATACTCAAAGCCCCTCTCTCACGTTCCTTTGGGCGCAACTTCTCAGGCGAGCAACCACTGTCACCGGAATCCTAAGCAAGCAACAAATTCTCCATCGTTTATCCCCTCTCAAGCGTCCCTCCATCACCTCAGCGGCTTCTGTGATTTATGTCACATATCGTCGGATTTTCCGCATCCCAGGTTGGCTCCATATTCTTATTTAGGGTTTACCATTGTTATTTTTTATTCTGGTTCTTCTCACCTAGATGAGTTATTTTTTTCCATTTGATCCGATCCTAAAACATCTTCTTTCTGAAAGTCTACATTTTGAGAGCTGAAGATGATTAACTGGCGTTGCTTTTTGGCTGTTCTATTATTTGGTTGCACCTTGCAGTTTTCGTGCTTGATTTCCATTCCATTGCATTTGCTACTCTTTTACCCGAGAGAGATTTTAGTGAACTGAATGAATATATATGAAATTGTAACTTGGGTTAATTTTCATTGTGCGCCGAAATAGGTCGCGTTTCCATTCGAGAGTCTTTCTGTTTTCCATGCTTTGGTCGGCATTTCATGTTGATAAAAAAAAGTCATCTCAAACAAAATGAAATGTTCACAAGGTTGAGGCGATCTTGCTTCTGTACTGTTTGCAGCTTCTCTGTTTCAAGACTTCAGCAGCTTTGTTCTTGATATCTGCACCACATCTGGCTGGCAATCCCCTTATCCACCGAGAGATAGGGATTCATCAACTTTTTAATTATTTTCTGATGAAAAGGTGGGACTTAATGTCGTTATATTTGCATAAAGTAAGAAACATGCATATGGGGGGTTTTTTAGTTAGTTATGAACATACCATTGATATATGATCTTAGCAAGACATTGCATGCGTGGACAAATGGTCAGACATGGAAATTGATTCCTGCTGAATTGGTCAGGAAGAAAAAACAGGTGAAAGAAAAGTGACATGGGTTGCCAGTAAGCCTTTCTTTCTTAGCTCACTAGACGGGGAATATGCATAGAGTAGAAAAAGCTTGAAGCAACTAGCAATGCTTCCATCAATCAAGGAAAGTTTGACCAACCAACCCAGCCACCGTGGTGGATGGTAGTATGTTAAAACATTGATTTATGAGCACTTCTTAGTTAATATTTTTCGTGGGATGACGTTTAAGTAATTAATAGCCATGAGTGTGATTGTAGTGGCCTAACTAAATAATGCTTTCGAATTGGTAATATAATTTTGGAAAACATTCCTAAAGAAAAGTTATTTTTAAACTTTTGAAATTGTGTTTTGTCTTTGCACTTGATGTCCCAATCCTTTCGCTGTTCCTAACAGTCACATATGAGATGAATGAGAATTCAGGGTATTTGGCTTCTCTTGCTGCAAATTTATCTAATTTAACTCAGTCTAGTTGCTAAATCTAGTTTCTTGAAGCAACCTTTACTAAACTATTGAAATGTATCCAAATATTTGCATGATTGTGCGATTTATTATTTTCCTTTTATTTTCTTGTTGTAAAGTACTTTTGGTTAATACACTTTAAGAGAAGGAAATTAATTGGGTAAATCTGTTTAGTGAGAAGTTTTGTTTAATGTGAAAATGTGTAAATCTGCTCCACAGCCAACGTTGTTTAGTTTTTCTGCTGGAACTGAGCTTTGGAATGAGTTTACGTGTGCTGTATAGGCAACCTTAGGAAAAGTTGGCTTATCATTACCATTGGTAATTTCTTGATTAGGAAAATTCATGGAATTGATTTATTTCTAGAGAGCTATGAATTTACTTTCTGAATTGAATTTTCAACTTCAGTTCTACTCCTTGCCCAAATAGTATTGCTTTCTAAGGCTAATGGAATGACAAATTTGGAAAAATTATTATTTATTGTTTCTTTTAATTAGGAACATCTGGAACAAAGTTGGATGGAATTCTACGATTTGATATGCCCCAAGCATTTTCTAGAAGCATGGTGGGAATGTAGAGGACGACTTAAGGTTGCTCTTGGAACCTTGTAACAAAGATTTTGCAATGAGTCATGGGGATTGCCCTACAGACACCCACCCCTCCCCTCTCCTTATCGCATGGTCATCTCATTTGTTATCTTTCCATTTTGGATATCCTTGCAAGCAAACAAGGACCATTTCTAGTTACATAATTTCCTTACGATCACTTCTTCCTTATTATTCTCAAATTGAGACATGAAACCTGTATATTGAAATACGAGTTGCCTGACCATGCAAAAATGCTTGCTTATATTTTTATTGAGTGGCTAAAAGCAAAATCTTGGTGGGAATTCAGAAGTTTCCTGTTTTCATTTTTACATCTCTTTTTCTTATACAATCAGTTTCCCAATAAGGCACCTACATCGTGCATATACCCACTATACTTATGACATACTTTTCTCTTATACAATTGCAGGTTGAATAATGTCTTCACAAGTTTTGGTAGCACAGGAGGCACAGGAGGTCCCAGCTCCTTCCATGCAGTCACAAACTGCTGAGTCACCTATTGTAGAAGCTCCTCAAGGTTCGCCGCCTTCAAATCCTTCCTGCATTCCTGCCGCAGCTGGAGGATCAGGTAGTAATGTTGCAGTTCCAGTTACAGACCCTCCAAATATAAATTCTGGCCCAGCAGAAGCAGTAACCGTATCCCCTACCTCGAGCTCATCAGCTCAAAGGGCTACTCATGGTATTGCAAGTGACTCATCACAAGATCCTGTTCGGGCAAAATTTGTTACCTCACATGGCTATGTTGTCCCTCCACCTTCTTTTTCTTACAGTGTATTTCCTAGAGTGAACTCTGCCTCTGGGATCCCACAACAAACTTCGTCTGCTCCTGTTAGTTTTCTTACTTGTGCTACTTTTTGTCAGGCTTTGTATTCTACCCTTGAGTTTCTTATCGCTGGTTTATTTGTATTGTTTTTGGCGCAGGCTTTAAAACTAACTCCACAAATGTCTCCTGCTGCTCTACAACCGCCAGTCCCTGGGCAGTCCTTAGGAAATAGACCGTCTTTTTCATACAACATAGTTCCACTACCTAATGCTAGCCCTGCTTCTGGTCAGCAGTTTCAACCCCCCGCTGTAATTCTCAAGTGCTTTTAATTCTTTAATATTTGCTGCATATGCTTCCTCTTTCTAATATAGATAAAAAAATGTCCTCCTAACGAAATTATCTATCTCATTTTATTATATCTATGTCTTATCATCAGGTGAACAATCAAAGGCAGTTGTTGATTGGAAATTCTGCCCCACCTCCACCACCATTGGCTACTGCATGTTTGCAGCCTCCAGTACCCCGCCAACCTATTCGCCCTAATGCATCCATTTCTGCAACTGTGCCACAGAATTTTCCACCACCCATGCAGTTGCCTGTTCCCCCTCCTAAGGGCCAGCTATCACCTTCAACAAACTTTTCTTTTGGTGGGGGTTCCCAAACAACGACAGTAGAGGCCTCTGTTACGATCTTGCAATCCAGCACAGTATGTTTCTTGGATATTTATGTAATTTAACTGATGTTTTTTCTTATATAAATCTACAGTTACTCTGAAGTTTCTCTTTTAACTAAAAGGTCATCAATGATTTGTATGTTTGCAGTCTGCCTCTGACACAGTTTCTGTGGATACTGGCATAACTTCAGCATCAACTGGTTTAGATTCAAAATTGTCTCATGATATGCGTACAAGTTCATCCGTAGGCTCGACAATTTCTCCTGTTTCTAATGCGTCGAGCATGTTACCTCCAACTGGTTCTTTGATAAATGATCGTCTTCCAATGGTTGGAACTTTTACAGGTAATAATCTGCCTAAAGCACCTAATCCTGTTGCTGTTCAGCCAGCAAACCCGGGGTCTTCATCAGCAACAATGAGACCTATTCAGCATAATCAAGTTCCCGCACCATCAACTCAGCCTTCCATTACAAATCCAACACCACAAAATGTTCTTCAACAAATTTATCCACATTTTCCATTAGTGCCTGCACAGATGCCTCCTCCTCATGCTCCTTGGATGCCTCCTCAGCCTGCTGGGTTACAATGTCCTCGGCTGCCCCAATATCCAGCTGTACTTCCTGGTCCTTTCCCCTTCTCAGTGAGAGACATGCCACCACCCTCGGTTCCTTCTCCTGATGTTCGGCCTCCTGGTGTTTCCCATGAGGTGAACCGTGAAGAAGCGCTTACCTCAACACCAGAGTCATCATTCCCTGTAAGTAATACTGGAGCAGGATCACCGCCCCCTGATGCTGGTATGCTATTTTTCAATGAAATATTTGCTTTTTGTTGTATTTTAGTTTTTTACATTTATTTATTGATGATTCTTTGTGTGCAGATTTTGAAAAGGAAGCTAATGATATCCAGGAAGATGGTAACAGTAAAAGTGAAGAATTGGATGCTTGGACAGTGCATAGAACTGAAACAGGTGTTTTATACTACTATAACACTATTTCAGGAGAATCTACTTATGAAAGGCCTTTAAAATTCAAAGGAGAGGTAATGTACTTATGATTTGTCACGCCTTACATGAAGTAATTTAGTGTCATTTTTGGTGAAATTGTTATTTTTATCTTGTAGTTTGTATGTTATCCTCTCTTTTCTTCATGCAGACTGAGAAGACTGTGCTTCAGATTATTCCAATCTCGTGGTATGTATTTAATGCACACTTTGGTGACCATCATACTGCTAATCACATATGAGAAACTTAATGAGTTCCTTATTTTGGTTGGTTATTCATAGTTGCTTACCGTTATTGTTAATTCAAAGATTTCTTTTCTTAGGTTTCATTTTGCTATGATTATAATTGTAGTTATACCTAATTTGATTGTGTGAAGTTAGCTGATTAGGGGAAGTTGCTTGTCTGGAATATAATCATTTATTATTGCAAACTCCTTTTAAAAGTTAAAATAAAGTATCTTTTATAAGCTTGCATGGTGAACAGAGAGAGAAAAAGGATTTTGATCAAAGGTCGTCATAAAATGTTCATTGATAGCTTCAATTAGTTATTATATTAAATATATTGGCTTAAAGGATAAAGTACTTCGTAAGAACAGTAAATGTTTTCACTGCCTCAGGTAGAACCAAGTGCTTTATTTCATCATTTTATTTTTGTGTTTTATTAAACATTTTTCGCCATGCATATTTGTAGAAACATCCCTATACTTCACCCTTTTTGATTTAAGGGTTACTTTTAAATTAAAGGCTTTATGTTGTTGTTGTTAGTAACTTTTAAATGAACCTTATAGCTTCCTCAGGTAGGGAGGTGTCCAACGTGGTATGGATTATGTAGGTGATCTATCAAGGTAGTCCTGAGTTTTGTAATGATCGTGTATGAGAATTAAGAATAGTTTTGTTTGGCTGTTAGTAATAATTGTAAAACTTAATGTACCAGTTCCATGTTTGCCTCAGCCTTTAATGCTATTCAATCATTTATAAATTATATCCTTAGCTCACTTTGTCTTTTGGTTAACATAACTTAGCCTAAGATGAAGATCATGAGGGCAATTCTCTTGACATTTGGCTATGCGAAACTCTTAAATATGGATCATATTAGGAATGTGTAAAATTTGCTAAACTGACATTGAAACACATACGGGATTAATTTGAAATGCATATCTAACAATTAATATAGATCTTAATCTTTATAGTAATGCTACATTCTCCAAATCCTAGCCCAAAAAATGATGAGTTGGCATGCTTACTTGGCAAAAAATGATCGTGTGCAGAAGTGGGAATTAAGTTTTCAATTCACTCATTTTCTCTAATAATCTCTCAGTGCAGAATTGCATTTCTCTAAAATTTGATGCCAAGAAAACGCAACAAGGTATACAATTGTTGAAAGCTTTTCCGCCAAAGTAAAATCATCAAAATCTTTATGACAAGTTAAATCAAATGTTAACAATACAAAGCAATACAAGATGGATATCAATTTCTTTCCAACTATCAAGAAACAAAGAAAGTTTGATGCATACCTGCTGAAGAATTAATAAATAATTGATACGAAATCTTGCATACTAAACAAGTTCTTGACCAAATATCTTGGAATCGTCCAAACATTACTTTCAACATAACAGAAGAAATACAAATTAAAAATCTAAATAATATAAGTGAACAGTCAAGTTAGTCATAAAATGACGCTCTAAATAAAATAAGACATAATACAAGTAAAAACCAAGCAATGATGTTCTAAGGCAAATTAGTGGACAAATTCACCTGCACATGTTTCACAATACATACTAATTTTGTCAAATATACGAGTCTGGAAATAGTCCATGGTAGTTAAATTCAGTGTAATAGGGGAACATATCCTTGTAACACAACGCATGAGGAAAAAAGGCGTGAGAAAAGGTTGATGAGGTGTATAAATAGATAGGAAAATTTGTGCGGGTGAATGAAAGAAGCCTTTCTACTTAATTGTTGATGGAGGGAGGGAAGAGCGGAAAATTGACTACACCATAGAGTGAGATGGAGTTAATCACACATGAATCGGGCATGGGATTGGAATGAGGAAATTTATGTTTGAAAGTTCAAACTGTTAGAACGAAATTAGAAGAGTAGAGTGTTTGGTTGCCTTATATCAATTGATGGAGTGTGCACATTATGATTGCTACATGGATATTGCATAGCTTGCTTCTTATGGAGTGGTCTTCTTCCACCCCTCCCATCTTATGCAAAGTGTGCGAGTTTGTTTGGCCCCACTTCTTTTTAGGACTACATGTTTCATTGTGGATTTAAAAATGCTGATTTGGAATTTAGTATTCTAGTTATTATTTTAACATACATATTCTTGACATTATTAGATGGACTAATCAACAAGCTTAAGGTTTTATTGATGAATTGCCAGACATTGAATGCTCATCTATATGATTTAAAAAGTAGCACGGGATTCCACCAACCTCTTATCCTAGCCGTTCAACTTTGAATTCTAAGGGTTGCTTAGAACTCTAAGAATTAGAATTCAAAGCATAATTTTTTTTAAGGAATATATTATAAGTTGAACATAGATTTATGAAATATATAAAAAGTACTAAGAATATCAGATTATTTTTTCATGGTTATCATTAGAGCTGCATTGTATCTAGAAATTTTCATAGATCTTATACATGCTGATAAAGTTATGTTTGATTGATAAGCCAAGCTATTTGAGCATAAAAGCTCATCGATATATATAATTTTTAATTCCTTGTTGATATTTTTAGTCACTCAATATATCCTTTTAGTCTTTCTACTTTATTTTATCTATTTTACTTGTATTATTTTATTTTCTGCATATTTTTATAATTACTAAAAATTTGTTTATAATCTGTTTTTTTAAAACTTATGTACAGAAACTATAATTTATTGTATATATTCTTTATATTTATGTCATACAATAATTTAATTGATAATTATGTCTTATAATTATAATATAAGTTAAAAATAAATTTTGTTTTTTATTTAATTCAAAATTAGCTATTCATTTATTTATCCTTTAAATTTTGCCAAAAGAATCAAAATGTTCTTTTTTTATTTTGCATATTTTTAAATAATTACTAATAAATTGTTTATAAATTGTAAATGAGAAATTGTATTTTTAAAACTTATGAAAAACTATAATTTATTGTATTTATTTTTAATAATTATGTAATACAATAATTTTAAGTGATAATTATGTCTTATAATTATAAATTTAATTTTAAAATAAATTTTATTTTTTATTTAATTCAAAATTTTCTTTTCATTGATTTATCCTTTTTAAATTTTGAGGAAAGGATCAAAATTTTCTTTTTTTTTCTATTGCATATTTTTAAATAATTACTAATAAATTGTAAATGATAAACTGTATTTTTAAAACTTATGTGCAAAAACTACAATTAAATGTATTATTTTTAATAATTATGCCATACAATAATTTAAGTGATAATTATGCCTTATAATTATTATTTAAATAAAAAAATGTTATTTTTTATTTAATTCAAAATGATCTTTTTTTTTTTTAATTTATCCTTTAGACTTTGAAAAAGGATAAAAATTGGTCCAACCATATAAATTGGAGGTTACAATTGTTAGAAAAGCTATTGGATTTACAAATAACTTGTAACAGTCCAAACTCTTAACTATTGAGATATTGTCCGCTTTGGCCTAAGAGCCTTACGGTTTTGTACTGTTTGTGTAACTTCCTAGGCTCAGAATTTCTTTGAGACGAGCACGCTTAACTATGGAATTTCATAAATGAAATTCTAACAATTACATCAAAAGACGCGTCAATGTTTAAGAGTTTAGCTTTTTTTATTTAAGAGGTTTCACAATCTCCCAACTTAAGTAACTGACGTCTTCGTTAGTATCTTTATCCAAGAATCATTCTCCCATCAAATAGTATTCTAGAAGCGGCTCCTACAAGTTCAAGTGGTGACTCCCGCCGTGTAGAATTTTGTCTCATACAAGGTTTACGAGGTGGATCCCATGGCATAACACTTTGTCTTATATAGCTCTAGAATCCTATCTGCCCGGTGGATGATTCTGGTATAAAGTTGTTTTTAAAATCTGATCATGTTGTTCTTAATAACACGCAAAATAACATTCAAGTTTTTTTATTGTTTTCAAAATATGAACTTCCAACTATTTGACCTCTAATGTCATGATGGTTGGCCCCAAGCTAGTCGTATGCTAGCCCCTTGACAACTACTTGTGAAACTTGGGTCGAAGCTGATGTCTTCTTGGTCTAGTTCATTAGCATCTCCAGTTGTGGTGCCACTATACTCTTACAAACTGTAAAATAAATTAGTTTATGCGATATTCAATAAAAATAAAATTAAAAATAACCTATAATTAAGATATCAACCATATTTTTCAAATCAAAATATTAAAAAAAAGTGATCCCAAATGTTCCCTAAGCTTTTAATATATGTTGATATTATGTTTAAGCTTCTTGTTCTCTCCTATATTTGATCTCTACATTTCTTAATTAAATTGCTCTCCAAACATTATTAATATTATAGTCTATGAGTTGCTAATTTCTAAATCAGATGATACTTAAGATTTAAAAATTAAAATTAAAATGCTCTCATATGTAAAATATATTTTATATTTAATTTTTAAATTTTAATGATATTAAAGTATTATAAATGTAAATTATTTTAAATAAACAAATTATATCATGATTATGAATGAAACAAAATTGTTGAAAAACGATTAAACACGTGCAATTTTAGCAGTAAACATAAATAGTCTTACAAATTAATTGCTAAAACACAGTTTTCTTTGGACAATGAATGGATATTTAAACTGATTTCAATAAGGGGAGTTACTTGTAAATAAATTCGAGTTAGATAAAAATGATTTGCGATGCTTGTAATCAAAATTGAATTTGAACCATGCAAAATAAAATTGAGTTTTACTGATTTTTCATGATTCATGCCCTTTGTCATGATTTATGCCCTTTGTCATGATTTACCCTTCATAAAGAAATGGTAATAGTGATGTGGCAAAATGTGAAAATTGTGGAATAATCATAAGAAGCCAACTTAGTAGCAAAGACAGCTATTAAGGGGACAAGAATAAGAGTTCATGCTGAAGATCAATATTAAATGTTCCTTATTTTATTTTTTTCACAATCATGTATTTTGTGTGTGTAAAAGATTATTGGGTTGTATTTATCATGAAAAAGTCATTCATAAAATAAAAAAATTTGGGTTTCAAAATTTGAATTTTTTGAATTTTAAATTTTGGGAGGAAATTTATTAAATTTTAATAGTAAATTGATTGTTTGAATTTTCATGGTTCAAATAATCAATTTATAGTCAATATTGTGTTGTTCATTCCTCTGAAAGGAGGAGTTGCATTTCTTGGCCACGAGGTTCTTCCACCACCTTGGCACTTTTTCGCTAAAAACAGACTATAATATTTTCAAGAGTTATAAGTGCTTGCAAATATTTATGATGGTGAACGAAAATGATTGATATCTTTTTTGAAGAAATTTGGAGTTTTTTCCAACTGAGAGGTTTAGGTCTCTTCAACCCTTATTACGATGAGCGATTGATTTTATGTATGTGCAAATCTTTGTCATTTTCAAACTGTAGTTCTCTTCTCCTAACTCTCATCTACAATATTAAACCAATTTCCCTTTATTTCCTCCACAAAATCCCAAGTAAAAGCCTCCTAAGATTTGTCGACAACAGCTCGCAGAAACATGTCATAATCATGTTCCATTAGCTATTTGAACACCTTAAATGGCAAATTGTGAAGAACTCAAGAATTGTAGTAGTGACAAATCTCCACTGACTACAAGTGATTTAAGCCCCTAATCCTAAATCGAGTTACATTAAAGGCTAAAACCCATCCTAGGGCTGTGTGCCAAATGGGGTTTCAGGAAGACCTAGTTTTTCCAAGTCCCCTTATTTAAAAATTTATAAAATTATGGAATACTCAAGATCATATATAGATACATTTAACATTCCAAGCATTTTCTATGACCAAGGTTCAATATTTTCTCCTCATCAAAACCCTAAACTTGCATATGAACTGCTCTATGGTTTTGACTTGTTTTAGTTGTCGTTGACCCTTACTTTCTTAACCCTTAAATAATCTTAATTAAAAATTAAATAATCCAAAGGTATATATATATATATATATATATATATATATATATATATATATATATATATATATATATATATATATATATATAATATATATATATATATATATATATATATATATATAAAAACTATTATTCAAGATGATAACCCTATGCCACATCAGATTGGGGATTCAAACACATGACTAAAGGAAGGAGTTTGAAGGGTAAATGATGGATCGGTTAAAGAAGATGGCAATGTTGGATATGTCATGACTATGCTAGGGATGATAGGATTTGAAGGAAGTTATGTCTATAATGACAATTTGAGAGGGAGTAAGAAGATTCGTCAAAGTAAATAATATTTTTATGAATTTTGATGATGATACATTTTAACTTTTGCATGAGACGGTGACAACATTTTTTGCCGCTCATTTGCATTTGCAAGACAATATTTATAAAAGGCGATTATGGGGACAATGATCTTGTAAGAGGGTGATGGAAAATTTGATGATGGAGGGTTTATTGAGATGGGTCGGGCCTCCCAATTATTAATAATTTAGATTATTTGAATTTTGGTTTTATAATTGAATTGGGCCTTTTCTTGGTAACTAGAAGGTTAGAGTAATGAATCAAACTGAGTTTTAGATTGAGTATTCCAATGATCAATTTGAGATATTACTAATCAATAATTTGCTTAAACAAGTCGGTTTGCATTGATTTATGTAAATTCCAAGTGTTTTGCACATCCATTTCCTTTATGTGACTATAAATTTCTTAACTAATAGCTATCTTTTACGTGAAGTTTTTGAATATCCTGCAATGCTTGTTCATGTTGTACTATCATAAGTTGTAGGGATAAGCTTCTACTCATCTCTTTATTGGACATGCTTTTTATCTATAATTATAAACAAACCTCTTCCTAAATATTTATTTATTTATTCATGCATTCTATCAAAACAAGGTAAATTATTTAAATATAATTGTTTAGTTGAATGGTGTTGATTAGATAGTGTTGTAGGCAATGGTAGTAAAAAAGGGAGAAATGAGGTATTATGAGAGAATGGTTCGAGATAAGCTAAAAGGATTACATTGAATATTCAAACTTAGAACTAAGCTAAATTATGTTCTAATAATTCAAATTAAAATATGAAATCACCCAAAATGATAATTTATTTAATTAAACAAATAGATAAAATTTTAATTCCAAATAAATTAAAAAATAGTGAAATTCCATCGTTATTGAGAAAACTTCTCTTTTGAAGAGTATTTTTGTATTTTAGCACATTTATTGAGCTGATTAGAAAGACCCAAATTACATACTAGAGAAATAGTGAATTATTGACAACAAATGTAATTTAGCAGTAGATTACTATCTTTCTGTTATGCAACTATATTAGCATATTAAGTATCGAGTATTTTTTCAATCCTCTGTTATGCCGGTCCAGCTTGGACCGGCCCAGCCGGTCCAGTTTTATAGGCGACGGACGCAGAGGAGCCGCGCGGAAGAGAGAGGGAGCCAGGGAGTGGGGTCCACTTGCAATTCAAACATGGGTTAAGTGTTTTTGGAGGGAGAAGGAAGGGTAGAGTAGTCCTTTTGCTTTTAATTTGAATTAGATTGTATTAATAGGGAGTTATGAGGGGATTAGGTTTTCATCTTGATTTTGAATGAGTTTTGTCTTCTAGGTTTTCTTGCTTGGGCTCTTGGCGTTGCCGGAGATTGTTGGAGAGTTGTTCTTCCTCTCGAATTGAAGAACATTGTATCTTGCTTTGGTTTTGTTTGTCTACTAGTGGAATACAATCGTTACTATTGTTTTTCCCAACGTTTTCTCTCCCTAGTTTCTCAGATTTTTCATTGTTTGGTGGCTGTTTTCTATTGAAAACAGCGGAATAATTGTGTTTTTGGCGAAGATCCGATAGGAAGGAATCACTTGGAATATTCAAGTGGTCTCTATCAAATTGGTATCAGAGCAAGATCCGGACGGTGGAGGGCTGTTTTTCCACTGTTTCGCTGCAGAATTTTGCAGATTTTGGGTGGTCGGTCGCTGTTTGTTTTCCCCCTGAAAACAGCAGTTTTTGACTGTTTGGAGGGAGATTCTTGCTGTCCGGAAGTTTTTCTTGCGGATCCGGAGGCATCTCGTTGGTTCCCATGGCATCTAAGCGGGTAGAAGTCTTGGAGACCGAGATGGGTCAACTTAAGGCGGATCTGGAAGAGAAGATGGCCACATTGAGTGAAAATGTGGAAGGGAAATTCATGGCTTTGGAGGAAATGATGAAGAAGTTGTTGGAGGGGCAAGCTCGGGCGGTGCCGGCGGAGGAAAGAGGAGAAGGTAGTGGGAGCAAGGGTAAAGAGAAGGCAAAGCCGGAAGGGGAAGAGGAGGTGGAACTGCTTGGTAGCAACGGAAATGAATGCTGCATCGGGAGTCCATCAGGCGGGAAGAAAGAGAGGATGATTGGCGTCGTCGGAGGCCCGACCCAGTGGACCGGCCATGGGGGATCCATAACCACCATGGCGGGGCGCGAGGGGAAGATGGCTATCGACGACCGAGGAGGGATGATGAGCCCCGATATGGAGAGAGAGGAACTTGGGAAGATCCCATTGCCTGGGACAGAGGAGGCCATGGGGGGAATAGGGCATACGGGGTGGACACGAGGGCCAGAAAGCTGAAAATGCCAGTTTTCGAAGAGGGGAATGTGGACGAGTGGATCCACAAGGTGGAGAGGTATTTTGCAGTGAATGGCCTGATGGAGGAGAGATTGATGGCGGCTAGTATGTGCTTGGAAGGGGCGGCTTTTGCCTGGTTCAAGTACATGGATAAGTGGGATCCGGTGAGGACTTGGAGGGACTTCAAGGAAGCTATCAGGGAGAGATTCAGGGGGAGCAGCCCATGGGAGATCTCCGAGCAGTTCTATGCCCTCACTCAGGAGGGAACAGTGGAGGAATACAGAAAGAAATATGAGAGTCTGGTGGGAGACATGGAGGGCTTATCGAACAGCACGTTGGGGGGAAACTTCATGAAGGGGCTCAAGCCAGAAATTAGAGATGCTGTGAAGGTCATGAGACCGAGAGACCTGAGGGAGGCAATGGAGTTGGCTCAGCTGGTGGAGAACCAGAAGACCAACGCTCGAAGTTGGAGGAACAACCACTCAGGAGGTCCCACCAGGACCACTACCACTTACTTGGCTCCAAAAGGGCCAAGCCCTAGTGTCCCTAGAGAGAGTGGAAAGGAGAAGAGCGGAGTGACTAGAACTGCAGGAAGCTTCAAGAAATTGACTGAGGAGGAGATGCAGGAGAAGAGGGCCAAGGGCCTTTGTTTCAGATGTGAAGAGAAGTTTGTTCCAGGGCATAGATGCAAGGATCGCGCTCTTCGGGCTCTCACCGTCTATATAGACGAGGCGCCTGAGGAGGGTGATGATTCTGAGGAGGAGCAGAGTGACCCCCAGTTGGAGGTGGCCGAGGTATCCCTCAATTCAATGATGGGATTTACTCCTAGTCATACTATGAAGGTGAAGGGGAAGATCCATGGGAGGGAGGTAGTAGTACTGATCGATAGTGGGGCAACCCACAATTTCATATCCACCCAGGTGGCGGAGGAGCTGGGGATAGAGCCTACTGAGACAGGCAGTTATGGGGTGATGATGGGGACAGGAAAGATTGAGTCTAGCACGGGGATCTGCAAGGGAGTGGAGATGAGCCTACAGGAGATCAGGGTGGTAGAGGATTTCCTACCCCTGAGGTTGGGTAGCACCGATGTCATTTTGGGCATGAAATGGCTACAGACCTTGGGTGAAACCAAGGTGAACTGGGGAACCATGGTGATGGAACTGATGGTAGAAGGAAAGAGGGTGAAGCTGAGGGGGGAACCAGGTTTGTCCAGAGCTGGGGTGTCACTCAGGTCGATGGTGAAAATTATCCATGAGGAAGGAGGAGGTTTCCTGGTGGAGTTGCAGAGCTTGGAGGATCAACAGGAGGGGGAAGAAAAACACATTCCTGCGTTGGTTCAGCCCTTTCTACAGGAGTTCGAGGATGTGTTCCAACCTCCGGTGGGACTCCCACCTGACAGAGAGCGGGAGCATCAGATCATCCTGAAAGAGGGAGTCTCCCCTATCAGTGTGAGACCTTACAGATACCCTCAGGTGCAAAAAGATGAGATTGAGAAATTGGTGGGGGAAATGCTAGAAGGGGGGATCATTCAGCCCAGTGTGAGCCCTTTCTCTAGCCCAGTTCTGCTGGTGAAAAAGAAGGATGGGAGTTGGAGGTTCTGTGTTGACTACAGAGCTCTCAACAAAGAAACAGTGCCTGATAAGTTTTCCATTCCTGTTATTGACGAGTTGATGGATGAGCTGCATGGAGCTGCTTTGTTCACCAAAATTGATCTGAAGTCAGGCTATCATCAGATCAGGATGAGGAAGGAAGATGTGCAGAAGACAGCCTTCAGGACTCATGAGGGCCACTACGAGTTTCTGGTGATGCCTTTTGGCCTCACCAATGCACCAGCCACATTCCAGGCATTGATGAACCAAATTTTCAAGCCACACCTCCGCAGGTTTGTGTTGGTATTTTTTGATGACATTCTCATCTATAGCAGAACTGAGGAGGAACACCTGGAGCACCTGAGAGTGGTGTTGGGGGTGCTGAGGGAGCATCAGCTGAAGGCTAATTTCAAGAAGTGCGACTTTGCTCAGGCACAAGTGGAGTATCTGGGACACGTGATATCCCAGGAGGGAGTGGCTGCTGATCAGTCCAAGATAGAGGCAATGCTGGCCTGGCCTCAACCCAAGACCTTGAAGGGGCTCAGAGGATTTTTGGGACTGACCGGCTACTACAGGAGGTTCGTGAGAGGATACAGCACCATAGCAGGACCACTGACAGAGCTGCTGAAGAAGGATAATTTTGTATGGGGGGGAAGCAGCTTCTGAGGCTTTTGAGAAGCTGAAGAAGGCCATGACGACGGTGCCAGTGCTTGCTCTGCCAGACTTCAATCAGGTGTTTGTGTTGGAGACAGATGCTTCAGGCTATGGATTGGGAGCAGTGTTGATGCAGAACCATAGAGCCATAGCTTACTTCAGTCAGATACTGTCATCCCGGGCTAGGCTGAAGTCAGTATATGAGAGAGAGCTGATGGCTATTGTATTGGCCATCCAAAAGTGGAGACCTTATTTATTGGGCAGACACTTTATTGTCAGAACTGATCAGAGAAGCCTGAAGTACTTGTTGGAATAGAGGATGGTCACAGAAGAGCATCAGAGGTGGTTATCCAAGCTGTTGGGATATGATTTTGAGATCCACTATCGGCCAGGGCTAGAAAATAAGGCAGCGGATGCCTTATCACGCTGTATGGAGGAGTTCCAGGGGATGGCGGTATCAGTACCTGGTCTGATAGATTTGGGAGCCATCACAGAGGAGAGCATCCAGAATGAGGAGCTAAGGAGAATTAAAGAGGAGGTGCTATCAGATGAGAACAGCCACCCAGGCTACTCAGTGGTGGGAGAAAGACTGTACTATCAGGGAAGGAGTGTGATCCCTAGGTCTTCCATTCATATTCCCCAACTGCTACAGGAGTTTCATGGGAGCGCCATAGGTGGGCATTCAGGAGTGCAGAAAACTTATAGTCGAATTGCTGCTGAATTGTACTGGAAAGGGATGAGGAAAGACATAGAGGAGATGGTGGCTAAGTGTGACACCTGCCAGCGGAACAAGTACATGACGATGGCACCAGGGGGATTACTACAGCCTCTGGCTCTACCAGAGAAGGTTTGGGAAGAGATTACTATGGATTTTATTGATGGGCTTCCAAAATCAGAAGGGTACACGGTCATATTTGTAGTGGTTGACAGATTGAGCAAATATGCTCATTTCATTCCCTTGAGACACCCATACACTGCAGTATCAGTAGCAACAGCTTTTGTGAGAGAGATAGTCCGCCTGCATGGGGTATCTGAGTCTATTGTTTCTGATAGGGACAAGGTGTTCCTGAGCCATTTTTGGAGGGAGTTATTTAGGATGCAGGGCACAGTATTGAAGAGGAGCACAACATATCATCCACAGACTGATGGGCAGACAGAGGTGGTGAATAGAAGCTTGGAGACATACTTGAGATGCTTTGTGTCTGAGACACTGAAGCAGTGGGCCAAATGGCTGGCCTGGGCAGAATACTGGTACAACACCTCCTATCACTCGGCTACCAAGATGACACCTTTTAAGGTGTTATATGGAAGAGACCCCCCACACCTGGTACACCACAGCCATAGGAGTACTCCTGTATCTGCAGTGGATCAGCACTTGAAGGAAAGAGATCAAGTGTTGGACGAGCTCAAGAGGCATCTTCTCAGAGCCCAACAGATTATGAAGAAACAGGCGGACAGTAAAAGGAGAGATATACAGTTTGGAGTGGGAGACAAGGTCTACTTGAAGCTCCGACCTTACAGACAGAGGACTATAGCCCAAAGGAGAAATGAGAAGCTAGCAGCGAGATATTTTGGCCCTTTCGAAGTGGAGGAGAAAATCGGGGAGGTGGCATACAGATTGAGGCTTCCTCCAACAGCCAGAATACACCCCGTTTTTTCATGTATCACAGTTGAGGAAAGTGGTGGGGGGAGCATGCAGTAAGCCCAGAGCTGCCCAGCACATTGAGGGAAGACATGGAAGTGACACTGGAGCCTCTAGCGGTAGAAGGAGTGCGCATCAATGAAAAGGGGGAAAAGGAAGTGAAAATTAGGTGGAGCGGCCTCCCAGATTATGAGGCCACATGGGAGCCATTGGAGAGGATTGCAGTGCAGTTTCCTGCCTTCCACCTTGAGGACAAGGTGGTACTTTGGGAGGGGGGTAATGTTATGCCGGTCCAGCTTGGACCGGCTCTACCTGGACCGGCCCAGCCGGTCCAGTTCTATAGGCGACGGACGCAGAGGAGCCGCGCGGAAGAGAGAGGGAGTCAGGGAGTGGGGTCCACTTGCAATTCAAACATGGGTTAAGTGTTTTTGGAGGGAGAAGGAAGGGTAGAGTAGTCCTTTTGCTTTTAATTTGAATTAGATTGTATTAATAGGGAGTTATGAGGGGATTAGGTTTTCATCTTGATTTTGAATGAGTTTTGTCTTCTAGGTTTTCTTGCTTGAGCTCTTGGCGTTGCCGGAGATTGTTGGAGAGTTGTTCTTCCTCTCGAATTGAAGAACATTGTATCTTGCTTTGGTTTTGTTTGTCTACTAGTGGAATACAATCGTTACTATTGTTTTCCCAACGTTTTCTCCCTAGTTTATCAGATTTTCCATTGTTTGGTGGCTGTTTTCTATTGAAAACAGCGGAATAATTGTGTTTTGGCGAAGATCCGATAGGAATCACTTGGAATATTCAAGTGGTCTCTATCATCCTCATTATAGCTTTCTTCAATATCATTGTTATTCGTGCCAATTGAGAATGTTCCTCAAAATTATTTCTTCCCATTGTTATACGTACCAATTGAGAATGTTCCTCAAAATTATTTCTTCCTAAGTCCGATTTATTCAGCGGAAATCGTGAAGCAAAAATTCAAAATATTACAACAAAGTTAAATTAAATATTTTGCCATTGATGACAAAAGGTGTCGAAGGGAAGGGCTTTGGTAATCAATGCAGTTCATGGGCCAAATCACATGAGGGTTGAAAATGAGGTCATCGATTGGTTGGATGAGGCTTGAGTAGCTGAGTCGAATAAATTGAGATTTTATAAATTGTTGTAGTTTAAGGACACAAGCTGTTGACTGGCAATAGGCTGTGTTGGAATAAGTTATTGACGCCAATGTTTAAGTTGAAAGGAAAAGCCGTTTCCATAATTGATCAATAGGCAGAGATTTTGCACGTCTTCTATGACTATAACGAAGACAGGCTAAGGCTACAAGCTGAAATGGTTGTAGTCAATTGATGGAGTGCTAACGTTTCATGTTGGTAAAGAGAATAGGAGCTATGATGTGGTTCTATTGCTTAGTTTATTTTTGGTTATCATGCATCACTCAATGAGTTTGTCTTAAGGGGCGCTATTATAAGATTAGGAGTGGCTGATTGCCTGATTTCATTGGGAGGTGTCTATGGAGGGCATGCTGGCTTGCTACAAGGATAATTGGGTTTGAGTTAGCATAGATGCGGAATCAAGATGCAAAATGAGCAGGAGTAGTTATTAAGGCAGAGGAACCACTGGGAAAAGTGAGGGAAGATTGCCAGATTCCACGGGTATTGTAGATCGCAGAAATATCTTGTTTCAATTCATTTAGTAGCCCTCAATTAGAAATCCGAATCTCCTCTTTATAGAAATATAGCAAGATAGAGTCTAAAAGATACGAATTATTATTTTAATTCAAATCTAAACTAAATTACCCTACTAATTTAAATTTAATCTTGATGTTATTAAACAAAAGGATAATTTAACTGATAAACTAAATAATACATCTAAAATCCTAATAAAGTTAAAAATTCTAAGATTAAACCTGTCGGTAATCTCTTGTGCTGCATTACATGGATTTTGCTAATCATTTCTTTGATTGGGGATCTGATGGCTGTATTAGGGCATTTATCATGTACCTTTTATGATGTGCATCTATTCTGGTTGCTGGAAATACTGAAATTTATGTACTCTTATTTGTTGAAATGCCCTAATTGTCTCATCCTAATATTTGTTTCTTATTTTTTTTTTAAACTTTGTTGTATATCATTTTCAGGGAAAAATTATCTGGTACTGATTGGTCATTGGTCACAACAAATGATTTGAAGAAATACTATTATAACACCGTGAACAAGGTAGGTTCTTATTTAATTAATTTTCTCTTAGATTTGATAGTTAACATTTCACGCTGCAAGGATGGAGACTGTTTTAGCTTGTTATGATGCATTTAGATGCTATACTTTATGTAATATGTTGTTCAGTTCTGCTAGTCCTAGTATTATGTAATTTAATCCTTACTACTCCACAAAGCAAATAAATATTAGTACACTAATCTTATATGTATGCTAAAGAAGGCCTTAATTGTTGGCCTAACACTGTGAAGTCTAATCAAGGGACTTTTTTTTGGTGGGTCTATTTTTCCACTTGTGTCTGAGCTCATTGCTTCTATTGACATGTAGCTTCTTTCTTCTGCTGCCACTTCCATCTTGCTTTTCAACAAGAATCCTGCTCCACATGCCTGTGGCCTTGTTTTTTGTTTTAATTCTTGGAAGCCTTATGAATGTAATATGGTTATTTTTAATAATTTAGCACACATACACCGATTTTAGATACTAGAGTAAATGAGTCTGTTTTGCAAGGGCATTTTTTTTTTGAAACGATTTATATATTTTTTCTAACTAGAGCACTTAACGTCAGGTTATATATATATATATATATATATATATATATATATATATATATATATATATATATATATATATATATATATATATATATATAATAACTTTAGTCATATCTGGTAATAATTTTTGTAGTTATAATGAACCGTTCAATAACAATAGTTTGTAGCAAAGCAATGCATATTCATTCATGACGCATATGCTTTGCTTAAAGCTTTTGTTTCATAGCAGGGCCAACACATTGCTTTGGTGCAAGTTTGTGCTTCGTAGGCAAGTTATGTGTAGTGCCAATGCATCACTTCGCTTCTAAAGTGTAACATTGAAACATGAAAGAATATGTATGAAGTTTTTGAGGCATCTGATTTTTTCTCTATTCAGTTGGAACTCAATTGCACTCTATCTTCTCTTTTAATCAACCTATTCAATAGTATCTGAACTTTGATTTAGTTAATATGACCATTTTTTTCCAATGTGTTTGAATTCCCCCTTTTACCATCTGCTGGTAGTTGGTATCTCTACTTGTAATTATGTTTTCTTCATAGACTGCTCCAATTATTGTGTGGATGAGTAACTCAATTATACAATTGATTTAAAAGATTAAGCTCATTTGTAAGAGCTCCGAATTACCTATCATGTAGTAAAAAATTCTTCCTCCATGTGAGCCATGTGGGTTTACAAGTTTGAACGCTGCTACCTTATGCTAGGGATTTATCTCAGTATAGGCTTAATAAAACTAAGTTTTTGAAATAAATCTGTGGTATGATATGTACCAAGTTTTTTGTCTCAGTAAAGTTTGGTAGTGGAGATTTTTTTTTTTCTCAGAAGCTTTGATACATTTCCTCTTGAACTTTCTGAGACTAAGGTCTGAAATGACCTTGTTGTCTGATAGGAAATACTTGAGTTCGCAAGTAATCCTATCGGATCTACTTGAGTTCGCAAGCAAACCTAACAAAAAAATCAGTAAAACAGCGAGAAAAACGTAGAAATGTTGTAGAAGAGCAAGCACACGATAGCAACGTTTTTATAGAAAGCAAAAGGAACAAACACAAAACAAGATACAAGAGATCCTCAATTCAAGAGGAGGATCGTCTCTCCCAAATCTCTAGACAATAGCGTCTAGAGCCCAAGCACCCAGAACCCTAATTATTCAATCAATCAAAATATAATCTCTCCCTAATCCCTTCATGTACTTTAATACAAAAACTTTCATAATCTAATTTCCCTCCCAAAGCTCTAGCCGCCCCCTCTATTTGATTTTGAAAACATAATGATGGGTGGGACCCATCACTTTGGGCGGACAACAGGAGAGGAGGCGGACAAGCTCCGCCTCCTATAAACTTGAGCCGGCCTTTGGGCCAGTTCAACCGGCGTAACATTGTCGTTCTTTGAAAGGTGATTAAATAAACAAAATGATGTGATTACAGTCTTAAAAATATAGCTGACAAGCTGTTCAAACAAGCTGTTACTCAATGAACTCACAAGCTATCACTATGTAGGTTCAGAGCTTTTTACATTTTATCTCGCTTTTATGGAACATGAGATTATGTTTTGTTGCTTTACCATATTTTTTTTCTCTTTTCTGCTTATCTAACATTGATAATTATATATATAGGTTAGTAGCTGGCAAGTTCCTGCAGAAGTTTTGGAAATGAGAAAAAATCATGTAGCAAACTCTTCAAAAGAGGAGAATGCTAGCATTCCCGCAGATAAGGGAACTATGCCTAGCAGTTTGAATGCTCCTGCTCTGCAAACAGGTGGTCGTGATTCTGTGACCTTGAGAACTTCAAGTGGACAAGCGTCTGCATCAGCATTGGATTTGATAAAGAAGAAGCTGCAGGAATCTGCTACCCCAATTGTGTCGGCACCTCTTCAAACTTCAGCTTCCCCTGCATCTGATTTAAATAGTACAAGAGCTCTAGATGCCTCAGCTAAGGGGCAGCAACCTGTAAATAGTAAGGACAGAGTTAAAGATGCTAATGGAGAAGGAAATATTTCAGATTCGTCATCTGATTCAGATGATGACGAAAGTGGGCCAACAAAGGAGGAGTGCATTATTCAGTTCAAGGTATTTCGTTTTTATACTTCCTAATCTAACTGTTTTTCCTTTTTTAGTAGTAATTTAGTTCAATGCCTTTTATTTTTTTATAGTTTCAGTTCCTTTTTACTTCATATGAGAAAAGCTAGCTGCACAAATGCAATGCTTGTGGAGGAGGGAAATGTTACTGTATCTATTATTGATCCCAACATGTGTTTCTTTTTGTCGATCCTCCTTTATATTGCTTCCACTCTGCAGCCATTGCTTAAGTTCCTTTGAAAAATGATTAACAAGAAAGGGGAAAAGGCTGGTACTCGGTTCAGAAAATTACTTCTAAGAACAGCCGCTTCTTAACTTATTTTTGGTTGGAAGCTTTTTCCCTTTTAACTAGATCCGGTGACAGGACGAATTGACTCTTATTGTTATCAAATTGTTGTTTTTTCAGCTTAAAAAAAAATGTTGTTTTTTTCAGCTTAGTTGATCTTTGTTTTTTTTTTTTTTTTTTTCAGAAACATCTGTTTTTATAGTTATCCCTTTAGAGAAAATATCTTTGCTAAATGCTCAAGAATTTTAACAGTGCTTATGTTTTTTCGTTTGTCAATTGTTGCCTTATATCTGCAGTGTTCTTACGACCGACTCAATTATTTATTTATTCTACATTATAGGAAATGCTTAAAGAAAGAGGTGTGGCGCCATTCTCAAAGTGGGAAAAAGAACTTCCAAAGATAGTCTTCGATCCACGCTTTAAGGTTTGTTGAGTCTAAAGATTATGAATTTTGGGCCTTTCCTACGACAACTGAATAAAACAGGTTTGTTAGACCATTATGTTGAGCTCACTCATGCCCGGGTTATTTTTTATTTTTGTCCATTCCTGGGACAAGATGTTTTTCACCTTTTGCTGTTTTTGATTTTGGAGATCGATTCTTTTTTTTTTTTTTTAATTATACTTAAGGTGTGTGCTTATTGACTGTAGGTAATGAACATTGCTACTATAAACGCTTACTTTCTTTTCTATGGTTTTCTCCCGTGCTAGTTTGGACTGCATTGCACAATTGTCTTTATAGTTCTTTTTATCATATTAATTAAATGGTGGCCTGCAGGAACAAGCTCATCTTGTAGCAACAGCAACTTTTCTGATGACTAATTTAGCATGGGAACACGTCCTAACAAAAGTGGTTTGCAGATTTGATTTTTTTTAGGGGCTAATTTTGAAGCCTGGGAAAAAATTCCAATGATGAAAAATGGACGGTGTGCAGGAATGTGCTCATCATTTAAGGACCGGTTTTGTAGGATCTTTGGAGTTGATTTTTCTTGGATCCTCTCTTATAACAAATTCTTGATCAGAGAAGTGGAAAGATTTTGAACTTTACCTTAGATCAACAATCCATTTGATAAGCTTAAATACGACAACTGATTTCACACAAGTAATCCATGCCATTCATTTTTTGGATCTTTTATGTGAGTTGGGAAGCATTTAAAAACTAAATTGACCAATGATTGATGTTACATAATTTTAGGGGACATGGTTAGCATCTATTAGTCATATTTTGGGCATTTCAATTGTCAACAATAAACTTTTGGCACTACAAATCATTTTTAAAGTAGGGAAAAACACGTCATATAAAACCTCATATTGGACATCTTCTCATAAATATTTGTTTTTGATTTGATAGTTTAGTTAGAAAATAGAAAAAAAACTATTTTGAATTTTATTGTTTGGTTTTGTATAAATTGTGAAAGTATATATAGATTTCTTCAAAAGTCTTATAATAGACATAAATTAAATAAAAGTTTCCAAAAGGTGTTAGTGGCTAGAAAAGATGAGAGGCACACGGATTGTAGTCTAAGGGCCATTAGAGGATTGATCCATTGTTTAGAACCCTTGATCCGTGTGCTAAATCCTTATCATGATTAGTTGATTTGTGGCTTACACGATCATTTAACACTTCCACCCAAATTGAATGAGAAAATTTATCATTCCAAATTCGCTTGTACTATTTTGAAAGTGGGGTTGCAGGGTTCTTTAATGAGAATGCCTATAAGTTGATTTTTTGTTAGCACATATAGAGTACAAATCAATTCACTTTTATAAATTGTTTATCTACGTTCACATGCTTGGTATTATCTACGTTCACATGCTTTTGTTAGCACATATGTGTACTGGATTATATGTAATGTTGATGGCAGATTTGTTATCTCATCATATATTTGTTGACACTTTTCATTTAATTTTTAAATCTTTCAAAATGATTTTGATTACTAAAAATTATAGAAATGGCTCTAAAGTTAGATTTAGCACTACATCTTGAAACAATAGTTCAATTTTTTTACTCCATATTATGATTTTTTTCCCCTAAAAAAGTACAATATCCAGTTGTGAATCTTTTATTCACTTGTGATCCTACATAGTTTGCATCACTATTTCCCTTAATTTACAAATATCCTTGTTTTAATAGAGAATTCATTTGCCAAGGCTTGATTTAAGGTATCTGAAGTTCTATAAGCGGCTTAAAGATGAGATTGTTTAGGTTTGTGCATAAATTGATTGATGAGAGTCATTGCAAATGAAAATTTTGGATAGGTGTGAGATCATTTGTCTAATTAATCTTTGATGCTATTGCATGCATACTTCTTTTCCTTTTTGATACTATCCCAGGTTTGAATGTTTGATTTACTAATTTTGACCTAGCTTAGTTGGGGTTTCTTAAGATTTATAATCAATCATTTTTATATTTTTTATGAGATCCATGACTTCTTTTTTTTTTTTGAGAGTAATATTTCTTATTCTGATTGAGCAATTTCTATTCCTAAAAAATATTTAAGTTCGTATCAACCAAAATTTGTAGTTATGAGTACAACTAGTGGACATCAAGTATTCTACCATTAAGTTAATATCTTTTAGCACGTGATAAACAACGTTTTATTCTAATAACATCATGACAATGGAGAACATGTTAGGAGGCAATGTAGACTTATTATTGTGTATACAACTAAGCTATGATAAATTGGCATTTCTTTTGTCCAAGAGACGTGCAATGTCAGTTATGTATTAGACACAATACACGTTGGACACGCCTTTGACACGCGTACGCGTCTTTGACATGCATCAGACACGCATTCAACATGCGTCAGACACATCTTTGATAGGCGTCAGGCACGTGTTGTACACGCCGAAGATATATCCGATTAAAAAAATATTAAAAATAAATTTGACATGTGGGTCGAACACGTCTTAAATATTTTATTATTTTTTAGAATATAATTTCTTGTATTTCAATTATGTATATATTAAAAAAATAAGAACTAAAATACTAAATTTCTTATGTTATCTCCACAACTTAAAATCAATTGCCTCTATGCAATATCTCATTCTCCTTACATTCCCATTTTCATTTCTTTCTAGTGGGTTGCAACTAGGATTTCACAATAACATACAATGCTCTCTCTTCCACACTTTTACAACATCAATATTATAAAATCAGCTCAACATTGAAGTTTGATGCTATCTTGCTTGTCGCAAGCAATTTCTACATCCACAATTATTCACTCGTGCTATTTCGACATCTCAACTTTGTCCAATGTCATCATAACATTGATGCTCGACTCTTGACGGCATTGCCATCTCTCCTCTAGATGCAACTCTCATCATCCTAATATTAATTATTTTAAGCATAGATCTGAGTTAAATGACTTATTACTTATCTATTATTCTTAATATTCCACTTATTCAATTTGTATATACTATTTTTAAGGTATACAAATTATAATACCGTGTCTAACTTGTATCCATCTCCTATGTTTTTAATAATTGACATGTCCCGTGTCTGTGTTGTGTTTATATCTGTGCATAATTGAAACTAAGCTAAATTAATAAATCATTAGTAAGTAGAGTAAAATGTTACCAATATTTTCTCTTATATCTTGCATTCTAAAACTCATTCGTGAAAAGATAAAACAGCATGTGTACTTCAAATTTCACTATTATATCTTCACTAGCCCTCTATAATAACATACCTATTTGGTACCCATAAAATTTTGCCCACTAGCATCACCATGAAGTGCACTAGGAACTTGTATAGGTTGTGGTTAACTTAGTGTGGTGCCTTTGAAATCCATATAAGAGATGATGAACTAGCGGTGCACTCGGATCACTTAAAAGCACATACATAAAACCTAAATAGATTCCACAAGTTGCACTAAATTTTGAGCGAAATATGCATGGAAGATTTTGTGATTTCAGTGTCATGCTTTCTAATAAATAAGATACCGTGCATCTTTAATTTACATGTGTGAAGCATGCATACAAGAAGTGGCAATGCTTTATGGTGTAGAAGTGGTAGCTGAAGAGGATAACTTATCAAGTTTTGTTTTAAGATTAGCAACCTCATTTTTAAGCATTTCATTTCCATTTTCTGACAATTTTTCTAATTGATCTTTCAATGATTCTAAATCATGTTTGCAAGAAGATAAAGAATTCCTATGTCTAACATTCTTATTTGTTATTTGCAAGGAGGATGCCTTTCTTTGTGGAGTTCAATTAGGAAATGTACAGAAATTTAGTCCTATAATTTTCTATAATAGGCTGAATTTCTTATATTGAAATCTAAAACATTTATTTTTTCTTCTCCTTTTTCTAATAGCTCCACAATATAAGTTTCTGTTCTCAGTACTGTAGCAAAACTGCAACTACAATACTCAATAATGTATTTGTCATGTTTCCCTATTCTCTTGCCCTTCCTCTAATTGCTTTTCCAGGATACATTATTGTTAGGGTCTTACCATTGCTTGCAGATTGTTTTGTTGATTTATGCAAATTGCCTTCTTGTTGGTGTCTCGTTATTGTTAGCAAATTTCCTTACTGTGAGAGCTTTGCTATTGCTTGCAAATTGCCTTGGTGCTACTTTGTTACTATCATTGTTACTGCAAACTTCAAAGCGACCGCAATACTTTAGGAAGGAAAAATAGCAATTGGTTGGTGCTTTCATATAATATGATGGAAAGAAAACCTATAAGAGATGAACTAAACTAAGAAGAGGGTCTATAGATTAAGTTGGTATTATAACATCTATCCTTAATGTATAGTTCAAATAAAGACAGTATACAAAATAAGGTATTTTCCGTGGAGTTCATAGGAAGGCTGGTAAGAGACTATTAAGAAGGGAAGAAGGCCAATCAATGTTTAGCAATGATTCTACCCAAAATCTGGCTGATCAGGTGGCTAGACTGATGAAGTTGATGACTGCCATGTTGGAGTTGATGAAGATGCAAACATTTGCCAATGTGACTGGTAGGTCAAGTCATATTCCTCTATGCCTTATAGAAATATGAATGGAGAGGATGAATATGATAGGAAATACTGAGTTCGCAAGGAACCCTAAGGGAATACTTGAGTTCACAAGCAAACCTATCACTAATTGGAGAAAAAAACAGTGAGAATAAAGCAAAATCTGGGCGAAATCAGCCCCAAAACGATGGATTGCAATAAGAGAAACAAAGCAAAACCAACACGAAAGCAAGATACAAGTCATCCTCAATTAGAGAGGAGGATCGTCTCTCCCAAGTCTCTAGACAAGAGAGTTTAGAGCCAAAACGCCAAGAAACCCTAATTTTCAATCAATCAAAATATGAAAAACTCCCTAATCCCCCTCATCCTCTTGAATACAAAATATTTCCTAATCAATTTTCTCTACTAAGACTAAACCACCCCCTCTGTTTGATTTTCAAAACTCAAGGTGGAGTGGGGCCCACCCTATGGGTAGGCCAAGCCAAGGGAGGCGGATGATTTCCGCCTCCTATAATATTGCTGAACCAGCCCTTGGGCCGGTTGGACCGGTTCACCCTGAACCGGCACATCAATACCACCCTCCCAAAGAATCACCTTGTCCTCAAGGTGAAAATCTAGAAACTGCTGTCTCGTCCTCTCATATGGCTCCCACGTGGTCTCGTAGTCAGGAAGGTTCTTCCACTGGATCAACACTTAGTTTCATCTTCTTTCTGACGAACTCCCATCAGCTCTAAGGGTTCTAGAATCACCTCTAAATCATCCATAAGTGTCACCGATAGCTCGGGGTTGGCTGTGTAGTCACCAATGGTCTTCCTTAACTGCGAAACGTAAAAAACCAGATGTATAGTCGCCGATGGAGGTAATTTCAGTCGATATGCTACTGCCCCAATCTTCTCCAGCACTTCATAAGGCCCAAAGTACCTTGGAGCCAGCTTTTCATTCCTCCTGTTGGGGATTGTCTTCTGTCTATATGGTCTGAGCTTCAAGAACACCTTCTCCCCCACTTCAAACTGAATGTCCTTCCTATGCTCATCCGCTTGTTTCTTCATAATTTGTTGAGCTCTTAGAAGATGCCTCTTCAACTCCTCTAGCACTCGGTCCCTCTCCTCCAAATACTTCTCTACTGAAGAAACGAGAGTACTGCTACTCCCAAAGTGCACCAAGTGTGGGGGATCCCGTCCATACAACACCTTGAATGGGGTCATCTATGAAGCTGAATGAAAAGAGGTGTTGTACTAGTACTCATCCCATGATAGCCACTTAGCTCATAGCTTGGGTGTCTCCGACACAAAGCATCTTAGGTACGCCTCCAAGCTCCTGTTGACTACTTCCGTCTGGCCATCCGTTTGTGGGTGGTAAGCTGTGCTCCTCTTGAGGACTGTCCCTTGTAATCTGAACAACTCTCGCCAAAAATGGCTGAGGAACACCATATCCCTATCTGATACGATCGCCTCTGGTACTCCGTGCAATCTGACCACCTCCCTGATGAAAGCTGACGCTACTGTCACTGTGGTGTAGGGGTGTCGGAGGGGAATGAAATGTGCATACTTACTTAGCCTATCCACCACCACTAAGATCATTGGCAACCCATCTATGAAGTCCATAGATATCTCCTCCCATACTCTTCCCGGTAGAGCTAACGACTGTAGTAATCCTTCTGGTGACATGGCCAGGTACTTATTCCTTTGGTAGATCTCACATCTGGCTACCATCTACTCTACATCTTTATGCATCCCCTTCCAGTACAGCTCCGCTGCTAGCCGCCTGTATGTCTTCTGTACGCCTGAATGCCCCCCCACAGCTCTTCCATGAAACTTCTGGAGTAAGTTTGGGATGTGGATCGAGGTCCGGGCCATCACAATTCTCCCCTGATATAGCAGTTTGTCTCCCTCCACTGAGTACCCTAGGTGGCTATCATCTTCTTTCAGTAAATCCGCCATGATCTTTTCCAAACCTTCATCTCTAGCACTTTCTTTTATGATGGCCTCCCAGTCCAACATCAAAGGAACATATAGTGCCACTGTCTGCAGTTCCCCCATACATCTAGACAAGGCATCTGTCATCTTGTTCTCCACCCCTGGCCTATACTGGATCTCAAAATCATACCCCAGTAACTTGGACAACCACCATTGATGCTCTTCTGTCACCATCTGCTGTTCTAGCAGGTATTTCAAGCTTCGTTGATATGTCCTGACAATGAAATGCCTTCCAAGTAGGTAGGGTCGCCACTTATGGATGGCCAAAACGATGACCATCAATTATCTCTTGTAAACTGACTTCAGCCTGGCTCTAGCAGTCAATACCTGGCTGAAATAGGCGATGGGCCTACGACTCTGCATAAGCACTTCACCCAGCCCATACCCGGATGCATCTGTCTCCATAATGAAGGTCTGAGTGAAATCTGGCATAGTTAGGATCAGCCCCGTAGTCATTGCCTTATTCAGGCTCTTAAATGCTGAAGTGGCCACCTCCTCTCATAAGAACCCGTCCTTTTTCAATTGCTCCGTGAGTGGCCATGTTATAGTACTGTAACCCTTTGCAAACCTTATGTAGTAACATGTTAGTCCTAGAAATCCCCTCAGCTCCTTTAGGTTTTTCGGCACTGGCCACTTGAGCATTGCCTCAATTTTGGACTGATCTGCTGCCACCCCTTCTTTTGACACAACATGGCCCAAGTACTCAACACTGACTTGTGCTAAGCAGAATTTCTTCAAGTTTTCCCTCAGCTGGTGCTCCTGCAGTATTTCTAACACCCTTTTCAAATGCTCCTAGTGCTCCTCCATCCTACTGTAGACTAGGATGTCGTCAAAGAAGATCAATACAAACCGTATGAGGTAAGGTTTGAAAACCTTATTCATACGGACCTGGAAAGTAGCGGGAGCATTGGTGAGGCCAAAAGGCATAACCAAGAACTCATAATGTCCCTCATGAGTTCTAAAGGCCGTCTTGGGCATATCCTCCTTCATCCGAATCTGATGTTAACCTAATTTCAAGTCTATCTTGCTGAAAATTCCTGTTCTCCGTATCCACCTCGGCGACCATAGTATCCCTCCTGACGTTCTCCGTATCTACCTCCCCTTTCTTCCCTCTGGATAGGCTCCAGATGGGGTCTTCTTCCTTCTCCTTCCATGATTTCCACCTCACCCTTCTCCCTACGAATTTTTTCCTTCCACTCTTTTCGTCACAGAAGCTGCCGTTTGATTTTGAATTTCTAATATCTTTTTCATCATGTCCCGTAGATCGGCAACTTGTCCTTCCATGGAGGAAATCTTTTTCTCCTCCGTCGTTTTGATTTGATTCATCTCTCCTTCAAACATTTCCTCCAGAGCATCCACTTTTTTGGCCACCATCACAATCCGGAGTTTGTAAAATCACAAAATATGGATTTGGAACTCCAAAAACAGCAATCTCCCTTCCTTCTGGGCAAAAAATCACCGCTGAAATTAACCGAAAACAGCCCTCCACCGGTCCCACGACTTGCTCTGATACCAATTTGATTGTAAATACTTGAGTTTGCAAGTAACCCTAAGGGAATACTTGAGTTCGCAAAGAAACCTATCACTAATTGGAGAAAAACAGCGAGAATAAAGCAAAGTCTGGGCGAAATCATCCCCAAACGATGGATTGCAGTTAGAGAAACAAAGCAAAACCAACACGAAAGCAAGATACAAGTGATCCTCAATTCCAGAGGAGGATCGTCTCTCCCAAGTCTCTAGAAAAGAGTGTCTAGAGCCCAAACGCCAAGAAATCCTAATTTTCAATCGATCAAAACATGAAAAACTCCCTAATCCCCCTCATCCTCTTGAATACAAAATATTTCATAATCAATTTTCCCTCCTAAGCTTAAACCGCACCCTCTGTTTGATTTTCAAAACTCAAGGAGGAGTGGGGCCCACCCTATGGGCGGGCCAAGCCAAGGGAGGCGGATGGATTCTGCCTCCTGTAATATTGCTGAACCGGCCCTTGGGCCGGTTCAGCCTGAACCGGCACATCAGAATAGGAGGTAATAATTTCTATTCTTGATGAGAGAATGCAAACACTTAAAGTAGAAACTAAAATGATAATTCTTACATATGATGAGACAAATGATACTGAGAGGCGGAATGCATGGACTGACCAATTGGAAACTTCACCTTATATAGCGACAATGACAATATTGCATTTGCCTGATTGAAGTTAAGCCATCATGGCTTGGCATTGTAGAAAGCCCATCTAATGGAATGTTTAAATAACCGATATGCTTAGAAATATGTTCTATGGGGTTATATAGAAGGTTAATGGAAGAAGTTTCACAGTTTGAGGCAATGCTAGGGGCAATTCAAAGTTTAGATGTTAGTTGGTAACTTTGGAAATAAATTTTGGGAAGGTATTAGTACTGATGAATTACAATTAGGATTTTATCTTCAAATTGCAAATAAACTTTGCTTGTTTCTAATAAACAATCTCTATTAGGCCAATATGTTGGTGATGCTCATAGTGTACAAGATCCAAGTCATTAGGGATGAAGCTTCAGAACCAAGGCATAAGGGGGAATACTTCAAAACCATCTAAAGATGGGTCTTCGTTCTATAAAAGAAGGAAAAGAAGATTGATGATGGTCATTCCTCTCACAAGGCGAACACCTTCTCTTACCAAAGAAAAATGCAAGAAGCTGCACCTTGAACTGCCCTAAAAAATGGACGAAATATGGGAAATGGAAAAATAATTGTTGTTATGATGGAGACGCCATGCGAATTCTACTGAATAGTGCAAACTTATCTCTTTCTCCGATGGAAATACCTTAGAACATATTGGCCTCCAATATAGACATGTGAAAGGAGCTGTTCATCTTGAGAATACGTTAAGCAAGAGGTGGTCAGATCCATCATTGGAATTGAAAATTAGATGAATATCATTTCTGTTAATTTAAGAAAAAAAAAAGTTTTGACATCATACTCCATTCCAACACTTATTCCTTTGGGTTGGATTTAGATGGGGCCGGAGATGATTGAAAGTAAATTTTACAATCACTAAGGACTACCTGGATGAGATGGCATGTAAGATTGAATTCATAGGTTGCTTTTTGTTACCCTCAAAACCCAGTTTATTTTATTGTGCATGCTAACCGGAAGAATATGGAGAGTACTTAATTGTACAGCTTTATGGCTTATTGAGCTTTTCCCTAATGTGATTTGCTATTGCTGATGTTCTTATGCGCCCAACATATTTATTGAACAAGTTTGTGTTGGATTATGACATTCTGAATAACATTCGGGGATTGATAGTGGGGAAAATTATTGGGAATTAATTTTTTAGGGGTCTTGGTGTGAATTTTTTGTTTTCATTGTGTATCGAGGATCTGATATGTATTTAATCTAAATATAGTCTTTTATCTTATTAAAATATTAAAATTTATTTTGAATATGTAATAAATGAATATTTCCTCCACATTACTTGGAATACATTTATTGGAACCTCTACTAACAGATTCTACTCTTTTTTGCTCCACTTGCATGAATTCTGGCAGGCAGTTCCAAGTTATTCTGCTAGACGAGCAATCTTTGAACAATTTGTTAGGACACGTGCTGAAGAAGAGAGGAAGGAGAAGAAAGCTGCTCAGAAGGCTGCAATTAATGGCTTCAAACAGCTATTGGAAGAAGCCTTGGAGGTTGTTGGTGGCTTCGCTGTTTCACCAATTATGTTTTTTTTAAGGATGAAGCTTCTGTATAATAGTTTGGGAGGTAATTCTTTTGGTTGAACGGACCATTCAATTGACGCTAATGGGCTTACTGTTACAGGATATGAATCACAGACTAGACTTCCAAACATTCAAAAGAAAATGGGGAGGTGATCCACGGTTTGAAGCCTTGGATCGTAAAGAAAGAGAGTTTCTTTTCAATGAAAAGTATGTTGTTCCAAATGGTTTCCTGATAAGATTTGATAGTTTCTAATGCGTGAAGAAGTTGCTTGGCAGTTTTTTTAATTTTGGAGCTTTTTGTAGGATACTTCTAAGGAAGAAGGCTGATGAAGAAAAGATTAATGCAGAAAGAGCAGCAAGTATGAGTAGCTTCAAGTCAATGCTGAAGGAGTGGCAGGACATATCTACAAGTAGTCGGTGGTCAAAGGTAGTTTGTTTCATTTGCCTTTATCATAGCATTTTTTTAATTGAATTCCATGCGTCTGTCTTTCAACTATTTTAAGGCAGGGTATTATTGGCCTATCGGAAGGTCTATGAAAAAGAATTAATTGTTATAGTCAACTGGTTATGCATTTGTATTAATGTTCATGTGTTGTGATTTGTTGATAATACATGTTGTATAGTTGCTTATGTTGATTTTATTGTACTTTTGGGTAATTTGCTTGAATGTAATTTATGCATGGGGTGAAAGAGTAAGTTATGAGTTACTCACATTTCACACATATATGACTCAGCATTATATTGCGTGATGTAAGAAGGAACATTGGAAAATTCAAGACTAATCAACTTTAGAAGTGGTCAACCAATGCTATCTTTATTGACTCCCAAATTGGTGGAAAGCGGCATGGAGATTTCTGTACTTAAACTTCAGCATCTAGGGAGGTCAGGATGGTTACAAGCCACCCTCACCATCCAAGAAGTCCAGTCACCCCACCCCACTCTTCTCGAAAAATGGGCTGTCCTACACATCACCAAATAACCCCAATCACCTTCTAAATTCAAGGAACCACTCTGATTCCTGAGGGATTTCGAATTTTTCAGTAGGAAAATTGTAGAAAGTAGGTTTTTTTTTTGGTTGCAATGAAACTTTAATGATGATTTGAATTAAAATGAAAAAGCGTTTGACACCTTTCTTCCTCATTTTGGCTTGGTGGCCAAAATTTGCAATCTTTGGTAAGATCATTTTTCATTTTTCTTGCTGATTTAAGTTATGCGTTAGATTCTTCTACCTCTCCTCAATTTCATTCCACATGATTCAATCCAGCCATGCTTCATAATTAAAATAAAGAGAAATACTTCCAAGCACTAATCAACCAAACTAAGTTTCTGGACATAGTTTTAGATTTGCTTCTACCACAAGCCTTCATTCCACTTGGAATTTACCATCAACTCTTCAACAGTTTTATACACATTACCAAAGCCTTTCCACCTGTTCTCAAGGCCTGATTTGAGCAACCGTAATTTTAGAAACTCAACAAGTGCTCTCAGCTTTTGCCTTTTCCTAGGCTTGGTTGACCGCTACTTCTCCCCCACCACTTGCCACAATCAATTCATAGCATCGCTATGGTTTCTGCTATATTCGAGATACCATTTACAACATGCATTACTTTTGGTGGTCTTCCATAAAGGTTCTGTGGGCTTCGAAAATTTGGCCACAGCCTCTGCCCGCTTCGCTTTTTTTTTTTGCTTCGGGGGAGTTTTAACGGATTAAGTTTTGGGGTAAATTTTGGAAGGCAGATGAGTTTGTAGATAAGACACTACCCAGAGATTTCGCCCTCATTTTGTGAGGACTTTATGATCTGAGTTCCTGTTTCCTATAGGCGCAAGCCCCTATAGTTAATTATCCCTCCCGGTCACGAGAGAGAACTTTCGATTAAGGCTAGTCGTCAATAAGATACGTAGAGAATACGTGTTATCTGGCATATAGTAGCAACATGGGTTTGGATTTGAAATGTTTGAAAATTTGGGTTGAAATATTTGAGAAGCTTGATATTTAAAATTGAAAATTTTCACTATCTTGCACTTAAAGCGAATGGTGGGGGAATGGATGTTGGACCCGATCAAGATCCCATGGTTCCGTCATCCCAGGCCATCATGGTCCCTAAAAGTTAGAGGAGGTAGTCAACTCAACCTGACAGAAAGATCCTTGGACTACTTAGTCAGAGGAGGTAGTCGACCCAACCTGACAGAATGATCCTTGTCGGTAGCCATGGGTTGCTTTGTCCAAGAGTACCTTGTAGACCTGGGGTGAATGTTTGTCTAAGGGGACATATTTGAATCCACCTTAGCTAACAGAGGGTTTTGCACCCTATCAATCATATACTATTGATTCATATCTCAAGGATTTGATGTCACTAAGGAACATATCCTCTCTAACCATAACCGACATTTCGTGGTGCCATTTGGCAGCAAAATCACTCTATCAGAGGGCCCCGGGTCATAACCGTTTATCATGCGGTGCAATTCGTCGACAAAATTGCCAGTTAAAGGACACGTACCACACCTTTACTGGCAAGAGATTGTTTGAGAATAGATTCTAGTGATATTTTCGACTAAACATTAGCTCAATGTGAGCTGAAGTTATATTCAAATTTGTCCACCTCGACAAACTGCTGTGGATGGTAGATAAATTTTGTTTTAAGTGTTGATGGATTATTTCAATTTTAAATATTTTTAAATTTTGAAAATTTTGGATTCTTTGTAGCTTTGAATTTTGTAGGTATTTGAGTGGCATTTTGAAATTGTTTGTGAACCCCTCCGGTTGAGATAAACAATCAACACGGCCATCATTGGGGTGACCTTGATGTCACTTGAAAACATTTGGATTTTGGTGGAACTTTGAGAATGTTTTGAAATATTTGAAATTAATCCCTCCGATTGAGGTCTGCATTCAACACGACCATCATCGGTGTGACCTTGAGGTCACTTGAAAAATATTTGAATTTTGTGGATATTTGAGGGCATTTGAAAATATTTTGTAGACAAGTCCGGTTGAGATCTACATTTAACACGGCCATCATCGGGGTGCTTGGGGTCATTTCCATTTTATAATATTTGCATTTTGTTGATGAATCTTGTCGACTTTGTCGAACTGTCGACAGAGGATCAGGTTTCATAGGCTTTATGCATTTATTAATGAATTCTTATTGTTATAGGCCTTGAATACCTAATATAAATGTATTAAGATAAAAAAATTGATCATCGCAATCGTATATTAGTTTGATGATTCGAACCCTGTCGACTCCTATTGATCCAAATAGAAAGATCGGGTTCGAACTTGAATTCACTTATTGACCCGCGCAGCATCCCTAGACGTCATGTGTGTACCAATAACACGTTTGCCGGGGCCCATGCGGGTTTTGTGATTGCCCTTGCCCCTTTTGTGTACCTATGTGTATACAAACTATAGTGCATGTGCCGGGGGGGATTTTTGGAATTTGATGGGTCTTCTACGACTGCTTGTAGGAGCTTGTATTTGTCATAGTACTTCAATATTTATTTGTAGATGGCACTTGATGCGTGTTAGGTCTCCTACGTCTTTTGCGAGGACCCATAGGCATTTACATTTACTGTATTCCTTGTGCATTTTATTGCAGTCTTTGGTCCTCGTGGTACATTTGATACATGTATGCATGTAGATGTATTCGTTCACATATTAGAATTGACTACAGGATACTGCATTTACTGAAGTATTTATGTATCTGACCATAGATGGCATATGGTGCGTGCATTTGTATTCGTAGGGAACCTGTATATAGTGCAGATCTTCTGTCCTTGCAGAGGGTTTAATGTAACTGTTTACATTGAATTCTTTATTGATCGCAAAGATATCCTTAGCATTTACAACATGATATTTGTTGTCACTCATAGGTGGGTACCTTTATGCATGACAAACCTTTTATAGTGACTTGTAGGAGCCTGCATTTAATGTATTTCTTTTGTATCTTGCCTGTGATGTGCATGGTGGTCTCCTGTAGCGGGCCGTAGGATCTTATATCCATTATAGTACTGTTGTGTTTCTACCCTTATAGCTTGCAAGGGTTTGTATATTTGACTTCTATTGGATAGTTGTTTTGACTGTAGAAGTGTTATTGAATCTTTGCTATGACATCTCGTAGGTGTTGTACATTATGTTGTAGACATGTTATCTTCAATTGTAATGGATCCTCCTTGCATATTGAATGATGAATGGCTGAGTTTGTTGTCAAATTCTTTATGCAAGTTGCTCAATGAACGGTTGCATTTATTCGCAAGGAATTGTATCACTCGTAGACAATAGGTTGCATGTGCTACGGTTTTTCTACCGATGTCTGCAGGGAATTCGTTGCATCTACTATATATTCGTCACATATTCTGCACATTTCATTCATGAATACATCACGGTGTTTATTACAACTATCACATCCCTTCCACAAGTGTGAGTGTTGTATATTGATGAATATCATTCATAGGTGACTGCAGTTTGTTGATATTTGCATTCCATTTGTCATGATAGCTCTTGGTAGATTTCTTTGGAGATTTTATGTCATTGCTTAAAAAGTCCTTAAGCAAAATGTAGTGGAGACTTTATCCAATACATATTTTTGTAGTCAATGCCATTGTCTCAAACCAATCAATTGCAAGAGTTTCTCTAATCATTTGTTGGGAAATTTGCATAATCATCTGCACTTGTATTTTTTACTTTCTCTTTGGTTTTCATTGATCAATGCTTGCTAGTGGATCATATGTCCTTGAATCTTGTTTATTATTGCAAATTTGTTACACTCCTTGTATGTGATCGTAGGTGAGTTAGTATGCTACAAGGCTTTCATGCCATGGCTTTTTGACCACATCATATCCTTCACAATCTTTTCATTGCTTGCAAACAAGTTCCACTTGCAAACTCCTAACCTTCAAAGAGGATTTGACATATGCATGATGAGTTTTGATATTACATTCCTCAATGTTTTTATTCCAATAGAGATGATTGTTACAAATCCATTGTTGTCCATATGAGTTCAAATGCAGCTCAAGTTCGAGTCCAAATTCCTTGTGTCCAAAGTCTTGTTCAAGTTCCACTTGATGTTGTACAGTTTGAGTTCAATGTCCACAAGTGTACTTCAAGTTTAAGTTCATTTTCAAATTTGAAGTTATGTCCACTTAATGTACAAATCAAATTCAACTTGGATTCAGGTTCATTGATATTTGGTTCAATTTTGAGTTCAAGTCTTTGTGATTCGTTCAAGTTCAGATTCATTTAGATTTGAATTCGTTTAGGTCAATTGCATCAAGTTCACAAGTATCCTGCGAATGTTCATTCAAGTCCAAGTGTGATCCCTTGTTCACTCAAAATTTCGGCAGACTCCTGGCGTCTCCCCCGTTTAGGGGAAACTACGAGAAACTGGGCCTTCCCACCACGTAAAATAATAGTGTGTATGATAGGTGTCTTTAGACTCCGCGATTGTGGTCTTCATTCCACCACGCGCAATAAAGACGTGTATAGGGTCTTCAAGGGTACCTGTTTAAAAAGACAATCGGCTTTGTCCCCGCTCGAGGGTACTTATAAGTTACCCCATCTCGCCATAAGCTTCGCATTGAGTTTCCATCCCACCACCGCAATAAAGGCGTGTATAGGTGGTTTTTCTGTGCGTCACGAACGCCGAAATAGGGTTTTAGGTAATCACCCGCCTCGTCATAGGCGTCGCACCGGGGTCCCATCCTACCACGTGCAATAAAGGTGTGTATGGGCAGTTTTCCGGTGCGCCACGAACTTCGAGATGGAATCTGAGTTTAGGGAGTTATACATGCGAATGACGACGACGGTGGTGTTTTGTTACGCCAGCCCAGGAGGGGCCGGCTGGACCGGTCCAGGAGGGACCGGTCCGGGTCTATTCCAGGCGACGGAATAGACCCAGCGGGAGCCAGGCGCTGGGCGGAAACTTGGTGGAGCCCATTATGGGCTAAATGCAAGATTAGGAGGGAAATATTTTGAACTAAGGGGTGTTTAGGTCATTTGTAATATTCCTTTGTCTTTAATTAGGTGTTTTTGGGAGGGATTTGGGGGATCTTGAATTTGAATCATTTTTGAGATCTAGGGTTTGTGTTCTTGGGCTCTAGGCTACGGCTAGAGATTTGGAGAGTTTTTCCTTCCTCTCGAATTGAAGGAAAGTTGTATCTTGCAAGTGCTTTTCATTTCTCATTAAATAAAAGTGTTTGCTTCGTTTCTCTTACGTTTTCTCTCCGAATCCACTGTTTTTTGGCTGTTTTCCTGTGTGGACAGCAGATTTCATCCTAGATCTACTTGGTTCTTGGTGTGAAACACTTGGAAATCCAAGTGTTTCCTATCAAATTGGTATCAGAGCATCGATTTGGGACCACCGGCGGCTGAAATTCTGAAATTTCAGCGAGTTTATCTTGTCCGGAAGAAGATTTTGGGAGATCCGTGAGGAGAGCAATGGCCGGAAAGAAGGTGGACGTCTTGGAAGGCGAGATCGGTCAATTGAAAACCGATTTGGAAGAAAGATTTTTTGAATTTCAAAATCAAATCACCACCAACAACGAAAGGTTGGAGGGAAAATTCACGGCCATGGAAGAGATGATGAAGAAATTACTTGAGATGAAGACTAATCCGACGGCGTCGGATGCAAGAGAGACTGTCGGCGACCATGGCGTAGGAGGAAATCCGAACCCGCCTCGGGGGAGGAGGAATCCGGCTGTGGAGATCCTTGAGGGAGACGACGACATGCCACCTCTAGAGCCACTTTCTAGAGAAGAGATGAGCCTGGGGAATGACCGTCGAGGTGCTGATTTTCAGCGTCGAGGTGCTGATTTTCAGCGTCGAGGTATGAATTTTGAAGGCCGGAGGGGAGAATATGAGGGAAGTGCAGAATTTGGCAAAAGAAGAGGAGAATATCAACGTCGAGGTGCTGAATTTCAGCGTCGAGGTGCTGATTCTGAAAGGGGAAGAGGGGATTATGACGATGGACTCGGATACCAACGTGGGAGGGAGGACCGGGACACTTGGGGAGCACCTCATCTTCGAGGAATGGGAGGTTATGGGGAGTACCGGGGTAACGGAAGGGATCCGAAGGTGAGGAAGTTGAAGATGCCCATCTTTGAGGGGGAAGATGGCCATGGCTGGATCTACAAGGTGGAACGGTATTTTGCAATCAACGGATTGACAGACGAGGAGAAACTGACAGCGGCAGGACTGTGTTTGGAAGGGAAGGCACTGGCATGGTACCAGTGGCGGGACATGAGGCGACCTATTCGAAGCTGGGGGGAGTTCAAGGATTGCCTGCTAGAGCGTTTTCGAACCAGCAGCGGAGGGGATTTCTATGAGCAGTTCTTTGCACTGACACAGGAAGGGACAGTGGCAGAGTTCCGGGACCGGTTTGAGTACCTAGCTAGCAGGTTGGATCGTCTCTTCTGATACCGTGCTTGAAGGGAACTTCATGAAGGGGCTCAGACCAGAAATCAGAGCCGCCGTTAGAGTGATGAGACCACACGACCTGGGGGAGGCCATGGAGTTGGCACAGTTGGTCGAGGACCAGAAGCATCTGGAGAGGGGGGACTCGAGGCAGCAGCTCTGGGGGATCCCACAGGATGACGACCATGTTTTTAGCATCCAAGGGAGCTGCACCGGGGGGTACACGAGAAGTACCAAAGGCGAGGTCTGGAGGAGGAGGGCCTGGGGGAAATTTTAAAAAGCTTACTGATAAGGAGATGCAGGAGAAGAGGGCCAAGGGATTGTGCTTTAGATGTGACGAGAAGTACATGCCGGGACATAGGTGCAAGGACCGGACTCTTCAGGTTCTCCTTGTTTGCGAAGACGAGGAAGACGAAGAGGAAGGTGGGAGCAGGTCAGAAGTGGAGGAGGAGGAGAAGTTGCACCTGGATGTGGCAGAAGTCTCCCTGAACTCTGTAGTGGGATTCACTTCGAGTCACACTATGAAAGTGAAAGGGGTGATAGCAGACCACGAGGTGGTGGTTCTGATAGATAGTGGGGCAACCCACAATTTCATTTCCACCCGGCTTATTGAGTTGCTTGGTATGGCACTAGTGGATACCGGTGGCTATGGGGTAATGATGGGCACGGGGAAGGTGGAAATGGGGAGAGGAGTTTGTAGAGGAGTGATGCTGACCATTCAGGAGATACAGGTGAGGGAAGATTTTCTTCCCTTAGAATTGGGAAGTACTGATGTGATTTTGGGAATGAAGTGGCTGCAGACTTTGGGGGAGACCAAGGTGAACTGGGGAGAAATGATGATGGAACTGGTAGTGGAAGGGAGGAGAATGGTGATACAGGGAGATGTCGGCCTGTCTAGGACGGGGGTGTCTCTCAAGTCCATGATCCGAACCATCCAGGAGGTTGGGGGTGGATATTTGGTGGAGCTGCAACGATTGGAAAAAGTTAGTGTGGGAAAAGAAGGAGACATTTATCTTGTAGTTCAACCAGTCATCCAACAGTTCAGCGAGGTGTTCCAGCCACCTCAAGGGTTACCACCGGTCAGAGAACAGGAGCATGCAATTCTACTAAGGGAAGGGGTGTCACCGATTAGTGTACGACCCTACCGCTATCCCCAGATTCAGAAAGATGAAATTGAAAGGTTGATTAGTGAAATGCTGGAGGCAAAGATCATCAGACCTAGTGTGAGTCATTTCTCTAGCCCCGTATTACTGGTCAAAAAGAAAGATGGAAGCTGGAGATTTTGTGTGGATTATAGGGCTTTGAATAAGGAGACTATCCCAGATAAATTTTCCATTCCTGTGATTGATGAGCTTTTGGATGAACTGTATGGAGCAGTGATATTCTCCAAACTGGATTTGAAGTCTGGATACCATCAGATCCGGATGAGGGAGGAAGACATCTCTAAGACGGCGTTCAGAACACATGAGGGGCATTATGAGTTTTTGGTGATGCCGTTTGGGCTTACCAATGCCCCTGCGACTTTCCAATCACTGATGAATAGAGTGTTCAGACCGTATCTCAGGAAGTTTGTGCTTGTGTTCTTTGATGACATCTTGGTATACAGTAGAACTGAGGAGGAGCATATGAAGCATTTGAAGTTGGTATTGGAAGTTCTACAGGAGCATCAGCTGAGAGCCAATCTGAAGAAGTGTTGTTTTGGCCAATCTAGGGTGGAATACTTGGGCCATGTAGTATCCAAGGAAGGGGTGGCAGCTGATCAGTCAAAGGTGGAGGCGATGTTGAGATGGTCATTGCCTAAGAATCTGAAGGAATTGAGAGGATTCTTAGGACTTACAGGATACTATAGGAGATTTGTTAAAGGGTACAGTACTATAGCTTGGCCACTAACAGAACAGAACAGCTTAAAGAAAGATGGATTCCTATGGGGAGAGGCAGCCACAGCAGCATTTGAGACACTAAAGAAGGCTATGACCACGGTACCAGTCCTAGCTTTACCGGACTTCACTCAGACCTTCATAGTGGAGACTGATGCTTCAGGGTACGGATTGGGGGCAGTGCTCATGCAAAATCGTCGACCCATTGCCTACTTCAGCCAGGTATTAGCAGCCAGAGCCAGGCTGAAGTCAGTCTATGAGAGGGAATTAATGGCTATTGTCTTAGCCATCCAGAAGTGGCGACCCTACCTATTAGGTAGGCATTTCATTGTCAGAACAGATCAGAGAAGTCTGAAGTACTTGTTGGAGCAGCGGATGGTGACGGAAGAGCATCAGCGATGGCTTTCAAAATTGCTGGGGTATGACTTTGAAATTCAGTACAGACCAGGCGGGGAAAACAAAGCTGCGGATGCTTTGTCCAGACGATTGGGTGAACTACAGACAGTGGTTGTGTCTGTTCCTTTGATGCTAGATTGGGAGGCAATCAAAGTAGAGAGCTCGAAGGATGAGGTGTTGAAAAAGATCAGGGCTGATTTATTAAGAGAAGGTGATAGCCACCCAGGGTACTCAGTAGAGGGGGACAGATTGCTTTATCAAGGGAGGTTCGTGATGCCCAGGACTTCTATCCACATCCCAAACATACTCCAAGAATTTCATGGGAGCGTGGTTGGGGGTCATTCTGGGGTGCAGAAGACCTACAGGAGGATTGCGGTTGAGCTTTACTGGAAGGGAATGCATAGAGATGTAGAGGAGATGGTGGCCAGATGTGAGATTTGTCAGAGGAACAAATACATGGCTATGTCACCAGGGGGGCTACTACAACCATTGGCGTTACCAGGAAGAGTATGGGAGGAAATATCCATGGACTTCATAGATGGGCTGCCCCGTTCAGAAGGCTTCATAGTGATCCTGGTGGTGGTGGATAGGCTGAGCAAGTATGCTCATTTTATTCCCCTCCGACATCCTTACACCGCAGTAACAGTGGCTTCAGCATTCATCAGAGAGGTGGTCAGGTTGCATGGGATACCAGAGGCAATAGTGTACGATAGAGATAAGGTGTTCCTCAGTCACTTTTGGAGGGAGCTATTCAAGTTACAAGGAACTGTTTTGAAAAGGAGCACCGCTTATCACCCACAGACAGCTGGCCAAACGGAGGTGGTTAATAGGAACTTAGAAACCTACTTGAGGTGTTTTGTGTCGGAGACACCTAAGCTTTGGGCCAAATGGTTACCTTGGGCAGAATACTGGTACAACACCTCTTTTCACTCAGCTTCACAGATGACGCCATTCAAAGTGCTGTACGGAAGGGATCCTCCACACTTGGTCCATTTTGGGAGTAGCAGCACTCCTGTTTCGCTAGTAGAAGAGTACTTAGAGGAGAGAGACCGAGTACTGGAAGAGCTAAAAAGGCATCTACTGAGAGCACAGCAAATTATGAAGAAGCAGGCGGATGGGCATAGGAAGGACATACAGTTTGCAGCAGGGGAGAGGGTGTTTCTGAAGCTCCGACCATATAGACAGAAGACAGTTGCCAACAGAAGGAATGAAAAGCTGGCTCCAAGGTACTTTGGGCCCTATGAAGTACTGGAGAAGATTGGGGCAGTAGCATACAGATTGAAACTACCTCCATCGGCAACTATACATCCAGTGTTTCACGTGTCACAATTGAGGAAGGCCATTGGGGAGCACACCGCCAATTCTGAGCTGCCAGCAACCCTGACTGAGGACTTAGAGGTGATTCTAGAACCTATGGAGCTCAAAGGGGTGCGCCAGAAAGAAGATAAAACTAAGGAAGTGTTGATCCAGTGGAAGAACCTTCATGACTACGAGGCTACGTGGGAGCCATACTGGAGGATGAAGCAACAGTTCCCTGATTTTCACCTTGAGGACAAGGTGATTCTTTGGGAAGGCGGTAATGTTACGCCGGCCTAGGAGGGGCCGGCTGGACCGGTCCAGGAGGGACCGGTCCGGGTCTATTCCAGGCGACGGAATAGACCCAGCGGGAGCCAGGCGCTGGGCGGAAACTTGGTGGAGCCCATTATGGGCTAAATGCAAGATTAGGAGGGAAATATTTTGAACTAAGGGGTGTTTAGGTCATTTGTAATATTCCTTTGTCTTTAATTAGGTGTTTTTGGGAGGGATTTGGGGGATCTTGAATTTGAATCATTTTTGAGATCTAGGGTTTGTGTTCTTGGGCTCTAGGCTACGGCTAGAGATTTGGAGAGTTTTTCCTTCCTCTCGAATTGAAGGAAAGTTGTATCTTGCAAGTGCTTTTCATTTCTCATTAAATAAAAGTGTTTGCTTCGTTTCTCTTACGTTTTCTCCTTCGTTTTCTCTCCGAATCCACTGTTTTTTGGCTGTTTTCCTGTGTGGACAGCAGATTTCATCCTAGATCTACTTGGTTCTTGGTGTGAAACACTTGGAAATCCAAGTGTTTCCTATCATGTTTGTGCGCTTATCGAGGCAAGGAAATATCTTTTTTTTAATAATAATAAAATTAATACTAATATTAATATTAAATTATTATCATATTATCATAATATTACTATTATACATCATTAATAATGATAATAATTTTAATATTACTATAAATGATATAATATTAACATTATTATTAACACTAATATCAATTGATACTAATAATTATAAGAATAATAATGATAATATATATATATATATATATATATATATATATATATATATGTGTGTGTGTGTGTGTGTGTGTGTGTGTGTAGTAAAGAAATGAAAGTGGGATTACCCTTTAGATTCAGTCACAGGTAGTGCTCGGCCAGGGCGAGGAGATCGGACGGCTTACAAAGGGAGGGAGATGGTCATGTGGAGTTCGGCTATTGGGATATGAGGTAGAGGCCAATGGGTTCTACTTTGAAGAGGTGGGAGAGGTCGGAAGGCTACAGGTAAGGTGGATCAGCTTCTCTCTCTCTCTCTCTCTCTCTCTCTCTCTCTGTGTCTCTGTCTTCGTGGATCAGGACGACCGAGAGGTCGGGCACGGAGATGAAGTTCGGCCTAGGTCTACGGCTTCTTGTGGTTGGATCGAGTGGGGGATGGGTCGGAGGTGGGCAAGAAGGTGTTGATTTGGGCTGCGACTTAGATTGGGAGGAAGAGGAAGGTGCGACTTGGTTTGGTCGTGGGTTAGGGTCGAACCGAGAGCAGCTGCTGGGATGTGGAGTCAGAAGAGAAGAGGTCGGGTCGGGTCGTCTGCGTATGGAGAAGGGAGAGCAGCCGAAGAGTGAAGCCCTCCCTTTCTATTTAACGACACGAGGAAGGTGAGGATCGAGGTGCGATTTCAGGAAATGACACAAACGGTGCCATAGGAATAGTAACTCAGCGAGATTTCTTGCAATATTTACGGAGGCTTTCGGCGGCATTTCGATGGATACGAGGTATTTCTGCTCCCTTTTTTTGTTCTTTGTAAAGAGGTCAACAGGTTCATTCATTGTTGATACCAATTGCAAAATCTAGCAAGTTTACTTGCTTTCCAACCTACTTTGTGTTAACTAGTTCAATTGATACTTATAATTTTGTGTAGGCTGATCCCCTCGTGTTTTAAAATATTTGGTTTGTGTGCCGTCACACACCAAAATAATCATATTTTGGTTTATTCAAATTGCTTGCATAATTCTTTTGTTTGTAAACAACAAACAAACTGGATCAGCATGCTTCAAAATGGGCCACTATGTTACAATTTGAGGTTTAGCCAGTAAAATGCTAAGTCTAATGAGCATTAAGCATGTTGTTAAGTTAGAACAAGTGCACCATTTCATAAATGAAAATAATATAAAAATGCAAACTATTTAGGCTCTATGATTGCTCAGTTAAATCAAATAAACTTTCAGTTGCATTCTCCACTATCGCCCTTGCCCAACTATCCCTCTTAGAAATATTCCATTTGGAGAAAATTATTCTATTAGAGTGCCCCAAGAAAATAGGAACGTGTTTAGAGGTGAAAATCACTTGAGGAATGCTAAGGCCTCAATGTTTCCACAAAAAAGGTAGATGCCTAAACTTTTGTTGGAATTCACGACTTCCATAGCATATTACTGGTGTTTGTTCTCAGACAGACTGAAGATCGAGAAGTACACAGTCTCCCTGGCGCCTTGTTTGAAATGGGTTTTGAAATGAAAGATGCTGAAGTCTCATTGATAGGTTGATAGGAAACACTTGTAGATCGCGAGTATTTCCTATCAATCTTCTCAGAACAGCAAGAATCTTCACAAAAAGTCCGCACAAAAACAGTAGATAACTTGTATTATTTGATGAAGGAACACCGAAAATAGCAAGATACACTTGATCCTCAATTCGAGAGGAGGATTGATCTCTCCCAAATCTCTAGACGCCGCTAGAACCCAAAGAAAACCTAAATCTAAGAGATATCAAATTTTAGCCAAATTCAAGATATCCAAATCCTAGGAAAACAAATTATTTAATGCATACAAATCAAAAGGAATTCTCAAAACAATCCCTACATTCAAATTTCCCTCCCAAAACCCTAAAAAAATCCTTCCAAATATGCTTTGTTTGCTTCGGCGGCTCACGCGGCATCCGCAGCTGGCGGAAGAATGCCGCTGTTTCGCCCGTAAGCCAGTCCCTCCTGGACTGGCTGGACTGGTCTAACAATACTCTCCTCCCAAAGATCCACCTTATCCTCAAGGTGGAAATATGCTCATGTTCCCATGGAGGTGGCCATCTCTGAGGTGACTAAAAAACCTTACTGTATTGCTGAACCAAGGGCTGCACTGAAAGAGAAACATCCCCTTTCTCCTCCAATTTGATCGCATCCAACATGTGTGGTCCCATCCAATGTTTAAAATTGCGTATTCGAGTATTGAGGCGTTTTTCATTCGTGAGGCGAGGCGTAAGCCTCAAGGCGTTTTGAGGCGTAAGCCTCAAAATCAAAATATTGCGTAAACATAAAATGATAAATTTTTTATATACTAATGAGTGAATAATATAAAACATAAAAAAGAATAAGATATGAAGTGAAATCAAAATATCCCAATAATAAGACAGCATGAAATATAGTTCAACTCAAACTTTTTTCTTTTCCAAATCCCAGTATTCTTTTTATTAACATATAATTCCAATTTCCAAAAATAAATTGCAATGACATATCACATAAGAACTCATAAGTCATCAACACTGTCACCACTAAGGGGTTCTTCATTTGAATTATCAATATGATGAACTGCTCTCTCCCCTTCCTCCTCTCCTATAGAGTCCAATGTCGGGCATTTACTTCAAGATTTATGTAAGTTTTAATATATATAGCATAAGGCGTAAGCCTCATGCCAGTGAGGCGAGGTGGACCCCAAGACGTGCCTCAACCAAGTTGAGGCGCAAGCCTCATAAAAAAAAAACTCGAGGCGTAAGCATCGAGGCATTTTTTACTGGAATTGCGCAAAGGCGGGCCTCAAGGCGAGCGCCATATTGCGCAATTTTAAACCATGGTCCCATCAGATAATCTTCCCCCACCTCTTTTATGTCCCTAACCATGGTCTTAAGTGATGTCATGGCTTTGGATAGCCCTGCATCTCCCCTTATAACCACCTTTCTCCCATCCACCATTAATTCCATCGTTAGTGCTCCCTAATTATCCTTGGTTTCCCCCAATGTTTGCAACCACTTCATCCCCAGGATGACATCAGTGCTTCCTAACTCTAGTGGGAGAAAGTCATCCCTTACTTGAATCCCCTAGATGGTCAACACTACTCCTTTATAGATTCATTGACCTTTCTCCACCTTCCCTGTACCCATCATCACTCCATAACAACCGGTGTCCACCAATTTCACTCCCAATTAGTCGATGACCTGACTGGAAATGAAATTGTGTGTAGCCCCACTATCAATTAGCACCACCACTTCCCTGCCTTCGATGTCCCCCTTTACCTTCATGGTATGATTCGTAGTGAATCCTACCATTGAGTTCAAGGAAACCTCAGTCAGATCCAAGTGTAGCTTCTCCTCCATCTCCCTCCTCTGTCTCCTCCTCACCTCCCTCCTCTGTTTCCTCGTCATCGCAGACGGTGAGAACCTGAAGAGTGAGAAAAATAGTAGATAACTTGTATTATTTGATGAAGGAACACGGAAAATAGCAAGATACACTTGATCCTCAATTCGAGAGGAGGATCGATCTCTCCCAAATCTCTAGATGCCGCTAGAGCCCAAAGAAAACCTAAATCTAAGAGATCTCAAATTTCAGCCAAATTCAAGATATCCAAACCCTAGGAAAACAAACTATTTAATGCATACAAATCAAAAGGAATTCCCTAAACAATCCCTACATTCAAATTTCCCTCCCAAAACCCTAAAAAATCCTTCCAAATGCGCTTTGTTTGCTTCGGCGGCTAACGCGGCATCCGCAGTTGGCGGAACAATGCCGTTGTTTCGCCCGTAAGCCGGTCCCTCCTGGACCGGTCCAGCCGGTCCAGTGGATCGGTCTAACATAGGCAAAAATGAAAAATCACAGATTTTTGGATTTGACGTCCTTTAAACTGATTAGAATTGCCTGGTTTGGATCTTACTGGGTTATAATTAAAACCTTGTGTAAATCTATTATGCCTAGATATCATGACTTAGGGTCTTCAATCTTGGACAATTTTGACTTTGATTCTGTAAAACATGGTTTTACTGATTTGGGCCATAAAACATGAATGCTTGTTAATGTTCGTGATGTTTTTGGAAATTGACCATCCTTTATTAGAAAGCCATCTTTCCTTAGAGCTGTTTTCATAGTAGTGCTTGGCTGCCCTGGATGCAAGATTGGCCTTACAATTACTCTTATTACTTGCATGTGTGGTGCTGAATTTTCCATTTATAACCAAAGAAATTATAAAACAAACAATTCTCGTGTTTGGCTTCTTAGACAATTCATGTTCTTTTTCATTTATTGTTTCTCATTGTCAGTAAATTATGAATGTTCCGTGATGTTTGGTACTTTTGTGTGCACTTTTCTCTTAAAGAGCATGGATTTTTTTCAGGCAATATAAGTATCCGAGTTTAAGGATTGCTACGATTTGCAACTATTCTCCTATAGCTGCTTCTATAGATTGTTTTGAAAGCTTTGTCTGTTCAGCCATCCAATTTTTATGTCATTTGCACTAACTTCTTCCTTTTGACATTTTTATAGGTGAAAGATAATTTGAGAAATGATCCAAGATACAAGACTGTTAATCATGAAGAGAGGGAAGCTTTATTTAATGAATATATTGCTGAACTTAGAGCAGTGGAACACGAGGCAGAGCGTGCTGCAAAGGCTAAAAAGGATGAGCAGGTACTAATTGTGTTAAGTCTTAAAGAGAGGACTAGTTTTGAAAAAATACATGTACCTGATTTTTGTTTATGGGGATGATTGCGCTTTGACACTTGAGGTGTTTTAGTAAATTGTTTTGATCTGTGCTCTACCGCTTTTGTGTAGGATAAGCTAAAGGAAAGAGAGCGGGAAATGCGGAAAAGAAAAGAAAGAGAGGAGCAAGAAATGGAACGGATTAGGCTGAAAGTTCGAAGGAAGGAGGCTGTCAGTTCCTATCAAGCCTTGTTGGTAGAGACAATTAAAGATCTGAAGGTATTTATTGACGCATGAGCTCATTTCTATATATATTTGATTGGTGCCATTTTTTTTTTCCAATCTAGAGTTTGCACGCACTGGCTTTTCCTTGCCTGCCCTCTTATGATGTTTGAAGCATTTAGGCAAGAATGATATTATCAGGGATGCCATTCTTCTGTGTATATTGGTTAAAGTTTCCACTGCTAGATGTGGGTTTATCTCAAAGAAAATGTTTATATATGTTTTTTTCATCTATATTTTTTTTCTTAACCAACATACACTTGCGTACAAGCTCCTATTATGTATGCAGATACTGAATGAAGAGGGGTCATTCCCTTTTCAAGAATGAAAATGTGTCATTATTTTCGATTTTACTCTTCCAACTGTGTATTTCATGGACTTGCGTTGGAGAATTTTTTGTTTCATGTACAGATAATTCCATCCATAGTAAAATAAACTTTAGAAATTTCTATTTATTACTGTATTGACACTTAGACAATGATTTTATTCTTAGGCTTCCTGGACTGATTCGAAGCCCAAGCTGGAGAAGGATCCTCAGGGTCGTGCTACAAATCCTGATCTTAATCAAGTTGATGCAGAAAAGCTTTTCCGAGATCACATCAAAGACTTATATGAGGTAAATTAATGAGCTTCCAAGTCTTATTCATTTAGATTTCTCCTGCGTGTACAGTTATCTAACAACGCCAGTTTATCCTTCTCTATGCTATTTTACCATATGTTTATTTGGTAGCCATCCAATCTACGAAAAAGTCCCAATTGTACTAATCTTTAGGGGGAAAAAAAAAAAATGTGGCATGGGTCTGCAAATGTATCCTGTGTGTTGTATGAATAATGAATCATGGAATATATTTCTTCTATTACAACCTGCAGCTGTCAAGTTTCTTCCTTATAGTTGATTGTCTTGTTCGAGTTAAACGGATATTAAATGACATCACAATCTTCAAGATATGCTACTATGTACTTGTACCATTACGTTATCCACCTTTCGTCCTTTAACTGCCCCAAATTGAGAGCAGTATGCAATTTTTATTTTAGTTTTGTTTTAGGACTTTGATGATAATAAAAAAGTAATATGGAAATTAGTCATTTCAAATAAAGTGAAATGATGTAAGAATAAGTAATTTTAAAACATACGGTATTTCTAATTAAAAAATGGGTAATCATCTCTGTGGGCTCTGAAAATTCGGCCTCGGCCTCCGCCTTCACTGTTGTTGCTTTTTCTTTTGGCGAGGGAGTTTTAACGGAAAAAGTTTTGGGGTAAATTTTGGAAGGCAGATGGATTTGTAGATAAGACACTACCCAGAGATTTCGCTCTCATTTTGTGAGGACTTTATGATCTGAGTTTTAGTTTCCTATAGGCGCAAGCCCCTATAGTTAATTACCCCTCCCGATAACGAGAGAGAACTTTCGATTAAGACTAGTCGTCAATCAGATACGTAGAGATACGTGCATCTGGCATATAGTAGCAACATATGTTTGGATTTGGGAATTGGGTTTGAATTTAGGCATTTGGAAAGATTTGATATTTAGAAGTAGAAATTGCACCATCTTGCAGTTAAAGCGGATGGTGGGGGAATGAATGATAGACCCAATCAAGATCCCATGGTTCCGTCGTCCGGGGCCATCATGGTCCCTGATCTACTTAGTCAGAGGAGGTAGTCGACCCAACCTGACAGAAGGATCCTTGTCGGCAGCCATGGGTTGCTTCGTCCAAGGGGACCTTGTAGACCTGGGGTGAATGTTTGTCTAAGGGGACATTTGAATCCACCTTAGCTAACAGAGGGCTTTGTGCCCTATCGATCATATCCTATTGATTTATATCTCAAGGATTTGATGCCAATATGGAGCGTATTGGCTCTGGCCATAACCGGTATTGTGTGGTGCTATTTGGAGGCAAAACCACTTGGTTCAGAGGGCTCAGGGTCATAACCGTTTATCCTGCGGTGCCATTTGGCGGCAAAACCGCCGGTTAGAGGACACGTACCACATCCTTATTGGCAGGAGATTGTTTGGGAATGAATCCTAGTGATATTTTTGACTAGGCATTTGGCTCTTTGTGAGCTGAAGTAAATTTTAATTTGTCCACCTCAATAAACTGTTGCAGAGGGTGGAATGATTTTGCTTTAAGTGCTTGAATGGATTTTTTCAATTTTTAAATATTTGGATTTCTGGATTTTGGATGATCTTTGGAATTTTGGATTTTCAAGCATTTGAGTGGCATTTTGAAATACTTATGATTAACCCCTCTGGTTGAGATTCACATTCAACACGGCTATCATCGGGGTGTTTGGGATCATTCATTTGAAAGTATTTGCATTTTGTGGATGAGCCTTGTCAACTCTATTGAGCTGTCAATGGAGGATCGGGTTTCTCGGGCTTCATGCCTTTATTTGTGAATTTTCTTTGTTAAAAGCCTTGAAGGCTTGATATGAATGTATAAAATAAATATTCCGGTCAATTTCATGACCGCATATTTATCCGATGATTCGAACCCTGTCTACTCCTATTTACCTGTTTAGGAGGATCGGGTTTCATAGGCTTCATGCCTTTGTTTAGTGAATTATTTTGATTATAGGCCTCGAAGACCTAATATGAATTTATAAAAACAAATACACCGGTCGCCACAACCGTGTATTTGTTTGAAGGTTCGAACCCTGTCGACTCCTATTGATTCGCATAGAAGGATCGGTTTTGAACTTGAATTCACTTATTGACCCGCGCAGCTTCCCTAGACGTCACGTGCGTACCAATAACACGCTCGCCAGGGCCCATGCGGGTGTTTGGGGATATTTTGTAGTTATTCGTTGAACCTTGTCGACTCCTATTACTAGGAGGATCGGGTTCGAATTTATTGACCCGCGCAGCATCCCTAGACGTCACGTGTGTACCAATAACACGCTCGCCGGGGCCCATTCGGGTTTTATGATTATTTTTACCCCTTTTAGTGTACCTATGTGTATACAAACTACGGTGCACGTGTAGGGGTACTTTGAAAGTATTTGTAGACGTCTTCTGCCCGCTTGCATAGAAATTGCCAATCCGGTGGTGGTATCTGGATGTCACGAGGCATCCCATTATCTTGATGTTGGCTCCCCTTTTTTTATTCACCAGTGAAGTCTTTCTAGAATTTGAAATCAGTGACTGCTGCTTTGAAAAGGGACTTCTTTTCAGGATCACCAATATAGTAGACTTGTTATTTTTGGTGTCTATTGATACCAGAGCTATTTTCTTCTTAAGGATAGGACCAAGAAGAAACTTTGGAACACCAGGAAGTTTAGTTCTAATTTGTTCAAACATCCCTTTCTTTCTGCCAGGGAGTCCTTTTTCGTACATCGAGTTGCCCTTGTACCCAACACACTTTGCAACCTTTTAGTCATCGTTGTCGTAGGTGACATCTGTACTTGTGCCCATAGTGGTTCGTTGTGCCTACGATATACACACTGTTGTTATCCACAAGTGGCTCATGTTCATTTGCAGTGACCCATTGTATCCACTACGACCTCCCTGAAGTGTTTGTCGAAGAGCCGTTGTCCCCTTCATCATATCCACCTTTCACCAATCTCAGGTGGGTCGATGTATTTGCACTTGTTTGTAGGGGCGGGTCCTCCACTATCAAGTGGTAGTGTTATTGTCTCAATCTTGTAGGGATTGTCGTAGGAGTCTATTACATCTGCATCATGTCTACCTTTGATGTTCACAATTTATTTACGACAATGGGTTAACTATTGATCTCCAATGTCACATTCTTCAATCAACAGGCATTATTGCTTGTGTTGGAGATTCCAATAGTGCATATAGGACATACATGTGCATTTTGCAACCATCTATTGTCCTTGCAAGTGTGGTGCATTTGATCTCGTTGGAGTTCGTATGTGCTTCAAATGCGTTGCGTTGCGTATATTTGCAAGAAGTTTTGTTGCTTGTAGAATTGAATGCATAGGGGCCTTCCATAGTAGATTGTGGGTACTTGCATTTTATGTGTATTATACATCTTCACTTGCAAGAGGGCGATGTATTTGGCTGCCATTGAAGGGTTGTTGACTGCGAGGGTGAACACAATGGCCCTTGTGATATCATTAAGAGCTTGTATTGTTGCTTATGAGTGAACTAACAATTCATTTCTATTTGGGATTTTAATGAATGTCCTTCATTCATTCATTAATCTCCACTGGCATAATCAAATTTAATGATTGATATTAAAATAATTATACATCCATTAAATTTGATTATCTAATTATGGTTCAAATCCAGGTTAATAAGTTCTCTATTGTACACTTGCAAATGCTTTGTTGATATTCAAATTGTTCAAGCCATTAATGCTCAACTCGAGTCCCGAATACAAGTTCAAGTCAAAACTCCTTGCGCCAAGCTCATTTGAATTCAAGTCAAGGTTCTTTTGAGTTCAAACAGGTCCGAGTACAATCAGATATTCGCCCGAAATTTCGGCAGCCTTCCGGCGTCTCCCCCTTTTAGGGGAAAGTTACGAAAAACTGGGCCTTTCCCACCACGCTAAGAAAAGCGTGTATGGTAGGTGTCCTCTTTCGAGGACACCGCAGCCGTATAAAGTCTTAAGAAAAGCGTGTATGGCTCTTCTACCGGTACCTGTTGCAAGAGAAAAGGCAATTGTTTCCCCGCAGGTACAGAGCCGCGTACGGGTACTTAAGAGTTGTCCCGGCCACACTAAGAAAAGCGTGCACTAGGCATTACCTGCCTCATCGTATGCGTCGCACCGAATTCCCTCCTACCACACTAAGAAAAGTGTGTATATGTGGTTAGTCGGCTCGTCGAACACATCGAGGACAGAACTTTGGGGGCTGAGGGTCGCTCGCTTACCTCGTCGTAGGTGTCACGCCGGGTTCCCTTTCCACCATGCTAAGAAAAGCGTGTATGGGTGGTTTGCAGGCTCGACATGCATGCCGAGGTAAGAGAGGATATTTTATTATTATTATTATTTATTATAATTAAATATTATTATTAATAATTAATTATAATTTATTTTTAATTAAAAATTAATATACAACTAATTATATTAATTATAATTAGTATTTAATTAATTGTTATTAATTTATAATTAAAAAAATAATAATAATAATAATAATAACTCCTCCCCCTTATCTAGTTAGGCCGATTTACAAGATTAGGCCAAAGAGGTACGTTGAAAGGGGGAGCTACCTTCACTACAAACGAGCTCCTGTTTTGCTTCTGATCAAACAGGATAGGAAAGTCGTCCCAGAAGCGAAGTCGGACAACAATAAAGGGGCGGAAAGTCTCCTTTACAGCGAGCGGAGCTCCCTCCATTGCTCACGATCAAAATGTCGGAACTTCCGATCGACTGGAAGGGACGACGTCGGAGGAGCGAAGTCGTCAGCCACCAGGGGACCGGGGAAGCACAAGAAAAGGAGAAAATTAGCTTCACAGCGAGTGACCCACGTTGTCGCTTCCGATCAAAATGTCGGAACCTCCGATCCGACGGGAGGGAAAGTTGTGGAAGGAGCAGTCTTCACAGCCGCGAGCTCACGTTGTTGCCTCCGATCAAAGCCGTAACTTCCGATCCTATAAGAAGGGACTTCGTCGGGGGAGAGTGAGAGAGATAGCAAGAGAGAGCAGAGCAAAACGAGGCCGAAGGCCTCTTTCTCACGGCCATTTAACGACGCGAGCGCGTCGTGCGACATGGGAGCGGCATGCGACGTGGGAGGAGGTCGTGCGCGACGTGCAACGTGGGATTGGGCAGAGCAGGTTAATGCCTTTTTTATTTGATTTTTTTTGTTTCACCATGGGAGGTCAACAATCTCTGTAGTACTCTAAGAGAAGTAGTTTATTTTTAAAATTTAAGAAAAACTTTATTGAAAATAATGAACTCCAAAGTTTTTTAATCAAGTGTGAAGATATAACCATAAGGTATGACATCCTAGGTGCATTTTTAGTTACATCTGAATTATGTTCTATTGATATTTAGTTGAGATATACTTTGAATTCAATTATTGGTAAAACATGCTGGAGCACTAAGCCAGCACATATTTGTAAATACTTTTGGTTAGCATCGGTAGAAATGTTTGTTAAAACTAATCGTGGCAAGTAATTAGCTCATTTCCTACAAAGTGTGAAATCTATTGAGGGATGTTGGATAGTTTTATATTTGGACTTTTGGGTGAAACTGGCTCGAATTGTCATTTCAAATTACTTTCAAATAAATTATAAATCATGCTTAAGAGTAGTTTGGTTGGGTGAAAATTTTATGTAAGGCATTTTCATTTAAAAATAACTTTTGTGTTTTATTTTAGTTCTTGAATTTGTAACACCCCATTTTGCAAGTCTCAATATAGTCAGCCATGTGTTGAGTAAATAAAAAATTTGATTTGACCGATTTTTAACGCTGATCGATTGGATTTGGAGCATGTTCTAGAAGGAATCAACATCACCAACCCAATTAAAATATGATGGTTAGTTCACCAGTTTAAGCATTTTGTGGTCGAGAGTATGAAAACTTACTAGATAATTCGGAGCTTGCTAACCGTTCATCCCTTCCTCCTGGTGTTCAGATCTTTTTGAAGCATCAATATGGCCTCACTGGATCTGCATGACGTTTTCAACCCCTTCTAAGTTCCATCAATGTGTACGCCTCAAGGCGGATAGGGTCATAACCCTCTAATTAAGAATAAAAATCACACATAAAATTAATGACAATTCATATGCTATAAATTAGAAATAAACAGTTAAAAAAGAAAATTAATTACCTAAACCCTGAAAGAAAACAAAAACAAACCAATCAAAATAAAAGTGAAGTGAAGTCACTTCAAAGATAATAAAAAGTAGCTAAAAATGTGAAAAATATTTTAATTAAAATAAAAAAATCAATATAAGAAAAATTAAAATAAAAAGAAAAGAAAAAATTGGTTAAAAATAGTTAATTTAAGGCTTTCACAGAAATTTAAAAGAAAGTGAATTACAGCTCTTTTTATCTAAATTTGTCTAAATTCTATGCCTAAAATCTTAAACTCTCTTTTATGTAACAAAATTTTTTTTTAAAGTAAATATTAATTTTAGATATTCACTCATGCATATGCCTCAAATGATAAAGGCATAAGCTTTGTTCAGGCAAAAAAAATGTTATGTCTAGGGGCTTTTGGGTGGCTTTTGTTGAGGCATACTTAAGGCGGGTACTCTTTTTTTTTTTTTAAATGCGGGTACTTAGAACACCTTTCAAAATCATGTTGCATGTCTGTTGAGGCTAGTTTTGTAAGTTGAGGATAGAGTGATCTAGGGAGACTTAGTGCTAAATATCATTTGTTTTCCTCTCCGATTTAGTGGAGTATTCTTCATCTACATTGTGGTCTTGGCATTTCTTTTGCCTGTCTTCTTTTTTTACTTTAATACGGACATGACTACTATGGTTCACTTTCCACATCTTTAGACCTTGCTTCTTCTCCCAATCATATAAATATTTCGGGCTAGATGCTTGACCATTGTTGTCTCTTTTCTTCTTGAGTACCTCCCCTTCTCCCTTTCAGATCGTATATTCACATTTTTTGTATTCTCATTGAGATATTTTGGTGCTAAAAGCAAACTAAGTTTCTGGAAACCCTATACCACTATGTTGACAATCATAGACACATTTGTAAGTTGACTTCACCGTGACAATCAATGTTGTCATTCCCTTGCATAGATATAGTGGTGCTCTCCATTGTCTAAGCCATTGTTTAAAATTACACACAATATGAGGCTCGCCTTAAGGCCCACCTCAATGCAATTTTGGTGAAAAATACTTTGAAGCTTATAGAGAACTTAAGGTGGCGCCTAATGGAGAAAAGTCGACAAGCACATTCTTTTGTCCCTGAAGCACAAACAAATTTGACTTGCTAGTGTCAATTAGGGGTGTCAATATTGGACCCGACTTGAAAACCCGACCCGAACTCAACACAAAAATTTTGGGTTTTGGTTGACCCGAATCCAAAACGGATTGGGCTCGGGTTCAACAAATTGAACCGTTTCAAAATCGGGTTACGTTCAGGTTGACCCGTTGACTCAAAATTGACCTGTTTTTCACCTGAAAACCTGACATTGACCCGTCGACCCGAGATTGGCCCGTTTTTTTACCCGAAAAATAGTTTGACCCATTTCTGGACCCGAACCAGCAGTTTTTTGTTTGCACTAGGTCATTCGGGTCGGGTTGGGTTGACCCGAACCCAAAGCGAGTCTGTTTCGAGTCCGGAAAATCGACCCGGTTCGGGTTGACCCGAATAGTGCCGGGTCAGTTTCGGGTTCAACCCGACCCGTGACCCGTGACCTGAAATTGACACCCCTAGTGTCAATTAGGTAGTCTGTGGACTTTTATTTATCTCCATCGTGTGGCTAATAGGTTCCTTTCGTGAATCTAAGGAAAGATTCTCGCTGCTCAAGAAATTTAGTAAGTAAAGTTCTCCTATCAACTTAAAAAGGGCTTTCTCAAGTTGACCTTTCTTTAGGTTCAATGGCTTGAAGCCGACGTCGCTCGAGTTTTTTTAATGAGACATGCGCCTCAGTTTGGTTGAGGCCCGCTTTGAGGTCAGCCTCACTTCACTAACGTGAGCCATATGCTTAAAACTTACCTAAATTTTAAACTAAAGCCCCAAACAAATCACACTATCATACACCCCCGAGCTGCAGCAGCTTCCTCATCGTAGCCATCACCGCCTTGCTTGACCTGCAGTCCGTCACCTTCATCACAGCCGCCATCATTATAATCGTCGCTAGGGATCACTTAGAAGCCGCATACCACCACGACTTCTTCTAAAAATGCTGTAATATTACTATCATTTTTATGTTGACAACTATCCAAATCGCTAAGAATTTTTCTACTTTATTTTTTTAATTTCTTGCCTACATTGGCGACTAACCAAATCAACATATTTCATAGATTTGTCATTTGTTGGCTAATCACAGCTTGACATGTTGCTTACTTGCCAGCCTTATCCAATTTAGTCAACTAACATGACGAGTCAAGTTACACCAAATTTTTTGGAAGGTCTCTCATGAGAGCGGCTAGGGTGTAAACGAGTCGAGTATTGCCTAATCTAGCTAAACTTGTTTAGTTCTTACTGAGCTCGAGCTTGACTCATTAAAACATTTATAGGTTTGATCTTTGCTCGATTACTCGAGCTCGTTTGGAAAGCACAAGCTTAACTCGATTGTTGAGCTTGATTTTTTAGTTTAAAATTAATTTTTAATATAGAACTAATTTATAAATCTTAATATATATTATATAATGCTAATTTAAATTTTTTTAAAATATATTTTAATTCAATCGAGTGGCTCAACGAGCCGAGCCAGGCTGAGCTCGTGCTCGTTCAATATATGAGCTCGAATATAGGTTTGAGCTCAAATTTGTGGTTCGATAAGCTTGACTTGCGAGTTTGTTAATGAGCTCTCCAGCCGGCTCGGCTCACTTACTCCATAAGAGTGGCCAACTTGATGAGTTGTAGTCTCAATGTTATTATTTTATTTAAATCACCCCAACCTTTAGGTTAGGCTTGCCTTGGTCCGCAGGATCCCCTAGAAAAAGCCACTTATGCTAATTGAATTGTCACTCGATGAGGGACATGCGGACATCTTTCATCCATTGGATGTAGAGTCAACCTCATGAACTTCATAGCAGTTATGGCGAACGACTAGTTGGGACTACAACTCACTCGTCGACCAAGTTCATGACGAGCCATCTCCCCTATATGATAATAGGACTCTAAGGCAAAGTCTATATTGATTCAACAAGTTCCACGCTTGCCAGACTATCTACCTTGTTACCCCAATAGGTTTAATGCATGCCGAATGATTTTCTTGATACATTGCAATTTTTGATTTGACATGCCCCCAAGAATTACCACTAAAGCCGACAATGCTAATTGCTTGGGTTTCTTGACGAGGGGCACTTAAATCTCCTTGTCCTTTAGCTGTGTGGTTCCCTACTCATCCTGGTTGTTATGACATACTTTTTAATGGTGAATAACATGGTTTAAATCGGTGAACTTGAAAATTGAGATGTTTTTTCTTAGCGAGATAAAATGCAAGCTTTGAAGTCAATTGAGGTGTAAGCCTCAAACCCAAAACAAATCCTAAAATTATATATATATATATATATATATATATCATGAATTGTTTTCTTATTAATTTCATTCATCATCAAAATCACAAAATCATCCAATAGAAAAAGAAAGCAAATCTCAAGCTTAAACTTTAATCTGAAGTGAGGGTGATGAGGACATCAGCAGGAGATTCCATAACGTCTATCACCGGAAGCATCGTAGATCGACGGTAACGATTAGGAACCTTTATTTTTGATATATTTCATATATTAGTTTATTTTATTTCAAGTTTGACAATTGTACCCTTGTTTGTTTATTGTTTTGAGTTGTAGCCCTGATGGCATTTCAGTCTTTTCTTTTTTTTTTTCTCTTTGAGGCCTATATATGAGGCCCTTAGTCTTGTATTAGGGTTAATGATTGATTAATGAAAAAAATTTTGATTTCTTCTTTTTGAGCTTGTGAGTTCTTGAGTGGTTAAGTCCCGAGGTGAGGGAAAAAGCAACACCCACCAGCCTTAGGAAGTGTCCGAACTCGTGGCTCGTCTTCTTCCCCCTTTTTCCAGCCGTCGGCCACCCCTCACCCTTTCTTCAAGCCGCCGGTCATCCCTTCCCCCCCAAGCCGCCGGTCCCAAGCTCATCTCCTCCACCTAGCCACCGGTCCCAAGCCCCACCCCACCTAGCCGCCAGCCCAAGCCCCAACCTTCCCTCATCCTACTTGCCGGCCCCCATAACCCCTCTCCCTCTTATAGCCTCCGACCACTCCCCCCCTCCTTTCCCTCTTAATGATGATTTCAATCATCATTACTACCTACATAAATTAGCCTAAATAATTTGGGAAAGAATTAATTCAATTTGAATTTCAAATTTGAATTTCAAATACTTTCTTAAATTAACTAAAGCTAAATTAGGAAAGTTCCTAGATTCAACTCTAATTTAATTTTAAATTAGATTTGATATCATTATCTTATTCCTAAATTAGGATAATAATTAATTAAGGAAGCTTTTAATTCCCACCTAATCCCCTTCCGCATGCAACCCCCCCCCCCCCCCCCCCCCCCCCCCCCCCCCCCCCCCCCTTCTCTTCTCTCTCTCTTTCTCTAATTCAATTACCCCATTACTTGAATTTCAAATTTCAATTCCCTTTTCCTAATTAAACTAAATCTGAAAATTAATCTTAGATTTTAGTTGCATTTCCATACTCCAAACCCTAAACCCTAACTTCATAAAACAAGCCCTTCCCTCCCTTGGCCGACCCTCTCTCTCCCTCTTGAACTTTCTTCTTTCATGAGTTATCTTCCCAGATTAGAAGAAGATAGCCATCCCTTCCCGACTTTCTTATTAGTGCATGGCCAATCCCGAGTGTAACCATGGATTCGTCTACGACCACCAAAGCTTAGTGGATATTCTTCAATCCCCTTTCTTTGACCTCAATTTGGAAGTTGACGACTCCCTCGAAGAATACGTCAATCACATCCTATTCACCTTGGCACCTTCTATCGTAGAACATCTACCCTCAGGATATTGGCGAATTATCGGACATCCAACCGCGTCTCCCCCTCCAACTAACTTTCCGTGGATCAAGACACTTGGTGTTCTATCACTTTTGATGGCATCGTTAGGATTGCTGAGATTCTCCTTCCGCTAAGACCTTTAAAAGAGCGTGAGTGAGGAAAACTCAAGATAATTTTTCTAACTATCAAGTGGTGGATTTAAAGTTTACAGCATTTAAGTTTATGCTTTATGATTGAAGTAATTTTAAGTTCTTGCTATTCTACAATGTAACCAATTTCCATAACTATATTGATATTTTTAAATTCCTAAAATCCCATCTGGTGAAACATTAGCTTACTGTTACATCAGAGAGTGTGAAAGAAGATTCACGATAAACACTCACTTAAAATCTAAATATGCTAAGAATATGGGGATTCGCAGCATAACTACACGTAGTCACAGATTTCGTCACTTGCAGTCAACCTTTTGCAATAGTCACCACTCTTCTCCCCACTGTGCTTTTTGCTGCCATGCTATTTTAAACTATTGACATATATGAGTTATGGCGATATACAAGTTGGGCAATGCTATGCCTCACTTGCTAGCCAAGTCATCGGGTTGACCGGGTCTATTTTTGTCAGTTGAAACTTGTCTCCGCAAACCATTTTGTTTTGATCATTTTCTGGTCAGACAAACTTACATATAGTGCAGCTGAATCCATTCTGACCAACGACTCTCAGTTAGCTCAGACACAAATGATTATCTTATATATAAATTTCTTCCATAGAGCAAGCACCTTTTGCTTTGACCCATTGGCGACATCTCCAGACCTTTATCTGTTTCCTTGATCTAAAATTATCTCGGCCGAAGGCTCAACCTGCGTAATGTCTACTGCCTTCCTTGCCTCGCAGGCTGCGTGGTGCCATCCTAATATCAGACCATTTTTCACATTAACGGAAGTAAAAATTTATTTCTTGGGCCAATTCATTTGTGCATCTGCAAGATGTAAATGCCATGCAATCAGAGTTATTTACTTTTTAGTGCTTTAATCTGCAAGCACTCCAAATGAAACGAATTAAACAGCCCCAGAGAGTCTCTATTTCACGATGAATTATTTTGTGCGGATGCCGAACGCCGTCCAGAGCCCAATGAAAATGCGCCATGTCACCTCCTACTCGGTAGAGCAGCTCGGTACTCTGCTCGGTACCGAGCTCGGTACTGGATGACATGGCTGCACATGATTTGTTTCTAGATGGTAAGCTGTGTCCGATGTCCGCACTGAATAATCTCTCTTATTTCACTGCCCTTCCGTTTGACAGCTATACTGAGTGGCATGCTTTTGTCAAAGTACATCTCTTTTATTGCATAGATATATGTTGCATTTATAGTTCAAGATTGTGTGATCCAGCATTTTTGTTTGATAAACAAGGTCATCGCTGCCTCATTGCAAGCCTGCAAGTTAAACTTAGGCCTCGTTTGGGATGGCTTTCTTATGGCTTTTTAAAGCAGCTTTCTAAAAAGCTATTTAAAAAAGCAGTAAGAAAGCCGTCTCAAACGAAGCCTTAATGTGTGATCGCAAAGTTTTTTTTGTGCTGCTCACAGTAGCAGGGCATGTTTCACCCTAATCATCTCTCTTTATTTTCCCAGCGATGCGCCCGTGATTACCGAGTTCTATTAGCCGAAATCCTTACAGCAGATTCAGTTGCCCGGAGCTCAGAAAATGAGAAGAACTTTCTCAACTCATGGTCAGAAGCTAAACGGGTTCTAAAGCCTGATCCCAGATACTCGAAGATGCCAAGGAAAGACAGGGAAGCTTTATGGCTAAGATATGTGGAAGATCTGATAAGAAAGCAGAAGTCTGGAGCTGACACAAAAGAAAAGTTTAATTCCGAAGGAAAGAACAGAAGCCCTGCTGATGCTTCGCGGAGATCACCAAGGAGATCTCATGTTCGGAGATAACCTAAAATTTCCAACAAATTTTCATATTGAACTTTAAATGTTCCTCGCAATACCCTATATATCTCTTCATCTCAGAGAACTACTTATTAGCTTCGATGTTTTTTACTTTGTACCATTTTTTTTTTAATTATAATCAGGAGCTTAGCTTTTCTTGGTGAATCACTTGATACAAGATCTAATGTTATCCCACAGGTTCGAAGAAGTTTTTGAAGTATTTGTGTTTTGGACACTAAGAGAGAGAAAGATAAGCTTAATAGTTTCATGTAGTGATTTATTTCATTTAATGCTTATTAGTCATTACTTTTATTGTTTGAGAAATGATATCTGAATCATTTTGTCTGCCAATTTCATAAGCGCTTGTGGACCGATTGTCTACTTTCTTCATAAGCAGCTGTGAGATTGAACTCGAAGAAAATCCCAACTTGGAAGATAATGCAGCCTTTGGAAGGTAATAATCAACACAAAAATATCAGTCACCCTGCTCTGGGCTCAATTTTAGGAGAGATTATTATGTGCAGAGATAATTTTTCAGTTTTGTTTCTGTGAATAATAGAGACGCAACAGTGAACAATAAAAGCGTAATAGTGAACAATAAAAATGCAGTGAAGAATAATATATATTTTTTGAAATAAATAATTGTGCAGTGCTTTTTATAATTTTTTTTAATAATTATTAACCCTATGCGCTTTTATTAGACTCACTGCGCTCTTATCCGGAAGCCATTCAGGATACTATTTCCTATTTTCAGACGCTTTTTAACCCTTCGGCTCGGACGGACTTTGATATCAATTTGTTTCTTGCTGGTAACGTGATTCCGACTGATTTTTTACATTCATTAACTATGTCATTCACCGATGCAGAAATTAAAAAGGTTGTTTTTTCTGGAGCATCCAATTCTTCTTCGGGCTCGGATGGCTTCAACTTTGATTTTTATAAATCTACCTGGGTGGTCATTGGTACTGTCTGTAATGCTGTGAAATTTTTTCATAGCAATCATTATATGCCCCGAGCGGCTAAGGCTACTGCTGTCATCACCCTTGTTCCCAAGTCCAGTCATGCTGAAGCTATTACAGATTTCCGTCCAATCTCTCTTTGTAACACATGCTATAAAATTATAGCAAAAATCAGAGATAATCAGTCCGGCTTCATCCAAAAAAGGGTTTCTACGGATAATATCCTTCTTGCCAATGACATCCTCTTTCATACTAGAAACTCTTCTAATTCCAACCTATTTTGTGCTAAACTTGATATTAAAAAAGCTTTTGATAGTGTTTATAGGGACTTTCTCTTAGCCAGGATGGTACAACAAGGTTTTCCTAGCTTGTTTATTAACTAGATTAAAGCTTGCATAGAGGATATTTGGTTTTCTCTTTGCATTGATGGCACTCTTGAAGGGTTCTTTCCTTCTTCCGCTGGGCTGAGGCAGGGGTGTCCTCTTAGTCCTTATCTTTTTTGCATTGTGATGGATGCTTTCTCCTGCCTTATTGATCATCCACCCTATAACAATAATTTTGAAGCAATTAACGTAGCGGGTTCCAGGTTATCTCACCTTATGTACGCGGATGATCTCATTATATTTGGAAAAGCTGAAGTTGATAATTGTGAGAATCTTTGTCACTTGCTTAAACTCTTCTTTGATGCCTCCAGTTTACAGGTCAATTATACTAAAAGCTCCATTATTCTACCTCATAACTGTCATGTGGCTGAAAGTATTTGTACCATTTTTAACATTCCTTGCTCCTCCCCATTTATTAAATACCTTGGGATTCCCATTTCCTCTTACAAACCAAAACTGGCTAGTTTTTCCAGTTTGATGGAATCGATCACTCATAAGCTCTCTGGATGGAAAGCTAAAGTCCTTTCTTTTGCTGTTAGACTGCAATTCTTAAGGTTTACTATATGGAACACAATTGCTTATTGGATTTGGGGGTCTATATTACCTAAAATCATTGTTAAGCAAATTGATAGACTATGCGCCAAATTTATGTATTTTGGAGACAATACTAGTCGTAAGTTGCATTTAATCTCTTGGAGAAACACCTGTAGGCCGAAGGTTTTTGGTGGTCTTGACCTTCCGTCCTTAACTTCGCTTCAGCTAAATAACTGCTCTTTTATTGAAAGAATTTATAATGACCGTAGTCCCTCCTCCACATGATTTCTATACAAATATGTGTCTCCTTGAAAGAACCTCTTGGTTCTAAATCTTCTGCTTTCTGAAAAAATGTGAGTGATACTGCTATGAAATCTAAAGAGAACCATCATTTCAAAATCTGCTTTTAATGCTCCTATATCCCTCTACTGGGATCACTGGTGTTATAAAGATGGAGATATGCAGCCCTTATTAAGCATGTTCCCTATCAATGCTAATATCACTGCCATTTTAAATGAATATGGTTGGGTGTTGCCCATGGCATTACCTGAGTTTGTATCACAAAAACTCAATGTTATTGATGTTAATATGAATTCTCAAGGTTGCTTATTCTGGGGAGATGGTAAGGAAAGCACTCACAGTTCCTATCATAAATTTTTTTACAAGGACTTACCTATAGTCTATGTTGTACCGATACGGATACGGCGACATAGATACGACACGATATGGATACAGGATACGTCAATTCTTAAAAATACAAATACGGGTACGGCGCGGACACGGCATTATAATTTATAATCATACATAAAAATTAAGAAATCAATCAAAGCATAATATTTGAACAAAAAAATGACAACAACATCATTTGTAGCCTTGTAGCTTATAATATAAAAATATAAGTAAGCATTAAATGTCTAGTACAACAAAAGCATAAACATAAATTATCTAGCACATAAAGTTTCAACTATTCAATAGAATGAATGATATAATTATCTTCTTCATTGGTTTGTCTTTGAACTTCTATATCATCTTTAATAAATATCATAGCTTCTAATTCAAGTTCATCAAGTGAAAGATTAGTAATTTTTAATATTTTCATATCATCAAGAGACTCAAATTCATCTCAGAAATGAGAGAATCTTGCTCGCAACCGCGGAAGTAAATACGACGCGTCATTTTTCTTCGGATTTCTTTGTTTTTCAACGGACACGCGTATCGAATATGTTTGTCCTTTTGAAATTAAATAGCATTTTAATTAGATAAAGCTTTGGCGTATCCGACACATATCGGTGGAGTATCGAAGGCGTATCCGTGTATCGGTGTATTGGATACGGCACGCCTTCATAAATAGGTGTATCAGTGCAACATAGCCTATAGTTAACTGGTATCAATTCATTTGGCACAAACGTTATGTCCTAAGATACTCTACTTATTGTTGGATGGCGGTTAATGGGGGTAGGAAAACAACTGATATTCTTCGTCCTAAGGGCATCGCTATTGATGGAACCTGCTCTCTTTGCAATACTGAAGCTGAACCTATTTCACACCTATTTTTTGAATGTGACTACTCCTTCACTGTTATTTCTATGTTAATGCCTAACCTGGGGGCCCTTCTCCTAAGACTAAATATTCTCCAAGCATTTGAATGCTATGCTGAGAAATCTGCTAGGATGAAGTCTTTTTACTACCTGTTAGTCAATATATCATATTTGGAGGGAAAGGAATGACAGAAAATTTGGCAACACATTTTCTTCTTCTACTACTTTAAGCCAGAAAATTAAAGCCTTGGTTTTATCAAAAGTACTGAAATGGAAACATGGGAATTTTCTAATGGATCTGCTGTAGTTTTGTGTTGGGTGAGTCGACAGATTTTCTTCTGTCCAGGTGCTGGCTGGATTGGTAGTTCGGTGTGGCTTTATCATCATTTTTCTTCTATGATCGGTGCTTGAGGATTCTGTATTTTTTGGAGGGAAATGATGATTGGATTGCTGAATTTGTCTCTTTGGATGGCAGTATTTTGGCAAGTCGGATTCACTGCAACCAGGTTGATAGAATGTAGCAATTCCTGAGCCGATGGTATCTACCCTCTTCCTCTCTTTGGGAGGTTTTTTTGTGCTGTTCATTTTGGTGGTGTAATTTTTCTTTAACACCACTGATTTGATTCTGTTTTTCTTCTCAGCTGCTTTTTGTTGTATTTTGTTTTCTTAGCTTTTCTTTCTCTTTTCATACGTGTAACTTTTTACATCAATGAAAAACGGGCTAAGCCCACATAACTTCCAAAAAAAAAAAAAAAAAAAATGCTTTTACTATATTTTTATTATTCACAATGATAAAAATGGATGGTTTTTAATGTTCGATTTCTGCACGTAATAATGACTATTATTTCAGGCTTCATTTGAGATAATTTTTTTGCTATTTTGTTTTTTTTTAATTCTCAGCCATAATTTCTATTCTAGAATTATGTTTTTGTTATATAAAAAATTTGTGTTAGAAGTTATATTTTACAACTTTAAATAGTTATTTTTTTAACAGCAGTTTTATAAAATAGCAAAAAAAAAAACAGCAAAAATTTATTTTTTTTCGAGTGAAGCCTAAGGCTATATTTGGGATTATTTTCTTATTATTTTTATAAGTAAATGTTTTGCATAAAAAATTTTATTTTAACATTTTCTGTACAATTATTTTAGGAAGTGTTATGAAAGTTATTTTAAACAAAGCATAAGATTTTGTTGGGGATATTTTTTTTATTGTTTTATAAAATAAGTTTTTAATATTTTTTTTTTGAAATAAATATTTTATACTAAAAATTTAATTAAGAAATAATATAAAAATCGTCCTAAATGAAGTCTAAATTTAATACTTCAGTAAATTTTGATTCATTTTATGTGGTTGGATATGCAAATTAATCTGACATTTGTTATTAAAGATTAAAAAAATAGGCTATTTATGATTGAGCAAAATTTAGAATTTAGCGAGGTTTAGAACTCAATTTACTTCTGATTTCATCGTAAATTTATTGTTAGCAGTTTTAGAATTTAATTTAGGTTGATTTTTTCATTTCTTATAATAAATTTATCAAAATTATGTTTAAGATATAAATATAAAGGATAGTTTAATTAGATTTTTAATGAGCATGAAATTTAATATGATTTTTATAGAATTTTAATAGAAACTTAATGATAAGTAAAAAAAATAATAAAATTTTAGCCTCATTTGGAACAATTTTTTTATTACTTTTTAAAATAAAATTTTAGCACAAATTTTTTGAAATAGAAATTTTTTTATTAAAAAAATATTTTTAAAAAACTATATTTTTGACATGAACTTTTTTTAGCTAGCTCTAGGATTTTGATTGAATCAATCAAAGCTATCAAAATCAAGCAAAAAATTTTAAAATAAAAAACCACAGAAACAACCCCTAATAAAAATTTGTAAGATCTTTAAGAATAAATAATTGGAAAAAATTGAGTAATGAAAAAAAAATAATAAAAATATTAATGAACCCGACTTACATTTAATTGCTCACATCCATTACCATTTAGTTGTGTTTTCTTTAGTCCAAATTTCTTTTATTGACTAGAATAGAACAAAAAGTAGATGCTCTCTTTAACAAATTAAAATAGGAAGTGTTAACCACAAAAATTTAGAGGGTTTTGAACAAATCAACCTATACCAATTTTAGCAAGGCGACAAGAAGGTTTTTCTCATGGTGGATAGAAAGATTATAGCAAATAAGTTATAGTACCTAAGATGGAGCGAGCTAGAAAAGTATTGAAACAAATACTGATTCTTGAACTTAGGAGCCAAAGAATTCAAAAATATCAAAAGATTGTAGAAAATATCTCCTAAAAATGTATATATTTTTTTAAAATTTTCAAGTGGTACTTTATATAAGTTGAGTTGATTCAGGGGTGTGAAAACGGATCAACGGGTCGAATTCAGGTCCAACCCGAATTGACTCGGATCCAAATAGATTGGCCATAACCCGACCCAGTTTTGCAAATAAGTCGGAAATTCCAACCCGAATTAGACCAGCACAAGTTATTGGGTTGACCCTAACCCGAGCCACAAACCCGGGCGCAAATAACAGATGAAGGCGAGCGCTAAGTCTAGACAAGAGGAGCAGGGAGGCCAGCATGGTTGCGAGGTCGACTAGTCAAGCCACGAGCTGATACTGCACCAGGAGGCGAGTTCTAGACTCAAGGCCAAGGCCGAACTGGACATGTGGGATGCAAGGCTGAGGCGGGGCTACTGGACACTTGATTCAACACAGGACAGGTGCTCGCGGATCGGTGGCTCGCGGGTCAAATCAGGGTTGATTTTGGGTTTCCGTATCAACTCGAACCCGGCCCAATTTATAAATGGGTCGAAAAACAAAACCTGAATCCAACCCGTTAGGCAAAACTGTTGAACCGAACCTGAAAATTTTCGAGTTGGGACTGGTTCGGATTTCCAGCCGGGTCAATATTTGACACCCCTTGATTGTTCATACTCCATATGATATTAGAATATGAAGGAGCAACCTTATGCTTAATTTATTGTCAGGCTTTGAAGATTGTTTAGTATTTGTTGGTTCATGAACTTTCGGATTGTGGCCATTTTATATTGAATGTTGCTTTAAATGTATTGTTGGATCCTTAATCTCTATGCTTCATGAAAGAAAATTCTTGAATTGAGGTGAATTCTTCTTGAACATCAGCAAAAGCCTCCCTACAGGGAAAATAAAATCATGAGATCGAGATGCTATGTACACCAGTCAACAATGCTTTTCACCCAAGAGATACAGGGATGACAATTTCAGGTTTCTAGTAGAAAGAACAGAAATATTTGGAGATGATGAGAATCAACTCCAAGAAGTAACTTAATTGAAGACTTCCTATGTTTTTATAAGGGTTACCACTAAGGTTCCTACACAAGCTCCCATACAGATAATTATGGTGGATTTGAAAAAAAAAGTACTGATCTTTTTTTGGACAACAATTTACGAAAACAATCTTGAATGGTTTGAAAACATTAGCATCCAGGTTAGTCACTATTACCCCCCTACATATCATTAAGAATCTTAACTTATTGAGATGGCCCTTCAAACTGCTTGTGAGATTTCAAGACAATATTCTCTTCCTACACACAATGAAGAGAGAGAGAGAGAGAGAGAGAGAGAGAGAGAGAGAGAGAGAGAGAGAGAGAGAGAATCTAAACAAAATTGTTCCTGCTACAGCACGTCATGCATCAAAATCTTAAGGTAAAGGATGCCTGAGAGGAGTAGGAGAACCTCCGGTGCGAATATTATCAGCCGAAATTATTAGAGAGAGAAGAGAATCTAAACAAAACTATCCCTACTACAGCACATCATAGATCAAAATCTTAAGGTGGAGGATGCCTGAGAGGTGTAGAAGAACCTCTGATTGGAATATTAGCATCCAAAACTATTGATGTACTTTTTTAATTTATTTTTAAAACACAGATCATAAGTTTTTAAATATTTTTATCATTTAAAAATTCCCTTATGTTATGAATGAAAGAATCTTTTTTTTTTTTACAATAATTCCCTTTTTGCTATTCTTTTTTTCTACTTGCATTATGATAACATCATTAATGTGCAGGTTATAACAATAACATAACGTACAAGGATTACATATTTATGAGTATAATGTCCAAGATAAGAAAGATCCTTAGACCAAAGGTGTGATTATGTTGACATGATTAATAATTTTAGTGCGATGAGTAAAATTATGATAGCATTAATGATCCTTAGACACCTTGACAAACTTTATTACTTTGTGGCATTATCTGTCTCTTGCATAAGCATTGCATGGCAACCATCTTCCAATAAGAGTTAGAAGAAATAATATTTATTTATTATTACATACAAAAGATAAAAATCCGTACGACTCCCAACTTTATACGTGCTCAAGATGTCGAGAAAATGAAATGGAGTATTAAGAATGTGGAGCTAAAGCCACATAGAGTACCATGCATTATTGACCCGATCTTAACGACTCTACCTAAGAAGAGATTTGGACTAAATATAGTAAAGAAATTCATGTCAAGATGTTACTATGAACCTTTAGGGGTGATATATATATTCCCCTAATCCCATCAGTTGCAAGTTAGTTACAATCCTACCCTAGATCATCCCCACTGAAGGTAAAAAATGCCCCACTGATTCCCTTTTCACAGAGGAGAGAGCTAAGGCCATGACAACTTCTATAAAAGCCTCAAAGAAGAAGAAGAAAAAGATTGAGAAAGTGATGAGATCCAAATAAGTGCTACCTTTTAGTCTTGTTTATAAATTAGGTTTACAACAGTATTTCTAATTATGCTATTGAAAATTTATTAAAGAGCAAGTTATATACACATATACATAAGAATTCAAAATTTAAAAAAGAGAATAAATTATGCAAAAAAAAAAAAAAAAACCCTACTCAATAATTTACTTTTGGCTTCAAATACTAGCTTGATCATTGTTTCAGTTAAGTACTAACAATAATCTAATACATGTCACTTCATTTCTATGAATTGATCAGAATTGACAACAAAAGCATAAATGTAGACAACTTATGCTTTAAAAGCTTTTACTATCCTTATTTTAATCAGTCACCCCTTCATAGGCTTTAAAAGAAAATATTTATCTTTCAATCCTTGAACTTTATTCTCAAAATTGGAAATCTTGATGTAATTGGAGGAGAATAAAATATAACAATCTTAAAAAGTTGTGAGAGTAAACATAGGCATTAAGAAATCAATTCTTCACCTTGCCTTACCCTCAACGAAAAAAAAATGATGAATGAGACTATGCTAACAAATAATTTCCAAATTTATTATGCATAGGCATCCCAACGCCTCAAAATAGAAATATTCTGAATCAAATTGAATGACAAAACCTAACTCTCAGCCTACTAAGTAACTTCTTCAAGAAGATTCAATAAAATTTCTCTTTAAGATGTCCTGTGCCTTCATTCCATTAGTCTATTGACACATATCACTAGCGATGACGATCATGCGTGTCTCAACATGATCACGCCTTCAATTCTATGACTCATCACGATCACGACTTCAATTGTATGACTCATCACGATCACGCCTTCAATTGTATGACTCATCGCGGTTTGTAAATTTCCGTAAAATAACAATATCGTCTCAAATCTCAATCAATTGAGATGGTTGTTGGCTAACTCAATCAAGTTTCATTGTATTCTATTTATAGCTACTAATACGATTATAATGTGAAATAAGAATATGATGTGTGTGTGAATTTGCATTTAATTAGCTCAAAAAATCCTCCCCAAAAAAAGAGCTTATTTTGATGTTTATAATAATCACGAAGGTATGTGCTTTGCCTCTTACCACATTTTAGGAAATCTATTTCTTAATAAGACAACTTCTGTGTTAAAAATGTGTTAATAATAATTTTAAATGCATATTGCTAAATTTATTTTATGATAAACTTAATATTAAGTTTAATTTAATGTTATGTTATGCAATGAGTTGATTATTATACATGTATAATGTATAAATCATGTTATTTCTCATATTATGGTTGTGATGGAGCACTAGACAGAGGCAGCAGACAGGGGTTCCTTGCTCTCAGTATGGTATTTGATCAGGTAATCTTCTGAGGCAATCAGTGAAGGAACTACGAATGCAATGTAAGATTATATTTCTCCTCTCTATTTTTTAGTTTTCTCTTTACTCTTCTGTGAATTCAATTAGCTCATATTCTACATGGTATCAAAGCCTCCAGCTTCATTGCATTATTACAACTTCTCTTATTCTCCATGGAAGATTCCAACAGCTCTTCTACTCATATTCCAGCAACCTCAAACTCCTAAATCATGGCCGACATCACCATACCTTCTTATCTCAATTTTTTCTAATGTCTAATCAAACACATTCTAAAGACTCAACTTATCAATGATAATTTTGTTTGGAAATTTCATATCGTCAAAATGTCTGCTGCCAATGGTTTTGATAGCTTTCTCCCTAGTTCTCAGGCCTGTCCCCTAAAAAAATATTCTCTCCTACTTGCACCCAAACCAGGCTATAATACATGGCAACTACTTTATCACAATTTAGCTTCAGCCATATTCTCCACTATATCTCCACTACTTTCCTGCATCCTCAATCCACACACCTCTTATGAAATGTGAGCCACCCTTGAGAAACGTCTCCAACCCACGAATCGTTCTAGAATAATTCAACTAAATTGAACTTCATCACATCATCATGAAAGATCTTACTATGCTTTGGTGGACAACAATGTATTTGCCGGTTCCCACATTGATTCCAAAGATATCATACTGTACATTCTCAATAGATTGCTTCCTTCTTATTAAGTCTTCAAAGCTATAATCAGCACCAAATTTGGCCCTATTGGGCTTGACGATCTGTACTCACTCTTATGCAGTGAAGATATCAATAACCAAAATGATCAATCCAAGGAACCATCTTACAAAAATGAACCCATTGCTCTCGCTGCCTCCCGTGGATGCTCATGCTGCTTTGGATGAGGCCACAGTTCAACAACTTCATTGCTTAACTACTGTGGAAACAACACATCTCATTGTGGTACTTGTTCGCCACTCCTATGCCTATGTGGCTATATCAAATCTGGGAAAAAGTGGGACATTCGTTTACCAGTGAAAGAATAAACAAAGAGAAAGGAATTCACCCCATTTTGAGCTAGTTTATTTTGAATAAAAATGCACCTTTCAATGTTTTTTTCAAATACAGTAGCAATTTACTTTACATTTATTTTATTCCATACCAAATTAAAAATAAATAAATAAATAAAACTCTTGCCACCCTTTTATTTCATACTCGGTATTTTCAACCAAACAACTCCCAAATCCTTAAGAAAAGTTTTCTAGAGCACCTAATAAAGTGCTGCAACTGCCTGCTACTCCAACAAAAGGTAATAAGTATCATGCTCTCAAGCATCAATGTGTTTATGCTATATTAAGCTTAGTGGTTTGTTTACAAGATTAAGTAAATTTTTTGGAACTTAAACATGGAAGCATAAGCTCAGAAATGCTAAACTTCTACAATCACACAGAGATACAAATGAAGAAAACTGATAGCTCAGTGAATCCAATTGGTTGAACAAGCAAATTTTACATGTGAAAGCAATCAATAGCAAAGCAACTATTTGCAAGTTATATTCAAAGCACAAAATAAAGAACTTTCATTAGCTTTTAGCTACAATACATGGTTGAAAAGAACAACAAAGGGAATAAGAAAGCTAAAATGGGGGAAAAGCACAAGCTAAGCTAAACAAGACTTTACCATCCTAGAAAGTGCACATAGCTTTCACACAGTTCACTCTTCTAGATCATTATATTAGGCATCTGGCCGGAAAACTTACAATACCAGCAGAAGAAGCAACCTAACTGTGACTTATAATGCCTTCAACAGTATACGAATTTTCCTCATGCAAATTGGCCTCCCTTTGCAATTTTAACTCCCGCGGCATCCACGGGCAATGCCGTCCACGCAATTTGGTTCCTTGACTCAGCCCTCCATCTCAATATCAACATAAACCCGACAACCGACAGCATCAAAAAAGCGGACCAACAAATCAGCGAACGGACAACTCCACTGAAGAATCCTCTTGAACTGTGTAAAAGCAAAGAAAATGGAAGCTCGCCATCCAAGCTACCGACAGTGTTGTTAAGTTTCATAATTTCCAGCCCATTCAGCAACCCATCAACCCTCGACTGACCAACAAAGCCGGAAGGGCCAACGCTCACAAACAGAATGTCTGAACTCCCCATATCAGCAACAAAGTCCACATAATAGGGAGAAGCCAAAACTTCACCAGTTGCCGAGGAGATATCAAAATTTTCATACGCAAGATAACTATTAATGTACACATTAAGATACAGCTCATTAAGAGCCAAGCTAGCAATATCACAGAAGTGCGTTCGAATGAGGTATTTATATCCATGATCCACAGGGAATTTCCATGTCATTCTAGAACTTACCTCAGAAGAATTAACAACATCTATAATCCTTGCAGTGTTATACACACTATCAGGTGCTACTTCACGGCTGGCGCTATACTTCCTGTACATAATCCTACCACTAAAAGATACGATTTTGGTAACAGAATCCGAATGGAAGAATTCATTATCAGGAACCCATGTCCTCCACAGAGTATCATTAAACGGTGTCACCTTCGGACCACGGGAAGACGCGTTATTTGTGCTTTGTGGATACAGCGAGGATATTGAGCCCACTATTTGCATTTTTTCTTTAAGATAAAAATTAAAATCAACTTTTATTTTTTATAATGCAATATAATTGATACATGATCAAAAATTTATCTGGATCAGGCACGAATCTCGAGGCAAAAATCAAGTTGAAAACTTTCAAAATTAAAATTGGGACCATCCGATCTCCAATTTCAGCAAACTTATAATCAACTGAACGTCTTGGAAATACGAACCCAACACATCAAAATTGACTCAATCAGAGCCCAAATGGGTCCGAATCGAGGATCCGAAGCGCTGTTGGAAGGTTCAAATCACAATTTGGATTGACAAACGGTTTTCAAACGTGACATGCTTATAGTCGAATCGAGCGGCTTGATGAGACAAATCTAACGAGCCTAAGATCGCAGAATTCCAACATCATTAAGACCTTCAAATATCTAACGAACGGTCCAATATAAAGGGATTCAACATCGACTATCCATGCAAACCACTCCCCATTTTCCCTTGATCATCCTCCTATTTACGGGTCATGCCACTCTAGGAAATCTATAAATAGACCCCACCTCCTCTTAAAAAAGGGCTCGAAGCAAGAAAGCAAGAGAGAGATCGGAGATCGCTCTTGCCTCATCGACCACCGCCTTAGTTCCAGCGGGCCATCACTTGAGGCCTTGACTTCTGTCGGACTACCACCTGAGGCCCGGACTTCTGTCTGACCACCACTTGAGGCCCCGACTTCTGTCGGACCACCACCTGAGACCTGAACTTTTGCTCGACCACCATCTGAGGCCCAGACTTATACCTGACTACCACCTAACACCCAGACTTCCGCCGGACCACCACATGAGGCCCGGACTTTCGCTTGACCACCACTTGACCCCCGAACTTCCGCCGGACAATGACCTAAGGCCCGAACTTTCGTCCAACCACCACCTGACACGCGAACTTCCACCCGACCACCACCTGACGTCCGGACTTCCGTCGGACCACCACCTGAGGCCCAGACTTCCGTCGGACCACCACCTGAGGCCCGGACTTCCGTCAGACCACCACCTAAGGCCCGGACTTCTACCGGACGACCACGTGAGGCCCGAACTTCTACCGGACCACCACCTGACGCCCGGACTTCCGCCGTACCACCACTTGACTCCCAGACTTCCGCCTGACCACCACCTGAGGCCCAGACTTTATCAGACCACTACTTGATGCCCGAACTTTCGTCGGACCACCACTTGAGGCCTGTACTTTTGCCGGACCAGCACTTGACGCTCAGACTTCTACCGGACCACCACTTGAGGCTCGGACTACTGTCGGACCACCACCTGAGGCTCAGACTTCTGTCGGGCCACCACCTGATGCCAGAGTTCTACCAGAGTATCGTTCTACTACAACGATCTTTTTGACAATGATCTCCTGCCAAATATGGTCTTTTAGAATCCTATCTCCTGCCGACTATGGTCCTTCTGACCTCCTGCATATTACGGTCCTTCCGACCTACATCTCTAGACAACGATCTTTCTGACCTCGGTCTCCTGCATACTATGGTCGTTCCAACCTACATCGCCAGACAATGGTCTTTCTTACCCCAGTCTCCTGCCTATTATAGTCTTTCCGACCTCTATCATATCAACTATGGTTTTGTCGACCAAACAAACATATCTATATTGATTACTGTAACCCCCACAATTTAATGTGCTCTATATGATCTACATTTGTGACATCAAGCTAAGGCCTTCTCCCTAAAAAGAGTCTCATTTGTAATTGACTGTAAATTCTAGTGGATTCATTCAAACTTGGCCAGGCCCCCGTGTTTTTCCCCCTTTTAAGGGGTTTCCACGTAAAAACTCTAATGTCTCTTATGAGCGCTACACTATCTCTTATATGCTTGTGTGCTGGATCTTCGTACAATGCTAAGACTCTAAATTTTATATTTCTCTACCGCCGTGAATACTCTAGACGCAACAGTAACTATTTAATAATTATTAGAGAAAATTGACTTTGCATCATTGCATGCCTTATAATAATAATATTTATTATATTTTTATTTAGAAAAAAATGATCAAAATTTTATTTTGAATATAAATGCTGTTAATGGTCTTTAAGCTCATGAGATTAGGTTGTTGTAAAACTTAGCAATGATGATCTCTACCTTATAAGTTATAAAAATGTTATATTCAAGATTTAGAATAATATGATTTTGATTATTCATCTTTCAATGTGTTTTTAGGTTATGATATGTAAAAGGCCATAGTAAAATCTTAGATTCAAAAGTAAACAATTTCATGTATCATGTATGAAGTCATTCACTTATGTTATTCTCTTTTACATGCATATATTCCAATTAATTTTACATATAGAGGGGTATTATACTGTGTGGGTTACTTATAGAGGTTGGATATGACAGATAAAACTATCACACAGTTTGAAACTTTTGATTTTCTTGTAAAAGTTGAGAAATCTCTTTTGAGGCAACCTTTTAATGATTTTGAATTGTAATTCTCTAGTTCTTTACAGTGGCTTAAGAGACGAAAAAAATCTATTGAGAATAGAGAATAAAAGTGACGACATATCTAGTGTGATGTCTAAAAAGTATATCATGTTTTTTCTTTTACTTCTCTTAAATTTTGGCTCACTTAGAAAAATACTCATTAGTGAGAGAAATGTTGAAGACAGGTGGAGAGGAGAATTCAGGAAGGAAAGAAAACAGAGAAGAGGCAAAGATGAATTGTAATCTCATTATCTCAGGACATACATAAGTTTAATATATATAAGCGGTACAGCTTGGTAAGAAGAGTAAATACGTAATGGTAAATATGAATATAGCCGTTAGTGATTATATCGTCCCTCAAATTAGGCATTCGATGAACGAATGTTTAATTTGCTACAAAGATCGGTGAACCAAGCTGTAGTGAACGGCTTAGTGAGAATGTCTGCTATTTGATTGTTAGAAGAGATGTGTACAAGCCGGCGGCCATCAGACTTTGCATGTGCTGGCATACCCGGTTGGTGGCGTAGGCTATGTCCGGACGAGTGATTGATAGGTATTGAAGCGAGCCGGCGAGGCAACGATATAAGGTAGGATCGTGAAAGGGAGTGGTGTTCGTCCCTTGCTGTTTCGAAGGCGGTGTGATCGGAGTCGGGGTTGATTTGCAATTCGCGTAGCCTGCATCATTGAGGAGTTTAGTAGCATAATGTTCTTGCGAGAGAAAGTATCCGGTTTTAGATTGAATTACATGGATTCCGAGAAAGAGTGAGATGTGGCCGAGTTGTTTGAGTGCAAATTACGATTGTAGTTGTTGTAGAAGTTTTTTAATGGCGGCGGGATCGTTGCCTGTTACAAGAAAGACATCAACATAAATGAGAATGTAAAGTTGAGTTTTTACCGTGTTGAGGAGAAGAAGGGACGGATCGGATCGGCTGAATGTGAATCCTTGCGATTGAAGAAAGCTTATGAGTTTCTGGAACCATTGCCGGGGAGCCTGTTTTAGACCATATAGCGATTTGTGGAGCTTGCAGACCGCTGTAGGATGTTTCGGATCAATGAAGCCTGGTGGCTGGCGCATGTAGATGTCGTCAGGAAGATCGCCATGCAGAAAGGCATTGGAGATGTCGAGTTGGTACATGGGCCAGTTGCGGTGAAGTGCAACAGTGAGAAGTAATCGGATCGTTGGCATTTTGGCCACAGGACTGAAGGTCTCAGTGTAATTGATGCTGAACTTCTGATCATAGCCGAGAGCAACCAGTCTTGCTTTGTAACGATCAACTTGACCATTGGGAAGCATTTTGGTCTTAAAAGTCCACTTGCATCCTAGAACAGGCTTGTTTGGCGGCGGGGAAACTAAAGTCCAGGTCTCTTGCTGTATAAGGGCCTGAAATTCGGAGTTCATTGCCTGCTGCCAGTGATCTATTTTTTTTGCTTGGTTGTAGGTAGTGGGTGTGGAGGAGGTAGTGGTTTGGGTGAGAAGGTTTAGAAATTGTTTGGGTTTGTGAATACCGAATTTATAGCGAGTCTGCATCGGGTGAGTTTGGCGGGGTACAGGGGTTGGTTGCTGGGGCTAGTTTAAGGAAAGAGGTTCAGGATTTGTGTCATGAGGCTCCGCATGAGATGTGATCCGCAGTGTGTTTGTAACAGTTGGAGGTAAAGGTATAAGAGGATCATTGTTGGTGTCCTGGAAAGTGTTTATAGCAAAAGTGGGAATAAGGAGAGAGGGCGGGATGCTGTGGTTATTGGTAGTAGAAGAAGTAGGCAATGCGGTGTGGTATGTTTGTAGGGAAAGTGTTGTTCGTGAAAAACAACATGGCGGGATATATGGGTTTTGCCGGTGAGGAGATTATAGCATTTGTAGCCTTTGTAAATTGGTGAGTAGCCTCGGATCTCAGAATTTTAGGGGTTCGCGCCATTTTGTAAAAAGATTTAAAGATTGGAAGAGCTTCTTGTTTTGAGTGTAAAAAATATAACCAAGAGAAGCGGGTATAGTCATCTATGAAGATGATGTAATAGCGATAACCGTCAATAGAATTTTGTGGAGCTGGACCCCAAAGATCTGTGTGGATTAAATCAAATGGAGCAACAATAGAATAAATGCTTTTGTTAAAGACGATCTTGTGGCTTTTAGCCAGATTACAAGAGTCACAAATAAAAGAAAAATTTACAGGAGCTAAATTTGGAAATTGACGAGCTAAAGCAGTCAGGGATTCTTTGCTGGGGTGTCCGAGACGCGAGTGCCATTGGTGAGTGGAGGAGATAGTGGACGTGAGAGCAGCGTGACTGGTCTCATTCGGGATGCGAATGCGGTAAAGGCCGTTATGGAGTTGTCCAAGAAGAAGAGGACGGTGGTCCCGAAGATCCTTCATAATGAAGCCATTAGCATCGAAGGTTATGGAAATAGAATTATCAGTTGTGAGCTTAGATACCGAAAGAAGATTGTGAGTTAAAGAGGGAACATGCAAAAGATTGTGAAGATGAAGCTTACGAGTGGTGTCCGGCAGAGGAAGAAGACCCTGACCGGCATTATGAATCAGAAGCGTGGAACCGTTGGCGGTGGAGACCGTGTCCGATCCTTGGTAAGTATTCGGATAATAAAGTTGGGAGGCATCCGGAGTGAGATGCGCGGACGCACCTGAATCAAGAACCCAGTCGTGGGTGGTGGCAGTGTTCTGATTCGGAAGAAGAGCCCGGGGCGGACGAGTATCAGTAGGTGCGTATTTGGGGTTATTCCGGTGCCAGCAATTTAGCGCAATATGGCCAATTTTGCCACAAATTTGACATGCTAGTCTGGCAGGATTCTGATTAGGAGGCTGATTGTAAGTGTAAGCCGGAGGATTAGGAGTGGACTGGGAGTTCTTGGACTTGCCGAAGCGTTTGTTGTTGGTGTTGTTGCGAGAGCGGGAGTTGGTGTTAGGCGAAGCATAGAGGGCAGTACCAGTGGCAGAGAGGGATTGATCTTGGTTGAGTTCTTGCTGAATGTGGATGTCTTCGTTGCACAGAAGTGAGTAAAAGGTGTCAATATCAATTGGAAGCAAGGAATTGCGGATGGTGGATTTGAAAGAATTAAAAGTGGGAGGGAGTCCGTTCATGATATGAAGCATGATATCTTCGGGGTCAATATGAGAACCGGAGGCAGTGATATTGTCCACAATGGTTTTGATGCGGATGAGGTACTGGTGAATGGGTAGATCTTTCATTTGAATGCGATATAACTCGTTCTTGAGTTGAATAACCCGAGAACGGCTGGTGGGTTGGAGGCGACGTTCAAGAACGATCCAAGCGTCATGAGTGGTGGTGGAGGTGATGATATAAGGTAAAATCAACTGCGAGATGGTGGAGAAAAAAGCGGAGAGAAGATTACTGTCAATTAGAGTCCATTGAGCGTGAGCAGCAGAGGAGGAGTTGGTAGGGGAAGTGATCGCTCCGGTGAGATATCCGGCGTAACCATTAGCCGTGAATTGCTGGAGAAGTTGAACGCGCCAGATTGGGTAGTTCTCCGTTGTAAGAAGGTGAGGAGCTAAATTCTTTATGTTAGAGACAAGAAACTTCAAAGGAGGAGGAATGTGACTTGCCGCAGTGGAGGAGGTGGAGGTCTGGTCGGATTGGGAGGAAGAGAAAAGAAAAGTAGTAGATTCTTGATTTTGATCTCCCATTTAGGCAACTGATACCATGAGAGAAATGTTGAAGACAGTCGGAGAGGAGAATTCAGGAAGGAAAGAAAACAGAGAAGAGGCAAAGATGAATTGTAATCTCATTATCTCAAGACATACAGAAGTTTAATATATATAAGCGGTACAGCTTGGTAAGAAGAGTAAATACGTAATGGTAAATATGAATATAGCCGTTAATGCTTATAATTAGTTGTAACTGTAGAAACGTAATCTTTGAATCTTTACAGGAACAAGAAAACAAGTGAGAAAGGGAAAGTAAACAGAGAGATATTATTCATTTTCATATTTGCTTCATATGATACATGTGTATTTATAGATTGTACTTGATACATAAAAGGCTATATGCTATATAAGCTACAGATTACAATTTAAGTAAATTAAGTATTCTTGTGTTGCTGCTCTAATACGCCCCCACAAACTGAGGATAGTCTTGTTATAGTCAGTTTGTCACGCAGCAGTTGAAACCGAGATGTGGACAAAGCTTTGGTGAAAATATCGGCTACTTGATCAATTGTTCCTATGGGAAGAATTTGAATGTGTTGTTGAAGAATATGATCTCTTACAAACCGGTGATCAATTTCAATATGTTTTGTTCTAGCATGAAACACCGGATTGTTTGCTAGAGCAATGGCCGATGTATTATCACAATAAATGCTTGTTGGTTGATCTTGCTGTATGCCAAAATCTTTGAGAATCCGGCGAAGCCAGACTACATCTGCCGTGAGTGAAGCTAAAGCCCGATATTCGGACTCAGTAGACGAGCGTGCCACCGTTGCTTGCTTTTTCACCGTCCAGCAAATAAGTGAATTCCCGAGAAAGGAGCAGAATCCAGACGTTGATTTCCGAGAGACTGGATCACTTGCCCAGTCCGCATCTGAAAAGGATGTAAGGATCAAGTTAGATTTTGTAATGGGTAAACCATAGTCTACCGTACCTTTGATATAACGAAGAAGTCGTTTGAGAAGATAGACGTTTGGAGGCTTGGGTTGATGCATATGTTGAGACAAACAATTGACACTATAGGAGATATCCGGTCTTGTAAGACACAGATATTGCAACGAGCCAACTATTTTCCTGTAGAGGGCTGGATCATCCAATACGGCATCTGAGATAAAGTCAGTTGGAAGTTTTGTACAAGTTGGATTTGCAAGAGAATTGCATTGTTGAAGCTTAGCCAGCTGTAAAATGGAGTTAGCATACGGTTGCTGTGATAAGAAAAATGAATCTTTTGTACGTGTTATTTGGATACCGAGAAAAGAGTTAGCCATACCCAAATGTTTCATTGCAAAGCGTGTATTCATTGTATTCATAATTTCTTGAATTTTAGTAGAGTTATTTCCCGTAATGAGAATATCATCCACGTAAATTAGTAAAAATATATGAATATTTGAATCACGAAATATAAGCAAAGAAGGATCCGATTGACAGTGTATAAAACCGATAGAAATAAGAAACGATGTGAACGTGTTATACCATTGACGCGGAGCCTGTTTGAGACCATATATTGCCTTGTGTAAATGACATACATAACTCGGATTCATTACGTCTTCAAATCCTTTGGGTTGCGTCATATAGATCGTCTCCGATAATGAACCATGTAAGAAAGCGTTAGCAACATCCAGCTGTTGAACAGGCCAGTCGTGGTATAGTGCAACGGCAAGAAGAATTCTTATTGTTGGAAGCTTCGCAACAGGACTAAATGTCTCAGAGTAATCAAGTCCGTATTCTTGATGATTACCCTTTGCCACTAGACGAGCCTTGTATTTAGCTACCGATCCATCCGAATGCAGTTTTGTCCTATACGTCCACCTGCATCCTAGAACCGTGGCATTAGAGGGTAACGGAACAAGAGTCCACGTACCTTGTTTTTGCAAAGCCAAAAATTCTGCTGCCATTGCTTGCCTCCATTCGAGGAACTTACTGGCTTCCGTGTAAGAGGTCGGATCAGACGGACATTCATGTATTTGTTGCTTGTGTAGTAAATTGAGACGTGTAATGGGTTTTAAAGATCCTGTTTTTGATCTAGTTACCATTGGATGATGGTGTATCATCTTCTGAGAAGGAGGCGGTATAGTTTGCTGAGGCGGTTCAGAGGAGACATCGACCGTGTTATGATTTGAAGCGTTCAGTAATGGTGGAGTAGAGCTTATTGGAACAGACTTAGGAACAGGATTTTGCACAGATGTAATTTGAAAAACAGAAGTCGGCGTAAGAAATAATGGAGACAGCTGCGAATGCTCATCAGTTTTGTTAGATATTAACTTTGAAAAAGGGAAATAATGTTCATCAAACTTCACATGACGAGATATAATTAATTTGTTAGTAGAAATATCAAAGCATTTATATCCCTTATAATTTTCGGAATAACCCAAGAAAACACACAACGTCGCTTTAGATTGCAACTTATGTCTTGCATTTTCCGGAATTAAAGGAAAACATGCCGAACCGAAGACTTTTAAGTGATGATATTCAGGAGCTTTGTTATATAATAGTTCAAACGGTGAGGTGTTATGAGTATTAGGAGAAGGCATACGATTAATGAGATATGTAGCCGTAAGAGCCGCGTTTGGCCAATGCTTATAGGGCACCGAAGCAGTGAGTAGAAGAGATCTGACCGTCTCAATGATGTGCCTGTGTTTCCTCTCAGCAACGCCATTTTGTTCTGGCGTGTATGGGCATGAAATTTGCTGAACAATGCCATGCTGTTTCAAGAAGCTAGTAAAAGAATTGTTAACAAATTCGCCACCTCCATCTGTTCTAAGACATTTGATTTTAGATGATGTAAGATTTTCTATATAAGTTTTAAAGGTCACAAACACAGCAAATACTTCAGATTTATGTCGTAATGGAAATAGCCAAGAAAATCTAGAATAATCGTCAATGAAAAGAACATAGTAAAGCATGCCAGTATTTGATGCCGTGGGAGCAGGACCCCATACATCAGAATGAATTAAATCTAACACCGAATTTGCTCTATTACGAGACAATTCAAACACAGATTTATGATGTTTGGCTTTATTACACACATGACAAGTATGCACTGTAGTATCTATATGTAACCGAGAGTTAGAGGATGCTATAGAATGAAACACACGGTGATTGGGATGTCCCAATCTGTCGTGCCAAAGCTTATTGTTGTTACTTCTTGCCGTGAGCCCATAGTTCTTGATCGCCGGAGCCGAAGAGATCGGATATAATCCGTCACGGCAGGGGCCTTGAAAAAGAACTTGTTGAGTCGTCAAGTCCTTAAAAATAAAACCAGATGGATTAAAAATGACAGCAATATTATTATCACGAGTAAGTTGAGATATAGAAATAAGATTGTAACGAAGTTCAGGGGAATGAAATATTTTTGATAGTAAAAGCTTACGAGAGGGAGTCGGTAGCAAGCCTTTCCCTGAATTTACTATGCTAACCGAACTCCCATCGCCAATAACGACGCCTTCAGAACCTTGGTAAGGTTGGGAAATAGACAGATTATCCAAAGCATGCGTTAAGTGAGATGACGCGCCAGAGTCCAAGTACCAATCGTGAGAGACACCAGATGAATCAGCCATAAGAGCTCTGGATTGCTGTCGTGGTTGAGGTACATAATTGGCATTCATCCTGTGCCAGCATTTGTTTGCCGTATGTCCACGTTTGAGACATATCTGGCACGTTTGAGTGGATCTTGTAGATGATTCTTTGACATTGTTATTGTTGTTGTTGTTATTGTTGGACGAACCATATGGGCGACCTCGTCCTCTTCTACCACGCCCGCGAGACCCAAACAGCGCTGTGTTTGGATTTTCAAGCGGAGCCGATCTGGCCACATCCGCAGCAACGTGAATTTCTTCAGATATAAGAAATGCATATAACTGCTCAAGAGTTAGCGGTTGTGTCATGGTTCTAATTGAAGTTTTAAACGCTTGATAGGTTCCAGGTAGTCCATTGAGGATATACAAGATAATATCTTCTTCATCTACCTTGGCACCAGCAGCTGCGATTTGATCTACCAGTGACTTGATCTCATTAAGATACTGTACCATTGTGAGATTCTTGAGAGAAATGTGATGCAACTCGTTCTTGAGTTGAATCACTTTAGATCGGTTCGTCGCTTGGAATCTCGTTTCAAGATTCAGCCAAATGGCTGCAGTTGTTTCCAAATTAAGAACATAGGGTAGTATAGAAGCCGAAATCGTAGAACACATGGCTGCAGCTAGATTTTGATCATTGAGAAGCCATTGCTGGTATAGAGGATTAGAGGCGGACGATCCATCGGAGCGAGTGATGATTTTGACTGGAATAGGGCTCTGCGAATCAAGAAATGATTCCAGGCCATTAGCTCGACAGATTTTCAAGATCTGCGATCGCCATAATGGGTAATTATCCGGCGATAATTGATTTGGCACGGTGTTCTTGAGATTTGAAAGAACAAATTTCAGAGAGGAAGATAACACCGGAGCAGCGGAGATAGAGGTCTCGGCGTGTTCTTCCGAGAGAGAAGGGGTTGTGGTTGACGCTTCCATGGAGAACCACGATCTTTACCGGGGCTCTGATACCATGTAGAAACGTAATCTTTGAATCTTTACAGGAACAAGAAAACAAGTGAGAAAGGGAAAGTAAACAGAGAGATATTATTCATTTTCATATTTGCTTCATATGATACATGTGTATTTATAGATTGTACTTGATACATAAAAGGCTATATGCTATATAAGCTACAGATTACAATTTAAGTAAATTAAGTATTCTTGTGTTGCTGCTCTAATAGTAACTACAAATCTATAGCCTCCAAAGTATGGGAGGTCAAAAGACATATAATGTTAGTTCCCCAATACTCAAAGGTCATGATGCCATTGTAGAATGAAAGTTTTTTTTGGTAATTGATAAACTATTGGACTTATGATTTAACATTTAATGTACTATTTGTTTTTTGCATTCTTGAGTGATCTATAGTAAAAAATATTCAAATATTTTATCTTCAATTTCAGCTTTGGGTCAAATTGATGGGATCCATATGAACCATCATCAATCTCTCCCATGGCCTTGTGGGCTTTGTCCCTTCCTAGGTAATATAACCAAGTATAGTCGAATGAGTCATGGTTCATTTTTTTTATTAATAATTTTTTTTTGGGGGATATTTTTTATTAATAATAACAAATGATAATGTCTTTTTTGGGAGTAAAATTACTATATTTTATGTATTCAATAATAATCTCTTGCTAATCATCCTCATGATCACCATATGACACTTCACTCAATTGGTGTCATTAAGGTTTCATTTGAGATAATTTTTTTACTGCTTATTGAATTAGCTTTCTAGTTTAAGAAATTTTGTACTAAAAAACTACTTTAAAAAATACTGCATAAGTTGTCCCAAACGAACCCTAAATTCATTTTTCGAAATATTATTTTCAATTATAAATTTTGTTGAAGAGGGAGTTTGGATGGCCCCGTCAAAATCTTAAAATTTTTTTATTTACAATTTGCATCAACATCCTTATTTAATTAAATATATTTTTTAATTGATGTGTTAAAGATAAATAATAGCCTGCAAAACATTGAATTTATATGTGTCTATGAATAACTCATCTTATAATTCTCTAATGATATAAATAAATCGAAACCGAACGTGCATGAGATCATAAACTTTGATGTGTTTGGGACAGCTTTCTCATTACTTTATTTATCAGAACACAATCATAATTTTTGTTTTGCCATTGTATTTTCATTGCTTTCAATAAAATTCTTATGCTATGAAGCTGCTTTTTATAACAGCTTTCAAATAAGTTGCTTTCTCCATTACAGCTCTACAACAATCTTTATAAAAAATCACAGCTGGCCCTAATGAACTCTAAGGCTTCATTTGAGAGAGCTTGCTAACTGTTTTGTAAAGTTATTGTAGAGAAAATAATTATTTTCAAGTTGTTGTAAAAATCAACTTCCTAATATAAAAATTATTTGAAAATAGCAAAAATTAGTGATCAAATAAATATTGTGGTTGTGAAATGAAAAACAAAGCAACAATAAAGTTATCCCAAATAAAACATAAGACTTTTGCAAAGTACCTTTATCATGAAATGAGATAATATTTATGATTATTTAAAAACTATTACTTATTAATTTTTTACCAATTTGATTGTTGAACTGTTAAGTATTTATGTAATACCGAAAATATTATTAATATTTATTTTTTAAAATATAAAATATAATTTTTATGTATTTTAATGCAATTGAAATAGTAAAAATATTATATTAATAAATATTTAATTTAAATATTAGACATATTAATACATAAGACTTGATATATCATCAAATTATATCTTGATCAGGCACGAATCTCGAGGCAAAATTATGTTGGAAGTTTCTAAAATTAAATATGGGACCATCTGAACTCTGATTTTAGCAAACTTATAGTCGAATTGAGCGTCTCAAAAAATACAAACCCAACGACACCAAATTCAACTCAATCTGAGCACAAATTGGTCTGAATCGAAGACCCGAAGCGCCGTTGGAAGGTTCAAACCGCCACAATTTGGATTACCAAACGGTTTCCAAACATGACATGCTTATAGTCGAATTGAGCGGCTCAACGAGTCGAATCCAACGAGCCCAAGATTGTCGAATTTGATATCATTAAGACCTTCAAATGTCTGACGAACAGTCCACGATCAAGGGATTCAATATTGTCCGTCCGTCCAAACCACTCCACATTTGCCCTTGATCCTCCTCCTATTTTACGTGCCATGCCACTCTCAGGAAATTATAAATAGCCCATCATTTCTCTTAAGAGGGGATCCAAGTAATAAGAAGAGAATATAAGAAAAGGAGGGAAGAAGCTCCTCCTCGACCATCATCGGAGTTCTGCCCTACTTTTAAATGTCGCTGGAGTTCCGTCCGACTTTCAAGTGATATCGGAGTTCTGCTCGACTTTCAAGTGACATCGGAGTTCCGTCCGACTTTCAAGTGACGTCGGAGTTACGTCCGACTTTCAAGTGAAGCCGGAGTTCCGCCCGACTTTCAAGTGACGCCAGAATTCTGTTCGATCTCTAAGTAATGTCAGAATATCACCCGATCTCTAAGTGACGTTGGAATTCTATCCGATCTCCAAGTGACTCTAGGATTCTGTCCGACCACCAAACATCGTATAATTTCAAATTCATATTTATAAATGAGTTTCAACCCGGGAGTTGATTATTGTAATCTGATCGTCCTAAATTTTAAGGACGATTCAACCTCTTGTAATTCAAGCAAACAGTAGTTGAATTCTTTCAACTAGGCGTGACATCGTCATTTTTGCTTATCAGGGTTTACACATAAAAATCCTGATGTTTTATTTCTCTTATGTTTGTGTGTTGGATATCCGTACAATGCTGAGACGAAAAATTCTAACTCTATCGCTGCGTATATTCTAGCCCGCAATCAGACTGATGATATATGTACATAAATCCCCTAAAAATTAATTAATTAGGTATTTGTTATACACATTCAAAAATTAATTCAAAAACATAGGGGACCTAAATTTTCTCCACGTGTGCCTTCAGCCTTTGCTTACTCCTGCCCAGCAACCCTTCCATCACAACTCTCTTCTTATACTCATCCGAGTCCACGTCAGCATAGCCGGCGCCGGCCATCTTCCCCACTTCTACCTCAGCCACCACCGGCTCTCGGAGAATCGCCGCCAGGTAAAAGCATGCACACAGGCTGACGACAGCGGCGGCGCGGCCATAAAACACCATAACGACAAGCGTCACTCCAATAACCGTCAGCCCGGCCTTTGAGTCAAGCTTCCTGGCCCATTCTGATCGGGCCTGGGTGCTGACCCGAAAAGAAGTGGCTGCTAGTTGCTCCGGCTCGGGCAGGCCGCTCATTAGGCGGCTGGATACCGGTTCGGTTCGGAGGTTCGAGGATTCAGGCCGGGATTGTGCATCGTACTTTGGCGTCAGCAGTGGAAGGCGCGTTAGGTAGGGTTCCTTGTTGACCTGGTCGACGGCGGCGGCGGAAAATTTTGTCGGCTCCTGCGGCGCCGGTGGCACGCTTCGGCTGCTATAGATTTTTACCTGGAAGTACGAAGGGAGACGAGGATAATGTTGAATGTAAATGGAACTTCTTTGGCGCATTTTGTAGAAAACAGAAAATAGCCATATTTTTTAAAAATAAATTCCATATTTGTTAATCGTTAAAAAATAAATTTAAATTACTAATGCTGTAATGCAATGCATCATTTTTTTTATTTGACTACTAAAAAAAATAAATTTAAAATTGTTCAAAATTTTATCAAATATTCACAATTATTCTTATTTATCTTGACTCCCATTGAGCAAGTCATCTCAAGAAATATATATTAGATTAAGCAAGTCATTGATTATAAAGTAACTCAAATTACATATAATTTGATGCATGCTAAGCTTAAATTAATCTAAGCAAAATATTTTGTGTGGCCCTTAGTACTAATCTATTAAACTCGACCTAGAGGTATATAGTTATTTTGGGGTGGGAGGGGATTAATTATTTTGTATAGACGTCGAACGTGATCTGAAGACTAATTAGAATGTGTCATTTTACCTCTTTGTTGTGTACCGTGTCTCGGTACTACTCAATAACGCTTGGTAACGCGATTCGGTACCTCTGACGTGGCTACACCTAATTCTTTTCCGGACGTAGAGCTCTACCGAGGCTCCGCACATAATAGTTTCTCTCCTCGGAGGGACAACTATTTTAAAGTAAAATTTAAAATTTTAATATATATTATGGCCCATATGGGTGTTAAACAAAAAATAAAAATAAAAAATATTGCACATTTGAATTTGACCAAACGAAAGACTTCTACAACTAAACAAAAATCTATTGGTGAAGATAAATTTAAAAACGGTGAGGAGAAAGGGACAAAAAGTCGTATCGCAACCAGCGACTTCCGACGCTGGATGTTTGGAGAGGTGCAGTGGGTCCCACAGATGCTTCTACGTGGATGAGACCCGGCAGCCCTTCGTAGTTTATTATCATGTTTGATTTCCAATCCTCCCGTTTTATCCACCGTCCATTGGACGTTAAGATTCGTGACAGTACGATAGAGCAAGTCTTCGTTTACGTTTATTTTATATATATATATATATATATATATATATATATATAAACATAATTTTATTTTATTTAGACAATAGTATATGTTGCAATTACATTATATATATATATATATATATGAAAAAAATTAATTTATTAAAAATTTAATATCAGTAATATTTTTAATTTGATTTAAAATTTTTAAGTTATATATATATATATATATATATATATATATATAAAAACGATGTGATTTTGATATCTGCTTCATTAAATATCAAAACGAAATTATAGAGATGTATTTATTAAAACCTAAGTGTTCGTATATAATTAACAAGGATATTAAGAGCTTACCTTGGTTCCATGCTTGTTATTTGTATCCTTCAACGGCTTCTTCTTCCTCCGAAGCCAATACCAGGAGAAGCAGCCTACACCTTTCTTTCTAACCTTTCCAATGGCAGTCGCTGGCTTCTCCAAGTCGCCGGACTCCGCCACGACAGACCCATTAAAGCAGCAGAATAGATAAGAGGGCCTTCTCTGCTTGCCTTTGCGGGAGCTTTTCTTCAAGAACATCACAGGGTAGAGAAAGAGAAAAAGAGAGAGAGAGAGAGAGAGAGAGAGAGAGAGAAATGGGGAGGGAGAGGGAAGGGGTAGGGGAGGGGGAAGGGGAAGGGGAGGACTTTCTAAGGGAGTTGGTTGAACTTCTTTGACGAAAAGCGGGTCTTGTCTAATACAAAGATTATAATATGACTTTAGGCCGAGTTGAAGAGAGCTGAATTGTGTAAAAGCAACTAAAATTCCAATGTTTTTTCTACAAATGAAATTTTATGAAAGATGTTGTTGATGGAGATGACCTAATTAAGTAACTTTGTGCACCATTGTATGAGATCACAGGTCTGTCACATGAAAATTACTGAAGCTATATTGTAGTTAAGAAAACTAATTTTATTGCTTTGCGTTGACAAATATGATGAAACATGTTGTAATTTTCAAATTTCCAAATGAATTTTAATGGTAATAAGGAGTAGGTTCTAACCTCAAGCCCATATTTCTCCTGAATTGGCAATGTAATACGATTAAAATATATATTATCCAGCTCTAGCTGATGTGTTGGTTGGGAGCTTAAGCTACCAACTAAGAAATTTTGGATTCGAATCTTGTGTATGCGATATGTGTATAAATCTGTTTTAATTAGCCTAATTGTATATATATAATGGTAAGGTGAAATAAAAAATATAAGATGAGCTTTGATGCATTCAGAGCATATGCCTTTGAAACAACCAGTTGAAACCTTTCAATATTGATTATTAAAATAGGGGAGAAAATTAAGAGTAGGAAAACCAAGTTAGGTGTCTTAGGTGAAGACACTTGGACCATAGTTAAAAATAAGAATTTTAAGAAAAGTTTAAAAAAAATTAATGATTTATTTTTTTCTTTGAGAAATGCTCAACAAATCTTTTAGAATATAGTTTTTTGCATTATAGAATATTATAATCATTGTGGGAGAAAATTTATTATATTAGCTTCGAATAAAAAGTTATATATACATTTAGAAAAGTTAAAAGAAAATACAACTAATATGGATCACATTATTTTTTAACATGAAAATTCTGAAAATGAAAAATCATAAATTATAAGCTAATTGAAATATTTTTTTAGTGGTTATAGATTATAGATGCTTGTTCTTCCTTAATTGAAAGGAGTCATTATAATGCAAAAGAATGAGACTATATCGGTGAATAGAGTCTAGAGATATTAATGCAAATGTAATTTCATAGAGGCGAGGACAATTCATAGCTGTAAAGAAGAGAGTGGATTATATGATTTAGAATTTGTAGGAGATTAGAGATGATAACGAAAATATATCTCCTAAAAGGATGAGAAGAGGTAACATGATGCTCTTAAGTGACTAGTGATTATAAGGGAAATCTCACTTTTAAAAGGAAAAAGGGCAATCTAGAATCAATAAGCTATTATAGCTGATTTGGGCAATCACTTACCTTAAAATAAATGGGAACTAAGAAGCTTGGTATTGGTTGTTAGCTAATGATGATTGTAGTAATTTCCCATCCTTAATAGAGGGAGAGCCTATTATTGATAGTCAATTAAAGAAATTTGATGCATATTCTCTCCAAGAAAGAAATATATTGATTAAATGTTAATGTAATAATAGAGATAATCAAGATATCCATTTACCTAAAAGGATATGAAATTATGATACATTTATTTAATTATTAATAGATGTAGTTATGACAATATCTTTCTTAGAAGGAAGAGAATTCAAGTAACTAGTAGCCAATGTGGGATTGGATTTAGTCTAAATAGACCATCCTTTGAAGGAGGGTGATTGAGCGACATGTAATCAAAGAGCAATTAAAGATGGTTGAGATAGCCCCTCTCTTAAAAGGAGAAGTACTATATAGCAAAAAGTTGGTATGAGACTAGAGACATTCATGGCAATTATTCTTTTAACAAAAAGGGGTATTAGGCAGCATGGAGTTGAAATGATCAAAGATTAAAGATGGATGTACTAGTCATTCTTAAAATAAGGGAAAATTAAACAACCTATAAATAATATACAATTAGATATGGTTATGGAAGTACTTTTCCATAATAGTGGGAGATATTAATAAGCTAGAGTTAGACGTCTAGATGTAACTATCAAATTTTGTTTCATAGAAGGAGGATAAATTGGGAAGCCAAGAGTATGCAAGTGACTATTTATGGACAAAATGATCATTCCCCCTAGAATGAAACAGGTTGAGTGACATGGAGATATATTGTAATTGAATTAGAATCGCTTCTTTAAGGATAGGCAATTAGGTGGCCTAGAGTTGGTTGTTGAATAGAAAATGAGATCTAATGAGTATGAAAACCAAAGAAGAGGGTTAGAGAATTTTTAGTTTATTTTTTAAATTTTATTTCATAAGAGTTTGGAGAAGGAAGCTTAAAATGAGGTATCAAAGATCAATCCAGACTAACATAAACTCAACAAACATATATGAGATATATAAGAAAAGTTTTATTTTCTAAAGATTTTCCTTGAGTGAAATATCCAATTTGAATAAGATTTATTTATTCGAATGTCTGAGGATTCCCAAAAGATAAAGCTTATGAGGTTAATTACATCTCATAATATCTAAGACATGAACTAATTTTAGTTGAATAGCCACATTTATTTTCATATTCTATTTAATATGATTTTAAATTGATTTGTGCTTGCAAGGATTATTGGGCTTATGAATGGTATGTATATTAGCGAGTAATCTAAAAAAAGAAAAGACATGATATAATCTAGATTTCATGATTATATCCTCCTAGGTTGTTATATTCTCAATTGACTAGGCCAAGAAGATAGTTGATCAAACTTGACCTACGATTCTATTGTAATAATAATGAACTAAATAATATAAAGAAACCTTATTGACCATGAGCTAAGGAAAAAAAACATAGATTCTTGGTATGCAATCAAAGTAAGGAAAGTAAATTTTAGTCTTAAAACATAGAAGAAGATGCTTATATAAGATAAATAAAGGGTAATTTTGATTATTAGGAAGAAAAAAAAATCAAAAAAATTAGCCTTATTGTTTTATTTAGATGAGAAATGTCTGATGTAGAACAGCATCATGAAAATTATTTATGAGTGCATGAAATGTATAAATCATTTTGAGAGTTTTATAAATTAATCAAGTTATTAAGATAAACTCTTTGGAAAAGTATTGTTTCAGTTATTATGCAAATATATTTTTTTATTATGAAAAGTTTGCTACTAAAGCTTCAAATAAAATCCGCCATGATAATTACAGACAATTGATAACCAAGTGTTAATTATACTTCCAAAGTTTGGTTTGGCCGGGTGCTTCATAGATATTTTTTTCCTAGAAGTTATTCTAAGATGATGAATTATTCGTAAAGAAGGTTTAATTCAAGAAGTGGTTCTAAGATGAAGAAGGTTGTGATTTCAAAGTGCATTTAATACAAGATGGCTAATGAGGGAAATCAATTGGAAGATAGTAAATATGCATTGTAAAATTTAACCAAAGTAATATACACACAATTATTTTGATGTACAAAAACTTGATAAGCACTACAGGAAATTAAATCTGTTATTACCGTTGGATTTTCCAGTTAATATATAAGAAAGAAGGTTGTTGTTGTTTTTTTTATGCTACATGTTTCCGGCGAATTTTCTGTCGAAAACCCTGCCAGTAATATGATACGATGACGTCTCCGGTGGAAAATTGTGTCGTTAATTCTGATAGATATTACGACTGTAAACCACGTTGGTAATATTCGATGTTATTCGGCATATGCTCTCCGTCAGAAATACCGGTGGATTATACGCCGGTATACAACGCCAAAAAAATGTCGGCATCCTCTATTTTTTCACGACGCGTGAATTACCATAGGATTATTTTGGCTGGAAATTCACCGGAAAGCTCATATTTTCGACACATTTCTACTGATACCGGCGGATATTGTCCGCCAGTAATAACATATTTTCTTGCAGTGAAGTATAAATTAAAAGATTTAGAGCTAATCTTTATCTTTTCATGGCTCTTGGGTCTGTTGAGGATGATCATACTTATATCTTGTACTTATTTTATAACTTTTTTAATTATAAACTACATTCACAAAAAAGTGCATAAGAGAGTATAATGTAGTATATATAGAATTTATTATATTTTAATTTAACTTGCACATCCTTATGCTATTGTGGGTTTTCGAAAGAAAACTACTCACATGTATTAGAATGCAAAGGGGATGTTCACACTGTCTCATAGGACAAAATAATCGTACATCTTTACATTCTATGCAGGCATGCCAATAAAATAGCAGATAGAATCATACATATGATTTTCCATAAAAAAATTGTGTCTTTTGCATATCCATTTTAATAGATAATGAGCTTTATTTGATGTGGGTGTCAATTTCCCACAAGCACAACTGTAACAACTCAAACTCATAAATATTGAGATATTGTCCACTTTAGCCTAATGACTTCATGATTTTGTGTTATTAGTATATGTGGACCTCCGAAGGAGCACCGCTCGTGGGGTACGAACGCAGAGGGTACGGCCGCACTATCCCGTGGGATAAAACGATCGTAGGCCTCTACACTCGACACGAATGGGTCGATGGAAGGGCAGATTGGATCGTGCATACGACTAACCATTGGGGATAGATGCTGTCGCCAGCACACCCCGATGGGTAGTAATATACACGACCTAGTCACGGGTTTCCCCCACCCGATACAAGAGATCGAGTGGGGTAAAGTAGATTGCGGGGCCAAGTTTCCCACGGGCGCAAGCCCCCGTGGTTAATTACATCCCGGGCCGGAGCCCGAGAAAACTCTCGATTAAGGATCATATATTATTTCTTCTTAAAATGGGATTGGCACGAGGGGATAGACTAAGAAGTCCTACTCAAAAGGAAAGAAGCGTCTCAAAAGGGGTGAATCAAACATGCATGGTCCATACCAACATTCGGCGGCTCTAGGGCACTAAACAGAAACTGGAGAAAGAAAGACAAGCAATCAATTACATGCGTGAGAGAAAGATGGAGGTGGCGTCATCCTGTGACGTGGATAAGTAGGATTTAAAGTCCCCGAAAGAAAGAGATCTACCTACTGTTTAAGGCATACTACGAGACCGAGTGTAGTAGCCTCGAACCCTAAATCTAGATTGGACTTAGTGTTCGACACACACTAAGACCAGTGTCCTAGCTAATGCGATGCAAAACCTGGACTTACCCCGGCCTGGATTGGGGGAGCCAGCTAACCACCTAATCGCTTTAAAACCATGCTGTCAGGTCAGTTATGAAAGATAGGTGGGTGGTACAGTTCTTTGGAAATAGGACCGACATCTAGAGAATTTCCTAAGTGGTCCTGGACTTATGTGGGTTAGATGCTCCTAGCTAATGCAATTAAATTTTAATTAGTTGGTTACTAATGCAATGCATGCTAGTTGAAATGTCAGCTCATGAATGCTATAGAATTTTAAAAACAGGCTTATAAAAATAATTTTTTGAAAAGACTGGGTCTCCCTAGGTCCGGCACTTCATCCTCATAGGCCAGATTATCCGGACTCAACCCGCAGGCAGGGAGATGTCTTATAAGAAGGAGAGAAGAATGCAGTAATATGCATGCGACCCCGGACGATTCCGGCAATTCCCTAGGTTCGTTAAATTTATATATTATTTAAAAAACTAAAATTTTAAATATTAATTACGAGTAGAAAAATTTTATAATCCTTAATGAGCCTAATACGATCCAGGCGAAAACAAAAGCGGCATGCAAGAAACAAACCTAGAAAAAGCAGGCAATTTCTACTGCGCAATCAGGTAAACACATCAATATAAATCAAACTAATCAAGTAAATGTCCATAGGCCAACTGCCCTTTAATTACAACCCAGGGTATGCAGAAAAGTAAAGTGGCCGGGCACCACTGCCAACAACCCGGATTTCTAAACCTATGACAGACGCCAACAACTTTGAGTGGGATATTGGGTCTTCAATCTTTAGCTTTCTGGATGTCTTCTCCTTGGACTTCTTGGATCTCTCTTCCTTGGACTCCTTGGAACTCTTCTTCTTGGACTCTTTGGATCTCCTCCTTGGACTCCTTGGCTCCGTCGTGGCTTGAATATCCAAACGAAGAGACAATTCCCCCAGTATGGGGGTATTGCCTTTTCTCTTTGGATATCTAAAGCCATCCAGCTCGATCTTCTAAATGGAAGAAGACTCTCCCCTTTAGGGATGCCTTCTTCTTTTAGAATCTGAGCTGGATAAGAATATCCCGACTCAAAGGTTGTTTTCACAACTCTTAACAATTATTACATACGAATTACATTAATTGAAGGCAGTAAATCTAAGAAGCCCTGCAAGGTTATCCTAATAAAAATCATCCCAAGCAGTTTATATATAAAAAAAAAAAGAAAGTGCTAACACCATTGACCCTGTGCCAAGCCATGCTCTTAATTTTGAGGGCTAAGCAGCTCCACCTGTGCAATTATAATTATTAATTTTAGCCCTCATTTTTATTTGGGGGGAAGCTGAGCAAGCACCTGCATAAAACATTATTAGAAATTATTATGATGCTCCCCCCCTTTTTATTAGCATTGAGCATGGCCACCTGCACGGAAGAACAGTATATATATAGCGCTCCTAACCTATGGGTAAGTCTAACGCTCATCACATCACAGAGTACAGAAAAAGTAAGCAAACAAACACACCAACAATTTCAAACAGCATGCAATGAAATCCACGGAAAGCTCCGGCACACAGCAGAAAAGTAAATCCCAGCGGCCTAACCTAGCTCTAGAAGTGGTGCCCTAGCAAACAATTCTATGTGTGTGTAAGGCTAGTGTGGTTTGGATAGATCCTAAGTAGGATAGTTAGTTAAAGTTTTCTAGAATTCAGGTTTGTTGGGGGTCTAAAAAGGATATTTTTATTTAAAATTCAAATATTAGTGGATTAGGGTTCATTTTAAATATTTCAATTTGTTGATGAGTTTTAAGGACTTAGGACAATGATATTTGAAGTTTAAGTTGCATTAGCCAATTTTGGAAAGTTCTGGGTCCTCCTAGGTATTAAGCTAAGGGGCCAAAAAGTCACTATGGAAAAAAGGCTAAGTCTGGGTCTCCTATCACCTTAGGAAAATACTAGACCTTAATACGAGTGGTTAGACAGGTGGCACACTAGAATCGGAGTTTTCTAGGCAAAGTTATGAATTTTCTAAGTTTCGGGCCCTAAATGAACTACGGTTGACCAAAATGTTGACTTTCTAATCTAAGCCAGTTTCTGGAAATCTAAAATTTTTAATAAATACTAGGCCCTAATTAGAGTCTAATGCAAGTGAGTTTACCTAATTTGGAGTTTTCTACAATTAGTTATGGATTTCTAAAGGTCGGGGTATTTATTGAAATTTTCTAAATTTCCTACTAAATAGCCTTTTTTATTATTTTGCCCCAAATCAACTCCAAACTGATTGGAATCACTCCCAAAGGTCAGGGATGACCAGAAAAAGTGTTCCCAAGCATTTGGAGAAGTTTTAGGATTTTTCATAATTTTTAATGATTTATTAGGGGCAAAAACAGTAATTCCACCTATGGTCAAATTAGGGGTCAACCTGAGGTCAAACTAGGGAGCCCTATTTTTCTAAGGTCAATGATCATATTCTGAACAATTCAAGGTATTACGGGTAATTTTCTGACCTAAGGTGTATTTATTGTATTTTCCGGAAGGTCTCGGGGCCTTAATTAGCCGGTTAATTATGGTTGGTTAGCTAAGGGCTCTAAAAGCTCCTAAAAATTCCTAGAAAATTCAGTGATGTTTTAGATGTCACTAAGTTTAAGTGTGAAGGTTTTCATGTCAATCAGGGATCTATCCTAGCTCCTAGAAAACTTCTAAGTTCGCTAGACAAGTCCTTAACTATTGTCCTTAGGGTGTCACTACGTTATATGGGTTTGAATCGAAGTTTTAGCTAACCCTCAAGGTAATAAATGCATGGGAGTACAAAAATGAAATAAACACACCATGTCCTTAGATCTAGGAGAGCCTAGGCTAAGTGCTCGTGGTGCGGCCTACACATGCAATCTACGAAAAATAAAAGTAAAGACACCTAAAGAAAGGATTAGTGAATGATTGGGACTCAACCATTCACTAACCCACTCCCCCATGATTGCTCTTCATATCTAGAACCTATGTCTAAAATTCCACGAAGTAGCGAGTCTCCCAAAATTAGGATTTATGTATAAGTAGTTTTAAAATAGTTTCAAAATACTTATAAATATAAGTATACCTTTTTAGAAAATAAAGTAGTTAAAAAGTAGGTCAATTCATAATACATATATATAGGGAGACCCACTGAACACTCTCACCAGTCTCAAAACGGTTTAAAAATAATTTGTATCCTGAAAATAATTATCATAATTAATATTTAATATCAAAGATACCCGAATAATCGAATCCAAATGGTGATTGGTCAAAACAGCCAAAATCAAGGGCTGGAAATGGCTTCAAAACATAAAGCTCGCTTTTCTGAAAAGAACGAGGGGTTATACGCAAAATTCCGATTTAAAACGGCGAAGATACGAATTTCCGAAGTTAAAACATAATAAAATAATATTTTTAAATAGTGCTGTTTCACTGGTTTTAAAATAACAGAAAATACAGATATGCTTTTTATCTGAAAATTATTTCAAAATATACAGAATTCGCAGTACATATAAAACAAGGTGCTGTGCGTCGACAGCGGATTTAAAACGGCAAAGTTATGTAATTTCGAAGTTCAAATACGATAATTAAATATTTTTTAAACATTGCTGTTTTACTGTTTTGAAAATAATTGCACACAGACCCAAAATTTTCAAATAAAACCAATTCCAGAATATGCAGAATCAAAAATACACTCAAAACGAGGTGCTGTGCGTTAAAAACGGAGCGAAAACGAGAAAGATACGAATTTTAGGAGTTTAAGTCAACAAATGATATTTATAAATAAACAATTATTAAAAAAAAATAGAAAAATATAATAAATAAAAAAAAAATCAAAATAATTAATAATAATAATGATTATAAAATAGAACTTAAATAGTAAAATAATAACTTAAACTAATAGTAATTAATATAAATATAATATTAAATAATAATTATATTAAAATAATAGTTTAAATAAAATAATAAAAAAAAGGTTATTTTTACTGTTTTTTAAATAATTTAAAATATAATTATAATTTTAAAATAATTTTAATTTTATAATAAAGAGGATAAAAATCCGAACAATTTGATATATTATACGTATTTTTCGGAGCAAAAATGGATTATTTATGATTTTTTAAAGTTAAGATAGGTTTTAAAATAAATAAAATATTTAATTATTTAAAAAAAAAAGGCTGCGGCGGCTGGGTGCGCCATGTGGCGACGTGGGAGTGGTTCCGCGGTCCGCGCCAATGATTGGCGCCGCCGCTAATCATTGACCAATGATTGCGGCGGGACCCGCGGCTCACTTAAATGAGTCAGCGAGCTACAGGAGCCGCCGGATCACCCGTTACACAGATCGGACGGTCACGATCTAGGCGAACGGGGCTCGGACCGGCTACAGAAACCGCGCGGTCTGCAGAGACCGCGGATCGACGCGATCAAGACCGTTGATCGCGCGATCAACGGTCCAAAGAGAGCCTGGATCGGACTCCCGTTAAACCGAAACCCTAGATTAGGTTTTCGCCTCGTTCTCTCAATCCACTCGATGGAATTTCGCGAAATTTGAAACCTAGATACTAGACATGAACAGAAATTATGGGGGACCATTCGTTTGGATTACAAAGTGCTTTTCGAAAAGCTATTTAGACCCATGTGATGTGAGCTATTCTAAGGATTTTGAGAGATCTAACCGTCCGATTTTCACGTTCTTGGGCTCGTTGGATTCGTTGAAACGGCAGGAATATTTCTCTAGTTGACTTCAAGATCTGAGTCTCCTTTGATCGAGCGGTAGAAGCCCCGAAAGTTTCGTGGCTTCGGTTTCGCCGGAGTTCTCGCCGCCGGCGGGCCTAGGACACCGGGATCTGGTCGGGGAAGATGAAGGGAGGTAGTGGGAGTGCTCTCTCAAAGTTTCAAGGCCTGAGGTGGTCTCTAGAGAGAGGGAGAGCAAAAAGATCCTCATCATGACCTAATTTCTCCTATTTAAGTCTCTAAACTCTAGATCAACGGCCTATATCTAATCTAAATTGAATTAGGAGGGAAATAGGAGTCAATAGGCCGTGGTTTTCAAAATCCAAACATTTTTTGGCATTCAATCTCACTAATGGGCCTTTAAATGGCCTTAATAGGTCAAAAATGACCTATTAAAGACTTGGGTTGACCAAGTCAACCATTGACCAGGTCAACCTAGTCAAATAGGTCAAGGGGAGGGGAAGAGATCAAGCCATGATATGGGTGAGATTTGATTTCAAATGGATTTGGGCTCTTAATGGGCCTAATGGGTCAAAATTGACCCATTAGGACTTGGGTTGACTAAGTCAAAGGTTGACTTGGTCAACTCAGTCCATCATGCCCAAGTCTGGGCAAAATCGAGGTCAACAAACGGACCCCCAACAGGAGTGGCGAACAACTAGTGAACCGCTCGTGTTGGCGTTGACCGACTAAGCCGCAGAAAGGCAGAGTGGAAAACATGATCAAAAGAGTATCAGAAAGATGGTGGAAAAAGTAGGAGATTCTTCTCCTGGCCTTGCCCCATTGTGGGGGCAGAGCCTAGGAAAGAAGAGAAAGCAGCAGTGAACAAGCCAAGATTCACCAAAATGGTGAACTGGTAGTAGGGTCTTCTTCTGGCCTTACCCTTGGACAAGGGTAGAGCCTAGGATAGAACCAACAGTAAGGATCACCTAAAAAGGTGAAAACAAGGTAAGGGGACTCTCCTACAGCCTTGCCCTACAGCGAGGGCAGAGCAGAAAAGAGAATCAAAAGTAAAGATCACCTCAAGGGTGAAAAAGGTGAAGGAATTCTCCCCTGGCCTTACCCCGTAGTAGGGGTAGAGCCAAGAGAAGAACCACAAGTAAGGTAGCAAAAGCATACCAACTATCTGTCTGACTATATCGAATCAGCAGAATAGAAGGTGAAAGGGTCCCATATCCTCCTACCTATCTCATAGCAGTGGATTGGGGTGACTCAATATCTGCTTGACCAAATCGGGTCAGCAAACAAAGGAATCACAACGCCTGGTGTCTGCCTAATCGGAACAAGACACTCAGGAAAAAAGAGTGGCGAGGAGTTCCTGCCAGGTGCTCTGTCAGGCCCTCTTTACCAAGTAAGTCGATGTCCACTCGGCGCATATGCCTGTAGTAGGACAAAAGAAAAGAAAGCCTCTGCATGGTGTATGTGCCTGCAGCAGGGTCTCTATTTGGCGCATATGCCAAAAGAAGTGTAACGGAAGAAAACTCAACACAATCATCTGGCGCATATGCCAGCAATGATGTGGAGAGGAAAGAGTCACCTCTGCTCGGTGTATGTTCCTGTAGCAGAGTCCCTACCCGGCGCATATGCCTGTAGTAGGATAAAGAAAAAAGCACTCAACATAATCACTTGGCGCATATGCCTGTAATGATATGAGGAGGAAAAAGTGTTGAGGAAAGCCTCCCAGGAAATCTGTCGGGCTCTCTCAACTAGAAAAACCTAATATCCACCAGGCGTATATGCCTGCACTAGGATAGAAGGGAAAGAAAGGTCACCTCTGCCCGGTGTATGTGCCTGTGGCAGAGTCTCTACTTGGCGCATATGCCTATAGTAGAATAAAGACAAAACACTCAACACAATCATCTGGCGCATATGCCAGCAATAATGTGAAGAGGAAAGGGTGGTGAGGAATGCCTCCCAGGGACTCTGTCGGGCTCTCTCAACTAGAAACCTAATATCCACCCGGCACATATGCCGGCACTAGGATAAAAGGTAACAAAAGGTCACCTCTGCCCGGTGTATGTGCCTGTGGCAGAGTTTCTACGTGGCGCATATGCCTATAGTAGAATAAAGACAAAACGCTCAACACAATCATCTGGCGTATATGCCAGCAATGATGTGCAGAGGAAAGGGTGGTGAGGAATGCCTCCCAGGGACTCTGTCGGGCTCTCTCAACTAGAAACCTAATATCCACCCGGCGCATATGCAGGCTCTAGGATAAAAGGTAACAAAAGGTCACCTCTGCCCGGTGTATGTGCCGGTGGCAGAGTCTCTACTTGGCGCATATGCCTATAGTAGAATAAAGACAAAACACTCAACACAATCATCTGGCGCATATACCAGTAATTATGTGAAGAGGAAAGAGAGGTGAGGAATGCCTCCCAGGGACTCTGTCGGGCTCTCTCAACTAGAAACCTAATATCCACCCGGCGCATATGCCGGCACTAGGATAAAAGGTAACAAAAGGTCACCTCCGCCCGGTGTATGTGCCGGTGGCAGAGTCTCTACTTGGCGCATATGCCTATAGTAGAATAAAGACAAAACACTCAACACAATCATCTGGCGCATATACCAGTAATTATGTGAAGAGGAAAGAGAGGTGAGGAATGCCTCCCAGGGACTCTGTCGGGCTCTCTCAACTAGAAACCTAATATCCACCCGGCGCATATGCCGGCACTAGGATAAAAGGTAACAAAAGGTCACCTCCGCCCGGTGTATGTGCCGGTGGCAGAGTCTCTACTTGGCGCATATGCCTGTAGTAGAATAAAGACAAAACCCTCAACACAATCATCTGGCGCATATGCCAGGAATGATGTGAAGAGGAAACAGTGGTGAAGAATGCCTCCCAGGAACTCTGTCGGGCTCTCTCAACCAGGTGAGTAAAACCAAATATCCAGCTATTAGTATCAAAACAGCGGGGTAGAAGGCACGGGTCATCTCATCATCGACCTGACACAGATCAGTGTAGGGATACGAGGAAGAAAGGAAAGGTATATGTAAAAATTTTAAGGGTAGAGCTACTTAAGAAATCTCAAGCTGGCGCTCTGGTAACCACATGGTAGAGGACAAATCGTCGTGGCCATGAGTATCCAAATGCCGTCGAGATCTCTTAAAGAGCCCTAACCCTACACAAAAGGGAAGGAAGACATCTGGAAGGACGTCTCCCAAACAAAGCTGGAAGAGATACACTCGCCGTAAGGTGTGTAAAGGGGCGATCTCATTCCAAAGGAGTAAAGAGAACTGAGTAGCGAGGGGGCACCTCTACTACGAAAGGCAGGACTAAGCCTAGTAAAAATGATCCTCAAAGAGGCTACAGTGGTGAACCCATACTAACTGATGGGGACCCTGTAAGAGATAGAAACAAGATCAAAACATCCAAAGGACCTCTCCGACAGCTAGGAGTCGGATCTCAATGGGAAAACAAGTGGTAAAAGTATCTGAAAGAGCTGACTTTCTACTAGAGGATCAAAACTCAAGAAAAATGTGGTGGTAGCATCTAAGGTTGATGCTCCACATCACCAGGTAAGAAGAAAAGAGCCAAAGTAGCGAGGTAGCATCCTCTCCACTAAGGGCAACAATTCTTAAGTAAGTAAAATCTCACAGGGGTAACACCCACACAAACTAGTGGGACCATGTGGAAAGTAGAAGTGACCTCAACACATTCATAGGACTAATCTGGCGACTGAGCCTAGCGCATGAATGGTAAAATGGGTCACGAAAAAGTAGTAAAAGAACTGATCTTCTGCTAAAAGATCAAAGTTCTCAAAGTGGTGATGTTAGTATCCTGGGCAAGGTATACTACAACACAAGGAGAAAAGTAGCTTTAGGTAGTGAAGGGGACACACCTACCACCTGAGTATGGTAATCATGTATAGAAGTAAAGTATCATCAGCAGGATCACAGTGGTAACACCTACCCTGATCGGGCAGGACCCTGTGGGGAGAAAAAGCAACAACACAACATCCATAGGGCTACTCTAGCAGCTAGGAGTAGAGTATGAATGTGGAGAGTAGGGGTGCAAAGAAACTCGGGAGCTGATCTTCTACTGGAAAATCAAAGCTCCTAAAGTCGTGGTGCTAACACCTGAGAATAGGTGTACCACACCACAGCACAACTCTGAGGTGACAAGGGAGCACTCCTGACACCTAATATGATAATCATGAGTGAGATCTATGATTATCAGTAGGACCACAGCGGTAACATCTACCCTAATCAGGTAGGACCCTGTGCGAAGTGGAGGTAACACTGCCACATTCATAGGACTACTCTGGCAGCTCAGAGTAATTCATAAATGGGAGGTAAACTGCCAAAAGAGAACAGTCAGGGGCGATCTCTTCTCAAAAAAGACTCTGGCCCAAAAAGTAGTGATGATTATATCTCAAAACATAATGTACTACATCACCAATGGAGAAATGCATTTAAAATCATATAAGTTACTCGACCAACTGAGTGGGAACTCAACCCTGAAGAGATCATCAAACCACTCTCAAGGGAGGGGAAAGAAAAATTTTGGGGAATTTGAGCTCATAGGGAGTTTTACCGGGTTCCTCCTGTGACAAGGGCAACCGGGTTTTTGTTCTCCTAAGGGCTTCCCTCTTTTTATCACATGTTTTTTTTTTTTTTTTTTTTTTTTTTTTTTTTAAATGTGAATGGTCTTGGTAACCCAAATTATGTCCGCCACATGAACAGAACTGGGAAATTTGTGCTTTTGGAGAGTTTTACCAGGTTCCTCCTGTGACAAGGGCAACCGGTTTTGCTCTACTAAGAGCTCCCCTCCTTTATTACACATAACTTTTTTTTTTTTTTTTTTTTTTTTATTAGGTGTAGTGGATGGTTTTGATAACCCAGACCACATTCATTTCATGTGAATGAACTGGGGAGCACAACCATATAGAAATTAGTGTACAACTGAAATTATCATTAGGATAGAGGATCAACACTACCATATTTGACTAGCATGGAATGGTATGGACCCTGTATCCTATCTCAAGAAGAGTCTAAACCAATGACTCTAACATCCTTGATCACATTCAACTCACATGAATGGACTAGGGGCTACATCTATCAGATCAGAGCTGATAGGAAGAAGAAAAACTCAACTAGGGACAGTGGATCTCCATCACCATTCTTGACTGTCACGGGGTGGTGTGGACCCAGTATCACCTCTTCAAGAACTAGACTCGAATTACTAGTTTTTTGATATCCCAGACCACACCTGGGGCGGCAGGTGAAACTGGGGGACTAAGTCATACAAACATAGGGGAGCAAAGTCAAGAGAATTCTATGCTCTAGCACCAATATGATTGATGCGCACAGACAGAAGTACAAAACATCCCTACGGCGTATCAGTGTAACCCTTCTAAGGATAACCTTATACCCTTCAAGGCAAACGTCGTGTGGTAGAGGACAAATCGTCGTGGCCACATAGACTGCTGAAAAGTAAGAGGAATCCTTCTAGGATATACACATACAGAGAAATATCTACAGGTGGTAGGGAGGCTCCCCCTGTGAAGTACTAGACTCAGGCATAATACTTTTTCAAGTATTGCCCATTGATGACAGGCATAGGGTGAATGCCATTTGCATCAACAAGTAGGTAGGCACCACCTTCATAAACTTGCTCTACAGCGAAGGGGGCCTTCCCAAATAGGCTCAAATTTACCACCTTGCCGGCGATGCGAGATGATAGGCCTACGCAAAACAAGCACTAAATCACCTACCCGGAAAGCACGGGGTCTAACAAGGCGATCGTGTGACCGGGCCATTCGGGCCTGGTATAGCTTAAGGTTCTGATGAGCTTGCAGGCGAAGCTCTTCTAAACCATCAAGCTCTTCCAATCTCAATCGGGCGTTATCTTCCTCAGATAGATTGTAACTGACTGCCACACGCAGTGAGGGGAGCTCAACCTCAAGTGGAAGGACTGCTTCAACCCCGAAAGCTAAAGCATATGGGGTGGACTGAGTAGGAGTACGGTATGTAGTCCTATAGGCCCATAATGCTTCAGGTAATCTATCATGCCATTCTCTTTTATTTGCGACAAGGGTTTTTCTTATTAGTTGCACAAGAGTTTTATTAAATGCCTCTGCCAAGTCATTGGCTTTAGGGTAGTAAATTGACGAATATCGCCAATTAATGTTATGGCGGCGGGCAAATCTGGCAATTTTGGTGCTTCTAAAGGACGGGCCGTTATCTGAGATAATACGGCGCGGAACACCAAAGCGATAAACAACGTTATCGCGAAAGAAGCGCATCACATCTTCTGATTTAACCTCCTTAAGTGGGACAGCTTCTGCCCACTTAGAGAAGTAATCAGTGGCGGCTAAAATAAATCTATGACCCTTAGAAGAAGGAGGGTCTATGGGACCCACTACATCCGTGCCCCAGCCCTCAAATGGCCAGGAAGAAACAGTCGGGTGCAACGGATTAGGGGGTTGGTGAATCACCGTGCCATGAATCTGGCACTGGTGGCACCTCTTAGCGTGCTCCATGCAATCGTGGATCATAGTCGGCCAGTAGTAGCCGAGGCGTTTAATTCTGCCTTTCATTTTAGGTCCAGATTGATGGGCGCCACAAAGCCCTTCATGTATCTCGCTCATGACTCTACTGGCCTCTTCTTTATTGAGGCATCTTAACCACATTTGGTCAAAAGAGCGTCGATACAGAGTTTCATTTACATAGGCGAATGATAAGGCTCTCTTTCTTACTTGAGCAGCGAGAGACTTATCATCTGGAAGCCTACCATGTTTTAAATACTCTATGAAGGGTTCTCTCCAGTCTGACTCCTCATCAACAGCAAGGACTGTGAGGGTCTGATCAGGGGAGGACAAGTCTGCGGGGCACAGAGCTTGACGATACTGGACAGAAATAGAAACTGGGTTTCCAGTAGGGTCAGCTAACTCCTTTGCTAACTTGGCCAATGCATCTGCTTTTTCATTTTCAGATCTAGGTATCTTGGCCAAAGTTACTTCGGGTATTAAGCACAGGAGCTCCATTGCTTTATTGTGATATGGAATGAGCTCAGGCTTAAGTACTTTGTAAACTCCAGCTACTTGATTGATTATCAGTTGGGAGTCTCCAAAGATCTTCACCCGCATAAGACTCATCTGAATGGCCAACTCTAGCCCCAAAATCAGAGCTTCGTACTCAGCTTCATTATTAGTACGAGGTTCTGATAAACTATAGGAGTACCGTAGAGTATGACCCTCAGGGGACACAAAAATCAGGCCTAATCCTACCCTAACTGTAGGAGTTTTATTTGGACTTAAGGTTTTAACGGATGACGCACCGTCAAAGAAAAACTCCCAAGTAGGGGACTCCTGTTCATCCACACTCATAATTGATTCATCAGGTAGATCATCATTAAGTGGGGAATCAGCAGGAATCGGGTGATCAGCCAAAAAGTCAGCTAGAGCCTGTCCTTTGACGGCCCGCTGAGGAACAAAAGTGATATCAAATTGCAGTAGTATCATAGACCATCGTGCTAGACGACCTGAGAGGGTCGGACGGGTCATCAAGTACTGCAATGGATTGACTCTAGAGATCAAATTAATTTTATGTGAAAGCATATAATGTCTAAGCTTTTGTACCGCGAAGATCAGGGCTAAACATTGCTTCTCCATCGCCGGGTACTTAAGCTCTGCAGGAATCAATCGTCTGCTAAGGTAGTACAAGGCATTCTCCTTGCCTTCCTCATTCTCTTGAGCCAACAGTGCACCTAAAGACTCATCCAGGGCCGTAGTGTAGAGAATCAACGGCCTACCCGGGATAGGTGCAGCTAAAACTGGGGGGTTCATCAGGTAGCGCTTTATACTCTCAAAGGCCTCCTGACAACTCTCATCCCAACGGAATCGGGCATCCTTTTTTACTAGTGCAGAGAAAGGATGACACCTACCAGAAAGATTGGAGATAAATCTCCTCAAGAAAGCTAGCTTACCCTGAAAGGACCTCAACTGGGTAAGACTCTTAGGGGGTTTTAAATCTACTATGGCCTTGATCATAGAGGGATCTATCTCAATGCCACGGTAACGAACTATAAACCCTAAGAACTTTCCTGCACTAACTCCAAATGCGCATTTTAAAGGATTCATCTTTAAATCAAACTTGCGCAGGCGTTCAAAAACGATTCGCAGATCTCTGAGGTGATCTTCACGGACCTTGCTTTTGACGACCAAATCATCCACATAGCATTCAACTTGCTCATGTATCATCTCATCAAAGATGACAGTCATGGCACGTTGATAGGTGGCCCCAGCGTTCTTGAGACCGAAGGGCATCACTTTGTAACAAAAGACACCTATAGGTGTACGAAATGCAGTGAATTTCTTATCCTCAGGGTCCATCTTTATCTGATTGTAACCAGATGAACCATCCATGAATGAGAAGATGCTATGGGATGATGCTATATCTACCATAAGCTCAGGAATTGGGAGAGGAAAATCATCCTTAGGACATGCCTTGTTCAAATCACGGAAGTCGATACAGACTCGTATCTGTCCGCTCTTCTTCCGGACTGGGACAATGTTGGCAAGCCAAGTGGGGTACTTCTCTTCCCTAATGAAACCAGCTTCTATGAGCTTCTTGGTTTCAGCGATCACCTGTTGTTCAACTTCCAACCTCATCCTACGAGGTGCTTGCTTAACAGGGACTGCATCAGGCTTAATGGCTAACTTGTGGACTGCTACCTCTGGATTTAGACCAGGCATCTCGGTGTAGTTCCAGGCAAAATAGTCTCTAAACTCTGACAGTAACTTGATGTATTCTTGAGCCTCTGAATCAGACAATAGAGCACTATGAAAAATAGGCCTAGGATCTGACTCAGTGCCTAAGTTTATCTCACATAGTTCGTCCATGGCAGAAGTGACGCCATCTTCGAACTCTTGTGGAGCATCAAGTATTCTATCGTCGTCACTATCCGGGTTTTCTTCGTCGGCAAGAGAAACAACCGGATAAGCATGGGAAATAACACGAATGTTGGCATCACTGGACTGATTTAACCCCATATAACCTACGCCTCCTAGACCTTGGGGGAAATCAGTCCGCCAAACTCGGGCCTGCTGTAGAGCTTCTTCATCTGGCCAAGTGGAACGAACGAGACCCCGCTCAACAAAGCTCTCTACAGTAGGTGAAAAGTAACGGGGGGCACTCCTGACCTCTATATCCATAGCGGTCTCCTCTAGATCCTGTCTCACAGGACCCAGCGGTGCACCTATACTACGGGGTACAGAGGGATATTCCCTAGGTCGGGCTGGCCCAAACGTATCGTACAAGTGAGGTATGGGGTTGTGGCTACCCCATATTGGGCTATCATCATCAGCTACAGGAGTGTTAGAAGATCTTTGTCTGGAATCCCCAACTCCTATCCCGCGTATCTGATGGGGGGAAGGTTGTCTGGTAGTAGTCTGACGTCGGAAGTCATCTTCCTCGTCTGAGCTAATATCAATAACCAATCCACCTTCAGGTATTAAGTGGCTACGAAAAGTAGGCCGTGAATCATAACCAGCGGAATAGGGAGATGGTGAAGTGACTGGACGCTGAAGGATATCGATCATTTCATCATCAGAAGAGTCAGACTCTACAGTCAAAGAAGAAGTGTAAAGGTTAGGGGGAGGAGGTGTGTGCGAGTGTCATGGTTCCGCAGTTCGCGGATCGCAACTCTACCTCTCCCTCTACCTCTACCTCCCCTACCTCTACTAGGGGGAACATCGTGCCTCACTGCAAACTGAGAGGGATCTCCATCAGAATGGGCAGTGGAAACACCTGGCTCAATACTAACCTGTGATGGACCCTGTACTGACGATTGTATAGGACCCTGTGTAGGTAGCTGCGTAGGATCCTGTACAACAGTGTCAGGTATCACTGGGGACTGAGCAGGTGGAGCTCTACGAGTCTTCCGAGGTACGTAGTACTCGGCGTCGTCGTACATAGAGATCTCATGCACGGAGAAGGGCTGGGTATCTCCAGGAATGGTATACTCAACATCATTCCTCAGAAACTTCATACATTGGTGCAAGGTAGAGGGCACCATTCCATACTCATGGATCCAAGGCCTTCCTAAGAGAGCCTTGTATGAAGTGTCAGCCTCAATCACATGAAACTTTGCCTCTGTTAGAAAATTTCCAAATTTCAGAGGTAGGGTGATAGCTCCTAGAGCTCGCTGGCCTTGGTCATTGAAGCCTTTCAACATAATCTTGTCGGAAGTGAGCTTTAGATGACCTAGGGAGAGGCTCTTCAAAGTTTCATGGGTTAATATGTTTACTGAAGCCCCTTGGTCTATGAGGACCCTGTTCAACTCATAACCATTGACTTCAGCAGTGACATACAAGGGACGATTGTGCTCAGTGGTCCCTAACAGAAGGTCACGACTAGAGAAAGTGATGCATGGCGTGTTGTACAAATGCCATGCCCCATCATCAGGGTCAGAAGTGAAGAAGGCCTGATAGGTCTCTGGTTCAAGCAATGCTTTTACCAGTGTCTCTCTCAAGTCAGGTGACAACATCAAAGCATCATAGACACTAAGAAGAGAAGGAATTTTCCTTAGATGAGCCAACACATTGTAATCAACCTCCAGCTGAGGGCCTTTCCCTTTCTCCTTAGGCTGCTCCTGGGAGGAAGGGATAGAGTCATCCTGCTGGGTAATGATATTTTTATCTTTTGTATTTTTTTTTTAGCCACCTAGGTGGAAGGACCTTCCCTGAACGCAGATGAACTTCCTGTATTGAGTCATCTTCGACAGGAGATTCCTCTGGTTCAGTGGTGGTGGCAGGTGTTGGTTCTAAGGAAAGTATTGAGAGCGGGTTCTCGGATTCATCTTCTGAATCCATGTAACATCCGCCCTCTGGTATCACAAAGACTGGTTCATCTTCATACTCAGACTCAGACTCTTCACTAGAATTATTATAAGAGACATGTAAAACAGTAAAAGAGTGAGTGCTAGTAGAAGTAGAAGCAGTAGAAGTAAAGCTAAAAGCAGTAGGTAAAGCACACCAGAAGTAGCCAGAATCACCTTCTTCTATTATTTCTTCATCAAATGAAGGGAGAACAAAGTCTTTCAGCGTAAGTGCTGGAAGGAACCCTGTCTTCCCCTCAGAGGTTACAACATATTTTTCTCTTTCATACATTTTCTTATTACATACATCAGAAGAAAAAGAAATGTGCTCAGTAGGCACTACAACAGAAAGAGAAGAAGAAGAAGGTATAAGTGCTGGAGTAGTAACTGCAGGGGCAACTGTCGACTTGGCCTGTGGTGGCCTCCTCTCAACTGCCTCTGAACTCTGAACTGCACGGTCTATCATCCTCTTGGTCTTCTTGGAGAGTGCTAGCTGCCACTCTCCCTCAGAACTCTGGGGTAAACTGCTACTACTGCCCTGACTGTCTGTCTGACTAGGACTGTGGCTGGGACTGGAAACCATCTGAACTGTCTGAGGGCCCTTGCCCCTGGGCTGCACTAGGTCGCCGTCCTGGAGGTGTATCTGTCCTGTGGCCATCAACCTCTCGACCTTATCCTTGAACACAAAACAATCCTCTAAGCACATGCCCAACGTATCTGTGGTAAGGGCAATAGAGTGGGTGCTCAGTCTGACCCTCCTCCTCCACTCTACTGCTGCTGGGAAAGGTAAGTATGTTCTTCTTAGTAAGGAATTTAAATATTTTCTTCACACTCTCCCTTTTAAAGGGGTATTCCTTACTAAGCTTCTCCTGTAGGGACTGCTGACTCTCTGAAGTCCTACGGGAGATCCTGGGCTGTGCTGCTGGCTGACTAGCTACGTGTGACTGACTAGCTGAGCGTGGCTGCTGCGGGGGTGCTGAACTGCCTAAGGGCCTCTTGCCCTTATCCACTGGTCCCTGAGTACTGTGTACCTCCCCTCTCCTGGGCGGAGGTGCCCCTGAAAACTCCTGCCGCTGAGGTCTGCGCAAAGGCTGACTCTCAACCTTAGGAGGGACTGCAGCGGGTATGCTGTCCTGTAGGCTAGTGACCTTCGTGAGTAACTTCTGGAAGGTTCTGATGCTAAATCCCTTAAGGTAGGGTGCTATCGGGCCATCTATGTTCTTCAATAAGATCTCAACTGCATGCTGCTCCTGTAACTGTGGCTCGCACTGCAAACTGAGATTTCTCCATCTGACTATGTAATCTGTGAGACTCTCTCTGGGACGCTGCCTGGTCACCACTAGCTCTCCTACTGTAACTCTGTGCTCTGTGCTAACAAACCTCTGCACAAACAACTGCTCCAACTCTGCAAAGGTCCTGACTGAGTCGTTGGGGAGGTCGGCGTACCAAGCAAACGCCACCCCCGCCAAGCTGCTGACGAACAATCTCAACATCAGTGGATCACTCCCTTCTATATTGCAGCATATTGCTCGGTACTGGGCTATATGCTGTCTCGGGTTCCCAAACCCGTCAAAAAACTCTGAATCTAGGAGGGATGAAACCAGGGGGGTAAGGCTCCTGCTCGTACTCTACTGGGTAAGGACGCCCCCTGCTGACTGACTCTCCAGTCTTCCTAGAAGAAATAGCCTGCTCTACCTTCTGGGCAATCAAGTCCTGGATCTGTCCTGCTGACATCTGAGCTGGCTGACTCTGAACTGAAGTAGTGTAAGGAAGTACTGGGGGGGTGGTGCTGGGGACTACTCTCTGGACCCTGTCCACTCCTACGGGGTCTACTGCAGCAGGTGGTGTTACTACTGGCTGCTCTCTGGAGGTACTGGTAGCTGCTATACCTGTCACCTGAGGCATCGCCCCCAGAGCTGTCAACTGTGCTGTCATGGCTGCCATGGCTTTGGCCATCTCCGCCATCTGTGCCTGAAGACTCAGTACCGTAGCATCTGTATCAACTGATCGGGGAGATCCACCCACCTCGGGCTCTCCCTGCTCGTCCTGGTCCTCGGTCTCTCTCTCATCCGAGTGACCTCGTCGGGTAACCACACATACCCGGTGAACTGGCACCTTCTCATCGGAATCAACTAGTGTGTCATCGTCATCCAAAAAGGCTCGTCGCATCGCCTCTATGTACGGGCTCATAGGAGAACCGATCCTATGAGTACTGGGTACTAAATCTGTCTCGATCCGTACTGGCGATCTGTCTGGGGCTAAAACTGAATCATCATCATCGACTGCCATCGGGACTGCCTCAGACCCGGAAGGAACTGCCAAATCTGTCTGATCAACCACCTCCTCCTCTGCTGCTCTGTCTCTGCCAGTGGTGCTGACTCAACTAACTGAACAGGGTCGACAGGGGTGTCCGCCTGTCGACGTCTCCAAACCCACCTCCTACGGCGGGGCACTGTACCGGCAACTGGCTATTCCGGGGCTACTACCTCTGAACTGATCTGAGGTCGGGTAGGCTCCTGCTGCTGTCTCCGTCCTCGACGACGTGGGCGCCGTCCTACAGCTGGAGTGACTACCGGTGGTCTGACTACTGGGGCTGCAGGCTGCTGGGGTGTCTCCCCCCTCTGCCAACTGTAGAGTCTCCTCGCAGTCTGTCGTCGTAACTGAAAGGTAGCCCGAGAAATCTGACGGAGTAAGCCCTCCCGACTGACGGGCCCTCTGCCACGAGCTAAGCGGACGATGTTCCGAATCCTCTGGGTGAGGGCTCGGACACCAGCGTCCCTGGGTACCCTAGCTCGGGGTAGAGTAGTGATGACAGGAGGAGAGCTGCCGCTATACGGACAACATCCTCCTCATCTCCACTATGCGTCAGTGGGGAGAAGCGTCCTCCCTGAACTGCCTCCAACTCGGGGGCTACCATCACCTCAGGAGTAGGTGCCTCAACAACTGGACGTGGCCTCCGCTGCCTAGGAGCCACTCTCCTCTGCCTCTGAACTAACTCGTCGTGAACAACTGCATCTGCCATCCGCTGCCTCTCTGCCTCTGACGCAGCTAGACGGAGCCTCCTGTTCCTATTCCTCCGGGCCCTTCTCCCGAGGCCGGAGGTGGAGGTCGAGGGAACATCTGAACCCACTGCCTGGGTGGCAGGGGGGGGGACAGGAATGACTGGAAGTGCCGGGGTCTGCCCGGCAGCCTCGGGGTGAGAAAGCCGAGCGAAAACAGAAACCCGGCCAGAAGAAGGCGAAGGCACCTCGGTCTGGGCACCCCTCTTCCTAGTGGAAGTGGGAGGGGCAACCCGAACGCGAGGTACTTCCGCCGGAACAGTCGGAGTAACAACAGCAGCAGGCTGTCGGCGCTGAGGGACCGGGGCAGCCTGTGCAACAGGAGCGGCAGGCGCAGGTCGCCTGACCGCTGCACGAACAGGGGGAACTACTGCAGCAGGCTGCCGGCGCTGAGGGGCCGGGGCAACCTGAGCAGCAGGTGCGGCAGGCACTGGACGCCTAACCGCAGGACGAACTAGGACAGGGTGTGGCCTAGGCACTGGTCGCCTAGCCACAGCGTGCACTGGCTGCGCAAGAACAGGAACAGGACGTGGTGCTCGGACTGGGCGCCGAGCAGCAGGACGTCCAAAAGGGCGCATGGCTGCGCGTCCTCTCCTCTGAGGAGGAGAGAATGCAGCAGCCTCCGCCGGGTCTCGGTACTACTCCAAAAGGGCGCATGGCTGCGCGTCCTCTCCTTGTATAGACGTCGAACGTGATCTGAAGACTAATTAGAATGTGTCATTTTACCTCTTTGTTGTGTACCGTGTCTCGGTACTACTCAATAACGCTTGGTAACGCGATTCGGTACCGCTGACGTGGCTACACCTAATTCTTTTCCGGACGTAGAGCTCTACCGAGGCTCCGCACATAATAGTTTCTCTCCTCGGAGGGACAACTATTTTAAAGTAAAATTTAAAATTTTAATATATATTATGGCCCATATGGGTGTTAAACAAAAAATAAAAATAAAAAATATTGCACATTTGAATTTGACCAAACGAAAGACTTCTACAACTAAACAAAAATCTATTGGTGAAGATAAATTTAAAAACGGTGAGGAGAAAGGGACAAAAAGTCGTATCGCAACCAGCGACTTCCGACGCTGGATGTTTGGAGAGGTGCAGTGGGTCCCACAGATGCTTCTACGTGGATGAGACCCGGCAGCCCTTCGTAGTTTATTATCATGTTTGATTTCCAATCCTCCCGTTTTATCCACCGTCCATTGGACGTTAAGATTCGTGACAGTACGATAGAGCAAGTCTTCGTTTACGTTTATTTTATATATATATATATATATATATATATATATATATATAAAAACATAATTTTATTTTATTTAGACAATAGTATATGTTGCAATTACATTATATATATATATATATATATATATATATATATATATATATAAAAACGATGTGATTTTGATATCTGCTTCATTAAATATCAAAACGAAATTATAGAGATGTATTTATTAAAACCTAAGTGTTCGTATATAATTAACAAGGATATTAAGAGCTTACCTTGGTTCCATGCTTGTTATTTGTATCCTTCAACGGCTTCTTCTTCCTCCGAAGCCAATACCAGGAGAAGCAGCCTACACCTTTCTTTCTAACCTTTCCAATGGCAGTCGCTGGCTTCTCCAAGTCGCCGGACTCCGCCACGACAGACCCATTAAAGCAGCAGAATAGATAAGAGGGCCTTCTCTGCTTGCCTTTGCGGGAGCTTTTCTTCAAGAACATCACAGGGTAGAGAAAGAGAAAAAGAGAGAGAGAGAGAGAGAGAGAGAGAGAAATGGGAGGGAGAGGGAAGGGGAAGGGGAAGGGGAAGGGGAGGACTTTCTAAGGGAGTTGGTTGAACTTCTTTGACGAAAAGCGGGTCTTGTCTAATACAAAGATTATAATATGACTTTAGGCCGAGTTGAAGAGAGCTGAATTGTGTAAAAGCAACTAAAATTCCAATGTTTTTTCTACAAATGAAATTTTATGAAAGATGTTGTTGATGGAGATGACCTAATTAAGTAACTTTGTGCACCATTGTATGAGATCACAGGTCTGTCACATGAAAATTACTGAAGCTATATTGTAGTTAAGAAAACTAATTTTATTGCTTTGCGTTGACAAATATGATGAAACATGTTGTAATTTTCAAATTTCCAAATGAATTTTAATGGTAATAAGGAGTAGGTTCTAACCTCAAGCCCATATTTCTCCTGAATTGGCAATGTAATACGATTAAAATATATATTATCCAGCTCTAGCTGATGTGTTGGTTGGGAGCTTAAGCTACCAACTAAGAAATTTTGGATTCGAATCTTGTGTATGCGATATGTGTATAAATCTGTTTTAATTAGCCTAATTGTATATATATAATGGTAAGGTGAAATAAAAAATATAAGATGAGCTTTGATGCATTCAGAGCATATGCCTTTGAAACAACCAGTTGAAACCTTTCAATATTGATTATTAAAATAGGGGAGAAAATTAAGAGTAGGAAAAACCAAGTTAGGTGTCTTAGGTGAAGACACTTGGACCATAGTTAAAAATAAGAATTTTAAGAAAAGTTTAAAAAAAATTAATGATTTATTTTTTTCTTTGAGAAATGCTCAACAAATCTTTTAGAATATAGTTTTTTGCATTATAGAATATTATAATCATTGTGGGAGAAAATTTATTATATTAGCTTCGAATAAAAAGTTATATATACATTTAGAAAAGTTAAAAGAAAATACAACTAATATGGATCACATTATTTTTTAACATGAAAATTCTGAAAATGAAAAATCATAAATTATAAGCTAATTGAAATATTTTTTTAGTGGTTATAGATTATAGATGCTTGTTCTTCCTTAATTGAAAGGAGTCATTATAATGCAAAAGAATGAGACTATATCGGTGAATAGAGTCTAGAGATATTAATGCAAATGTAATTTCATAGAGGCGAGGACAATTCATAGCTGTAAAGAAGAGAGTGGATTATATGATTTAGAATTTGTAGGAGATTAGAGATGATAACGAAAATATATCTCCTAAAAGGATGAGAAGAGGTAACATGATGCTCTTAAGTGACTAGTGATTATAAGGGAAATCTCACTTTTAAAAGGAAAAAGGGCAATCTAGAATCAATAAGCTATTATAGCTGATTTGGGCAATCACTTACCTTAAAATAAATGGGAACTAAGAAGCTTGGTATTGGTTGTTAGCTAATGATGATTGTAGTAATTTCCCATCCTTAATAGAGGGAGAGCCTATTATTGATAGTCAATTAAAGAAATTTGATGCATATTCTCTCCAAGAAAGAAGATATATTGATTAAATGTTAATGTAATAATAGAGATAATCAAGATATCCATTTACCTAAAAGGGATATGAAATTATGATACATTTATTTAATTATTAATAGATGTAGTTATGACAATATCTTTCTTAGAAGGAAGAGAATTCAAGTAACTAGTAGCCAATGTGGGATTGGATTTAGTCTAAATAGACCATCCTTTGAAGGAGGGTGATTGAGCGACATGTAATCAAAGAGCAATTAAAGATGGTTGAGATAGCCCTCTCTCTTAAAAGGAGAAGTACTATATAGCAAAAAGTTGGTATGAGACTAGAGACATTCATGGCAATTATTCTTTTAACAAAAAGGGGTATTAGGCAGCATGGAGTTTGAAATGATCAAAGATTAAAGATGGATGTACTAGTCATTCTTAAAATAAGGGGAAAATTAAACAACCTATAAATAATATACAATTAGATATGGTTATGGAAGTACTTTTCCATAATAGTGGGAGATATTAATAAGCTAGAGTTAGACGTCTAGATGTAACTATCAAATTTTGTTTCATAGAAGGAGGATAAATTGGGAAGCCAAGAGTATGCAAGTGACTATTTATGGACAAAATGATCATTCCCCCTAGAATGAAACAGGTTGAGTGACATGGAGATATATTGTAATTGAATTAGAATCGCTTCTTTAAGGATAGGCAATTAGGTGGCCTAGAGTTGGTTGTTGAATAGAAAATGAGATCTAATGAGTATGAAAACCAAAGAAGAGGGTTAGAGAATTTTTTTAGTTTATTTTTTAAATTTTATTTCATAAGAGTTTGGAGAAGGAAGCTTAAAATGAGGTATCAAAGATCAATCCAGACTAACATAAACTCAACAAACATATATGAGATATATAAGAAAAGTTTTATTTTCTAAAGATTTTCCTTGAGTGAAATATCCAATTTGAATAAGATTTATTTATTCGAATGTCTGAGGATTCCCAAAAGATAAAGCTTATGAGGTTAATTACATCTCATAATATCTAAGACATGAACTAATTTTAGTTGAATAGCCACATTTATTTTCATATTCTATTTAATATGATTTTAAATTGATTTGTGCTTGCAAGGATTATTGGGCTTATGAATGGTATGTATATTAGCGAGTAATCTAAAAAAAGAAAAGACATGATATAATCTAGATTTCATGATTATATCCTCCTAGGTTGTTATTATTCTCAATTGACTAGGCCAAGAAGATAGTTGATCAAAACTTGACCTACGATTCTATTGTAATAATAATGAACTAAATAATATAAAGAAACCTTATTGACCATGAGCTAAGGAAAAAAAACATAGATTCTTGGTATGCAATCAAAGTAAGGAAAGTAAATTTTAGTCTTAAAACATAGAAGAAGATGCTTATATAAGATAAATAAAGGGTAATTTTGATTATTAGGAAGAAAAAAAAATCAAAAAAATTAGCCTTATTGTTTTATTTAGATGAGAAATGTCTGATGTAGAACAGCATCATGAAAATTATTTATGAGTGCATGAAATGTATAAATCATTTTGAGAGTTTTATAAATTAATCAAGTTATTAAGATAAACTCTTTGGAAAAGTATTGTTTCAGTTATTATGCAAATATATTTTTTTATTATGAAAAGTTTGCTACTAAAGCTTCAAATAAAATCCGCCATGATAATTACAGACAATTGATAACCAAGTGTTAATTATACTTCCAAAGTTTGGTTTGGCCGGGTGCTTCATAGATATTTTTTTCCTAGAAGTTATTCTAAGATGATGAATTATTCGTAAAGAAGGTTTAATTCAAGAAGTGGTTCTAAGATGAAGAAGGTTGTGATTTCAAAGTGCATTTAATACAAGATGGCTAATGAGGGAAAATCAATTGGAAGATAGTAAATATGCATTGTAAAATTTAAACCAAAGTAATATACACACAATTATTTTGATGTACAAAAACTTGATAAGCACTACAGGAAATTAAATCTGTTATTACCGTTGGATTTTCCAGTTAATATATAAGAAAGAAGGTTGTTGTTGTTTTTTTTATGCTACATGTTTCCGGCGAATTTTCTGTCGAAAACCCTGCCAGTAATATGATACGATGACGTCTCCGGTGGAAAATTGTGTCGTTAATTCTGATAGATATTACGACTGTAAACCACGTTGGTAATATTCGATGTTATTCGGCATATGCTCTCCGTCAGAAATACCGGTGGATTATACGCCGGTATACAACGCCAAAAAAATGTCGGCATCCTCTATTTTTTCACGACGCGTGAATTACCATAGGATTATTTTGGCTGGAAATTCACCGGAAAGCTCATATTTTCGACACATTTCTACTGATACCAGCGGATATTGTCCGCCAGTAATAACATATTTTCTTGCAGTGAAGTATAAATTAAAAGATTTAGAGCTAATCTTTATCTTTTCATGGCTCTTGGGTCTGTTGAGGATGATCATACTTATATCTTGTACTTATTTTATAACTTTTTTAATTATAAACTACATTCACAAAAAAGTGCATAAGAGAGTATAATGTAGTATATATAGAATTTATTATATTTTAATTTAACTTGCACATCCTTATGCTATTGTGGGTTTTCGAAAGAAAACTACTCACATGTATTAGAATGCAAAGGGGATGTTCACACTGTCTCATAGGACAAAATAATCGTACATCTTTACATTCTATGCAGGCATGCCAATAAAATAGCAGATAGAATCATACATATGATTTTCCATAAAAAAATTGTGTCTTTTGCATATCCATTTTAATAGATAATGAGCTTTATTTGATGTGGGTGTCAATTTCCCACAAGCACAACTGTAACAACTCAAACTCATAAATATTGAGATATTGTCCACTTTAGCCTAATGACTTCATGATTTTGTGTTATTAGTATATGTGGACCTCCGAAGGAGCACCGCTCGTGGGGTACGAACGCAGAGGGTACGGCCGCACTATCCCGTGGGATAAAACGATCGTAGGCCTCTACACTCGACACGAATGGGTCGATGGAAGGGCAGATTGGATCGTGCATACGACTAACCATTGGGGATAGATGCTGTCGCCAGCACACCCCGATGGGTAGTAATATACACGACCTAGTCACGGGTTTCCCCCACCCGATACAAGAGATCGAGTGGGGTAAAGTAGATTGCGGGGCCAAGTTTCCCACGGGCGCAAGCCCCCGTGGTTAATTACATCCCGGGCCGGAGCCCGAGAAAACTCTCGATTAAGGATCATATATTATTTCTTCTTAAAATGGGATTGGCACGAGGGGATAGACTAAGAAGTCCTACTCAAAAGGAAAGAAGCGTCTCAAAAGGGGTGAATCAAACATGCATGGTCCATACCAACATTCGGCGGCTCTAGGTGTAATATCAGTTTTTGCTCCAGGTTCGTCCGGGACGAAGTTGGATCGTCCGGGACGATCGGTACAGGTTGTGCAGAAAATCAGTTTTGGCTGTATGGTTCGTCAGGACGAAATCAGGATCGTCTGGACGAAAATTCTCCCGTGAACCCTTCGCCAGGGACGATATGTCATTTTTCGTCTGGACGAAATTCCTCTCTTCATGGATCGTCCGGTACGAAGCTCGATCGTCCAGGACGATCAGTTTGGATATATATAGAAATGAGATATTTTGAAGAGAGAGAAAAAGCTGAGGAGAGAGAAAAACGAAGGAAAAAGTGGAAAAGCGCGGATTTTCGGACGACGCGGAGCCGTTTTCGTCCGAAGTGGCTGTTGAGGAAATTGCTGTGCTCGAGGTAAGGCACATTCCGCCTTTCTCAATTTTCAGAACCGTCGTGTTTGGCGGTATATTCTGTCCGGATTTCGTTTTCGTTAATGATTTTTGTCCGTATCTGTTGATTGGCTCAGTTTTTACCGCGTAACTTTCTGTATATTGTTGACGTGCCGAGTGTGCACATTTTTGGTTATTTTCTGAAGATTTTCGTCCGGGTATTTTTGATTCGACTGTGTTTTTAGTCGACCAGATTTTTCTGTGAAATTGGAATTTATCTGTGCAGTAGAATAAATGTTCTGAAATGTTGATATCTGTATTCTGTGCGAATTCGGTAAATTTTCTTTGCAGGAATTTTTGTGTAAATTCCGTATACTGCCGTTGTGCTGCCCGATTTTTTGGGGTAATTTCTGAATTGTCCGTATTTGTTCTGAATTGAAATGCTATGTGTATAAGCTATAAAAAAGGGAGTTATAAGGGGCCTGAATCCTATGAGATTCAGTTAGTGAAACGGGAAATCTGAAATGAGCTCAAATCTGAAATTCTGAAATCAGTTCTGTTCCGGATCCGATGAATTCTGTTTTGGTGCTATAAGCACATCTGTTTTGGTGCCGTGAGCACAAAGGGAGACATAAGGGGCCTGGATCCTATGAGATTCAGTCAGTGTCTGGGAAGGGAGGCATAAGGGGCCGGAATCCATAGAGATTCCGTCAGTGTCAGGGCATTTAGCTATATGCATCTGTACTATTTTTCTGTATCTGTTCTGTTCTGTACGAAATTGTGATTATGATATGATATGATCCGTACGATTCTGATTTCTGATTCTGACTCTGTTGATTTGTTCTGTTCTGATACGATCTGTACGACTCTGATGTGATTTGATATCTGTCCGTAAGTTTTGATTTCCAATTCTGTTCCGATTTCTGATCTGATTTCTGTCCGATGAATTTGGTTTTGTTTTCTGAGAATTTAGATTGGTGGTTTGTTGCTTTGCTGAGCTGTTGAGCTCACCCTTGCTTTCTGGTGGTTTTCAGGTTCTGGGAAGGGCAAGGAAGTTCAGGACTAGGTTTCAGAGTCTGATCAGATTAGGTACTTTTGTACTTTTGATTTTTGTACAGTCATGGCTTTTCTGTTCTGTCTTTCTTTCTGTTGAAAGCCATGTACTGTTCTGTAGATGATTATTTTGAGGAAATGAAAAGATAGATGTTTTGTTCCGCTGCATTTGATGTTTTTAGTAGCTCTGTTGTTCTGTGTGCTTCTGTTGAGTTAAGAATTTGAAAGATCAGTTCAGTAACCTAATCCAAAGCCAGATCCTGGTTAAGAAAGGTCTCTCGTCGCGATCCGGCTCGGGCGGGATCCGTCCCCGTCGGGTCGGGTCGTGACAAGCTTTTTTTGTGGTATCAGAGCATTGGTTTTGGAAACAGGTTGAATTGTAAAACAGAGAGCTCTAGGAAGTGATCAGTGAGTCTGTGTCTGGGAGGTAGTTTTGGGTCGTTTGGCTTTTTTATTGTGTTATTTTGTGTTGTTTTGTGATAGTTTTCCGGATTTTCTGGATTTTTCTGTATGGATCAGCCAGACCCAGACATGACAGACGGTCAGAGTGACGATCAGGCAGCACCAGTGGGGAGTACAGCCCCAGTGGTCGGTGCTGATACGCTTTCACAGTTTGCTTCACTTGTTGCTCAGATGATGAGCGAGACTCAGAGCAGAACTTCGACTGTTAGATCTGAGGACATTGATCGACATCTGCAGTTATTTTTGAGGTTGAAGCCTCCGAGGTTTGAGGGCGCTGTTGAGCCCAGAGCAGCCGAGGAGTGGCTGAGGAGATTGGAGAAGACTTTTGACGGGATGCAGTGTCCTGCAGACAGGAAAGTTCCGTTAGCTGTTTTTTCTGTTGGACGGAGAGGCTGAGCACTGGTGGGATGGCCAGCAAGCAGCCAGATTTCAGGGCAGATTGAACTCTTTGATTACTTGGGAGGAGTTCACCGAAGAGGTATTTCAGAGATTGGTTTGTTCCCCCTTCTGCACGACAGCAGATGCAGGAGAGTTTTCTGAGACTTGTTCAGGGGAGCAAGACGGTGATGCAGTACGAGGCTGAGTTTACTGCATTAGCCAGGTACGCTCCGCAGCTGGTTAGCACATCTACTGAGAGGTGCTACAGATTTCTGAGAGGCTTACGAGACACTTTGAGGCAGCCTCTGATACCGTTCCGGATTACTGATTTCTCTGAGCTTGTGGAGCGAGCTCGTCTGATTGAGAATGACATGACGGCTACTCAGCAGCGGTGGACTGCGAGTAGGAAGAGGTTTGGAGGAGAGACATCTGGCAGTGGTTCCTCTGGGAAGAGGAGATTTGTTCCTGGATCTGGATCTGGAGATTCCAGGAAGAGCGGAGGATCGTCTGGTACTGCTACCAGTACGACTAGTTCTGGATCTGTCAGTTCGGCACCTGTGTGCCAGAGTTGTGGACGGCGACACACCATGGCCAGTGCTACAGGATAGCTGGTCTTTGTTTCAGATGTGGTCAGCCGGGACATAGGATTGCAGAATGTCCGCAGATGGGATTTGATCAGCGTTCTGAGCAGCGATCTGAGGGCTTTGTCAGACCTGTTGGTTCAGCAGCAGGAAGACCGAGGACTGTTCCTCCTCGCCCCTGAGGGATTTGCTGGTAGAGGTGGTGGTTCTAGTTCTGCACCGCGGAGACCACCTACGATTCAGAGGGAGCAGAGTAGTTCTGTTGCTTCAGTTCCTGCTCCAGTTCAGCCACGAGTTTACAGTCTGAGTCAGCAGGAGGCTCGTGATGCTCCGGATGTTGTGACAGGTACGGTTTACATTTCTGATCAGCCCTGTCGTGTTTTGTTTGACTCTGGAGCGAGTCATTCTTTTCTGTCCGAGCATTGTTTTGAGATTTTACATTTGGATTCGATGGTTTTACCGATTTCTTTGTCTGTGATTTTACCGGCGGGGAATCCATTGATTGCTCGACAGTTTTGTTTGTGTGAGATCGAGATTTCTGGCAAGAAGTGGAAATCGAGTTTGATTCGATTGCCGATTTCTTCGTATGATGTGATTCTGGGCATGGATTGGCTGAGTCAGTATGAGGCTCAGATAGACTGTCTGAAGAAGCAAGTGAGTTTGCTTGTGGCTGGAGAGAGAGTTGTATTTCAGGGATTACGAGTGTTCTCTCCAGTCTGGTTTCTGTGTTGGAGGTGAGCAGGATGTGGAAGAAAGGATGTCCGGTATTTTTAGCTTCGGTGCGGGATCTGAACCTGGAGGTTGGTTCTGTTTCTGAGATCCCTGTGGTACGGGAATTTGCTGATGTTTTTCCTGAGGAGTTGGTTGGTTTACCTCCGGATAGAGATGTGGAGTTCTCTATCGATGTTTTTTTTCCGGGTACAGCTCCTATATCGAAAGCTCCGTACAGGATGGCACCGAAAGAACTTTCTGAGCTGAACCTTCAACTTCAGGAGTTGGTTGACAGAGGTTTTGTACGTCCTAGTGTTTCGCCCTGGGGAGCACCTGTTCTGTTTGTGAAGAAGAAGGACGGTACACTCCGTATGTGTATTGATTACAGAGATTTGAACAAGGTCACGATCAAGAACAAGTATCCTTTGCCTCGGATTGACGACTTGTTTGATCAGCTTTCCGGATCTTCGGTATTTTCGAAGATTGATTTGAGATCCGGATATTATCAGGTGAAGGTGAAGGAAGCTGATGTGGTGAAGACTGCTTTCAGTACTCGGTACGGGCACTACGAGTTTTTGGTTATGCCTTTTGGGGTAACCAACGCGCCTGCTATTTTCATGGATCTGATGAACCGAGTATTCAGGGAGTATTTGGATCAGTTTGTGATCGTCTTCATTGACGATATTCTGGTATATTCTGCATCTGAGGATGAGCATGCCAGACATTTGAGGATTGTGTTGGAGACTTTGAGGAGGCATCAGCTGTATGCCAAGTTCTCTAAGTGTGAATTCTGGCTGAAGAGCATTTCTTTTCTGGGGCATGTGATTAGCGGAAAAGGCATTTCTGTAGATCCCCAGAAGATTCAGGCTGTTGCTGATTGGCCAAGGCCGACTACGGTATTTGAGGTACGTAGTTTCTTCTTGGGCATGGCCGGGTATTATAGGAAGTTTGTGAAAGGATTTTCACAGATTTCGACTCCTCTGACGAGACTGACTCAGAAGTCAGTACCTTTTGTTTGGACACCGGAGTGTGAAGCTAGTTTTCAGAGATTGAAGGAGTGTTTGACTTCAGCTCCAGTGTTGGCACTTCCGTCAGGTACGGAGGGTTTTCAGGTGTTCAGTGATGCTTCACTGAAAGGATTGGGTTGTGTTCTGATGCAGCATGGTCAGGTAATTGCTTATGCTTCGAGACAGTTGAAACCACATGAGAAGAATTACCCGACACATGATTTGGAGTTAGCTGCAGTAGTTTTTGCTTTGAAGATTTGGCGTCATTACTTGTATGGCGTCAGGTGTGAGATCTTTACTGATCATAAGAGCCTGAAGTATATTTTTACTCAGAAGGATCTGAATCTGAGACAGAGGAGGTGGCTCGAGTTGATCAAGGACTACGATTTGACTATTCAGTATCAGCCTGGGAAGGCGAATGTGGTAGCGGACGCTCTGAGCAGAAGAGTCTTCTGGATTCTCAGGTATTCAGCTTACCTGTGATGACTTTCTGATTCGTGATTTTGAGAAATTGCAGTTGGAGGTGGTTTCCTCCAATGATTTGGAGTTGGCTCAGATGAGTATTCAGTCTTCTTTGGAAGCACGGATTCAAGAAGCCCAGAAGTCAGATTCTGATTATTCGAAGTTGATAGCTCAGATTGGATCTGGTAAGACTCCTGAACTTCGAATTTCTGATTCTGGTGCTATTTTCTGTAAGAACAGGTTGTGGGTACCTGTGTTTGGAGACTTGAGGCAGGAGATTCTGTACGAATCTCATCATTCAGGCTACACTGTTCATCCAGGCAGTGGTAAGATGTACGCTGATATGAAGCTTTTGTTCTGGTGGCCTGGGATGAAGAAGGATGTGGCAGAGTTTGTGTCGAAATGCGAAGCCTGTCAGTTGGTGAAGGCAGAGCATCAGCGACCAGGTGGACTGTTGCAGTCGTTGCCTATCCCTGAGTGGAAATGGGAGGAGGTAACGATGGATTTTGCGATGGGTTTTCCTCGATCTAGACAAGGACATGATGCCATTTGGGTGGTTGTAGATCGATTGACGAAGTCAGCCCATTTTCTTCCGATCAGACAGACGGATTCAGTTGATCGCTTGGCACAGATTTATGTGAAGGAAATAGTCAGATTGCACGGTGTGCCTCGTGTGATCGTATCTGATCGAGATGGACGCTTTACTTCCAGACTTTGGAAAGGCATTCAGCAAGGCTTGGGTACGAAACTGCATTTCAGTACAGCCTTTCATCCTCAGACCGACGGACAGTCTGAGAGGACGATTCAGGTACTGGAAGATCTGTTGAGGCTTTGTGTTCTGGACTTTAGCGGAAGTTGGGAGGATCATATTCCGCTGATTGAGTTTGCCTATAACAACAGTTTTCAGTCCAGTATCGGTATGGCACCGTACGAAGCTTTGTATGGCAGGAAGTGTCGTACTCCTTTGACTCTGACGGAGGTCGGAGATAGACAGGCTTTGGGGGCCACTTTTGCTGATGAAACTGCTCAGAAGATCAATTTGATAAGAGAAAGATTGAAAGCCGCTCAAGATCGTCAGCAGAAGTATTACAATCAGAAGCACAGATTTGTTGAATTTCAGGTCGGTGACTTTGTGTATGTCAAAGTCAGCCCGATGAAAGGTGTGAGCAGATTTGGTCAGGTAAGCAAGCTTAGTCCAAGGTATGTTGGACCATTTGAGATTTTGGAAAGAATTGGAAAATCTGCTTATCGTCTATTGCTTTCTGATTCTATGCCTGACGTGCATAATGTGTTTCACGTATCCACTCTGAGGAAGTGGGTTTCAGACTCTGGGAAGAAGTTGTCAGCTGATGAAGTGGAGATTCAGGAGAATCTGGCGTACAAGGAAGAGCCAGAGCTTATTTTGGCATACGACGTCCGAAAGTTAAGAAATAAAGAGATTCCGATGGTTAAAGTTCAGTGGAAGCACCGGACTGCACGGGAAGCAACTTGGGAGAAGGAGTCTGATATGAGACGGTCGTACCCGTACTTGTTTTGACGGAGGTGGGATTGGATAATGTCGAGGACGACATTTTTTTTAAGTTGGGGAGATTGTAATATCAGTTTTTGCTCCAGGTTCGTCCGGGACGAAGTTGGATCGTCCGGGACGATCGGTACAGGTTGTGCAGAAAATCAGTTTTGGCTGTATGGTTCGTCAGGACGAAATCAGGATCGTCTGGACGAAAATTCTCCCGTGAACCCTTCGCCAGGGACGATATGTCATTTTTCGTCTGGACGAAATTCCTCTCTTCATGGATCGTCCGGTACGAAGCTCGATCGTCCAGGACGATCAGTTTGGATATATATAGAAATGAGATATTTTTGAAGAGAGAGAAAAAGCTGAGGAGAGAGAAAAACGAAGGAAAAAGTGGAAAAGCGGATTTTCGGACGACGCGGAGCCGTTTTCGTCCGAAGTGGCTGTTGAGGAAATTGCTGTGCTCGAGGTAAGGCACATTCCGCCTTTCTCAATTTTCAGAACCGTCGTGTTTGGCGGTATATTCTGTCCGGATTTCGTTTTCGTTAATGATTTTTGTCCGTATCTGTTGATTGGCTCAGTTTTTACCGCGTAAACTTTCTGTATATTGTTGACGTGCCGAGTGTGCACATTTTGGTTATTTTCTGAAGATTTTCGTCCGGGTATTTTTGATTCGACTGTGTTTTTAGTCGACCAGATTTTTCTGTGAAATTGGAATTTATCTGTGCAGTAGAATAAATGTTCTGAAATGTTGATATCTGTATTCTGTGCGAATTCGGTAAATTTTCTTTGCAGGAATTTTTGTGTAAATTCCGTATACTGCCGTTGTGCTGCCCGATTTTTTTGGGTAATTTCTGAATTGTCCGTATTTGTTCTGAATTGAAATGCTATGTGTATAAGCTATAAAAAGGGAGTTATAAGGGGCCTGAATCCTATGAGATTCAGTTAGTGAAACGGGAAATCTGAAATGAGCTCAAATCTGAAATTCTGAAATCAGTTCTGTTCCGGATCCGATGAATTCTGTTTTGGTGCTATAAGCACATCTGTTTTGGTGCCGTGAGCACAAAGGGAGACATAAGGGGCCTGGATCCTATGAGATTCAGTCAGTGTCTGGGAAGGGAGGCATAAGGGGCCGGAATCCATAGAGATTCCGTCAGTGTCAGGGCATTTAGCTATATGCATCTGTACTATTTTTCTGTATCTGTTCTGTTCTGTACGAAATTGTGATTATGATATGATATGATCCGTACGATTCTGATTTCTGATTCTGACTCTGTTGATTTGTTCTGTTCTGATACGATCTGTACGACTCTGATGTGATTTGATATCTGTCCGTAAGTTTTGATTTCCAATTCTGTTCCGATTTCTGATCTGATTTCTGTCCGATGAATTTGGTTTTGTTTTCTGAGAATTTAGATTGGTGGTTTGTTGCTTTGCTGAGCTGTTGAGCTCACCCTTGCTTTCTGGTGGTTTTCAGGTTCTGGGAAGGGCAAGGAAGTTCAGGACTAGGTTTCAGAGTCTGATCAGATTAGGTACTTTTGTACTTTTGATTTTTGTACAGTCATGGCTTTTCTGTTCTGTCTTTCTTTCTGTTGAAAGCCATGTACTGTTCTGTAGATGATTATTTTGAGGAAATGAAAAGATAGATGTTTTGTTCCGCTGCATTTGATGTTTTTAGTAGCTCTGTTGTTCTGTGTGCTTCTGTTGAGTTAAGACTTTGAAAGATCAGTTCAGTAACCTAATCCAAAGCCAGATCCTGGTTAAGAAAGGCCTCTCGTCGCGATCCGGCTCGGGCGGGATCCGTCCCCGTCGGGTCGGGTCGTGACACTAGGGCACTAAACAGAAACTGGAGAAAGAAAGACAAGCAATCAATTACATGCGTGAGAGAAAGATGGAGGTGGCGTCATCCTGTGACGTGGATAAGTAGGATTTAAAGTCCCCGAAAGAAAGAGATCTACCTACTGTTTAAGGCATACTACGAGACCGAGTGTAGTAGCCTCGAACCCTAAATCTAGATTGGACTTAGTGTTCGACACACACTAAGACCAGTGTCCTAGCTAATGCGATGCAAAACCTGGACTTACCCCGGCCTGGATTGGGGGAGCCAGCTAACCACCTAATCGCTTTAAAACCATGCTGTCAGGTCAGTTATGAAAGATAGGTGGGTGGTACAGTTCTTTGGAAATAGGACCGACATCTAGAGAATTTCCTAAGTGGTCCTGGACTTATGTGGGTTAGATGCTCCTAGCTAATGCAATTAAATTTTTAATTAGTTGGTTACTAATGCAATGCATGCTAGTTGAAATGTCAGCTCATGAATGCTATAGAATTTTAAAAACAGGCTTATAAAAATAATTTTTTGAAAAGACTGGGTCTCCCTAGGTCCGGCACTTCATCCTCATAGGCCAGATTATCCGGACTCAACCCGCAGGCAGGGAGATGTCTTATAAGAAGGAGAGAAGAATGCAGTAATATGCATGCGACCCCGGACGATTCCGGCAATTCCCTAGGTTCGTTAAATTTATATATTATTTAAAAAACTAAAATTTTAAATATTAATTACGAGTAGAAAAATTTTATAATCCTTAATGAGCCTAATACGATCCAGGCGAAAACAAAAGCGGCATGCAAGAAACAAACCTAGAAAAAGCAGGCAATTTCTACTGCGCAATCAGGTAAACACATCAATATAAATCAAACTAATCAAGTAAATGTCCATAGGCCAACTGCCCTTTAATTACAACCCAGGGTATGCAGAAAAGTAAAGTGGCCGGGGCACCACTGCCAACAACCCGGATTTCTAAACCTATGACAGACGCCAACAACTTTGAGTGGGATATTGGGTCTTCAATCTTTAGCTTTCTGGATGTCTTCTCCTTGGACTTCTTGGATCTCTCTTCCTTGGACTCCTTGGAACTCTTCTTCTTGGACTCTTTGGATCTCCTCCTTGGGCTCCTTGGCTCCGTCGTGGCTTGAATATCCAAACGAAGAGACAATTCCCCCAGTATGGGGGTATTGCCTTTTCTCTTTGGATATCTAAAGCCATCCAGCTCGATCTTCTAAATGGAAGAAGACTCTCCCCTTTAGGGATGCCTTCTTCTTTTAGAATCCGAGCTGGATAAGAATATCCCGACTCAAAGGTTGTTTTTCACAACTCTTAACAATTATTACATACGAATTACATTAATTGAAGGCAGTAAATCTAAGAAGCCCTGCAAGGTTATCCTAATAAAAATCATCCCAAGCAGTTTATATATAAAAAAAAAAAGAAAGTGCTAACACCATTGACCCTGTGCCAAGCCATGCTCTTAATTTTGAGGGCTAAGCAGCTCCACCTGTGCAATTATAATTATTAATTTTAGCCCTCATTTTTATTTGGGGGGAAGCTGAGCAAGCACCTGCATAAAACATTATTAGAAATTATTATGATGCTCCCCCCCTTTTTATTAGCATTGAGCATGGCCACCTGCACGGAAGAACAGTATATATATAGCGCTCCTAACCTATGGGTAAGTCTAACGCTCATCACATCACAGAGTACAGAAAAAGTAAGCAAACACACCAACAATTTCAAACAGCATGCAATGAAATCCACGGAAAGCTCCGGCACACAGCAGAAAAGTAAATCCCAGCGGCCTAACCTAGCTCTAGAAGTGGTGCCCTAGCAAACAATTCTATGTGTGTGTAAGGCTAGTGTGGTTTGGATAGATCCTAAGTAGGATAGTTAGTTAAAGTTTTCTAGAATTCAGGTTTGTTGGGGGTCTAAAAAGGATATTTTTATTTAAAATTCAAATATTAGTGGATTAGGGTTCATTTTAAATATTTCAATTTGTTGATGAGTTTTAAGGACTTAGGACAATGATATTTGAAGTTTAAGTTGCATTAGCCAATTTTGGAAAGTTCTGGGTCCTCCTAGATATTAAGCTAAGGGGCCAAAAAGTCACTATGGAAAAAAGGCTAAGTCTGGGTCTCCTATCACCTTAGGAAAATACTAGACCTTAATACGAGTGGTTAGACAGGTGGCACACTAGAATCGGAGTTTTCTAGGCAAAGTTATGAATTTTCTAAGTTTCGGGCCCTAAATGAACTACGGTTGACCAAAATGTTGACTTTCTAATCTAAGCCAGTTTCTGGAAATCTAAAATTTTTTAAATAATACTAGGCCCTAATTAGAGTCTAATGCAAGTGAGTTTACCTAATTTGGAGTTTTCTACAATTAGTTATGGATTTCTAAAGGTCGGGGTATTTATTGAAATTTTCTAAATTTCCTACTAAATAGCCTTTTTTATTATTTTGCCCCAAATCAACTCCAAACTGATTGGAATCACTCCCAAAGGTCAGGGATGACCAGAAAAAGTGTTCCCAAGCATTTGGAGAAGTTTTAGGATTTTTCATAATTTTTAATGATTTATTAGGGGCAAAAACGGTAATTCCACCTATGGTCAAATTAGTGGTCAACCTGAGGTCAAACTAGGGAGCCCTATTTTTCTAAGGTCAATGATCATATTCTGAACAATTCAAGGTATTACGGGTAATTTTCTGACCTAAGGTGTATTTATTGTATTTTCCGGAAGGTCTCGGGGCCTTAATTAGCCGGTTAATTATGGTTGGTTAGCTAAGGGCTCTAAAAGCTCCTAAAAATTCCTAGAAAATTCAGTGATGTTTTAGATGTCACTAAGTTTAAGTGTGAAGGTTTTCATGTCAATCAGGGATCTATCCTAGCTCCTAGAAAACTTCTAAGTTCGCTAGACAAGTCCTTAATTATTGTCCTTAGGGTGTCACTACGTTATATGGGTTTGAATCGAAGTTTTAGCTAACCCTCAAGGTAATAAATGCATGGGAGTACAAAAATGAAATAAACACACCATGTCCTTAGATCTAGGAGAGCCTAGGCTAAGTGCTCGTGGTGCGGCCTACACATGCAATCTACGAAAAATAAAAGTAAAGACACCTAAAGAAAGGATTAGTGAATGATTGGGACTCAACCATTCACTAACCCACTCCCCCATGATTGCTCTTCATATCTAGAACCTATGTCTAAAATTCTACGAAGTAGCGAGTCTCCCAAAATTAGGATTTATGTATAAGTAGTTTTAAAATAGTTTCAAAATACTTATATAATATAAGTATACCTTTTTAGAAAATAAAGTAGTTAAAAAGTAGGTCAATTCATAATACATATATATAGGGAGACCCACTGAACACTCTCACCAGTCTCAAAACGGTTTAAAAATAATTTGTATCCTGAAAATAATTATCATAATTAATATTTAATATCAAAGATACCCGAATAATCGAATCCAAATGGTGATTGGTCAAAACAGCCAAAATCAAGGGCTGGAAATGGCTTCAAAACATAAAGCTCGCTTTTCTGAAAAGAACGAGGGGTTATACGCAAAATTCCGATTTAAAACGGCGAAGATACGAATTTCCGAAGTTAAAACATAATAAAATAATATTTTTAAAATAGTGCTGTTTCACTGGTTTTAAAATAACAGAAAATACAGATATGCTTTTTATCTGAAAATTATTTCAAAAAATATACAGAATTCGCAGTACATATAAAACAAGGTGCTGTGCGTCGACAGCGGATTTAAAACGGCAAAGTTATGTAATTTCGAAGTTCAAATACGATAATTAAATATTTTTTAAACATTGCTGTTTTACTGTTTTGAAAATAATTGCACACAGACCCAAAATTTTCAAATAAAACCAATTCCAGAATATGCAGAATCAAAAATACACTCAAAACGAGGTGCTGTGCGTTAAAAACGGAGCGAAAACGAGAAAGATACGAATTTTAGGAGTTTAAGTCAACAAATGATATTTATAAATAAACAATTATTAAAAAAAAATAGAAAAATATAATAAATAAAAAAAAAATCAAAATAATTAATAATAATAATGATTATAAAATAGAACTTAAATAGTAAAATAATAACTTAAACTAATAGTAATTAATATAAATAATTATTAAATAATAATTATATTAAAATAATAGTTTAAATAAAATAATAAAAAAAAGGTTATTTTTACTGTTTTTTAAATAATTTAAAATATAATTATAATTTTAAAATAATTTTAATTTTATAATAAAGAGGATAAAAATCCGAACAATTTGATATATTATACGTATTTTTCGGAGCAAAAATGGATTATTTATGATTTTTTAAAGTTAAGATAGGTTTTAAAATAAATAAAATATTTAATTATTTAAAAAAAAAAGGCTGCGGCGGCTGGGTGCGCCATGTGGCGACGTGGGAGTGGTTCCGCGGTCCGCGCCAATGATTGGCGCCGCCGCTAATCATTGACCAATGATTGCGGCGGGACCCGCGGCTCACTTAAATGAGTCAGCGAGCTACAGGAGCCGCCGGATCACCCGTTACACAGATCGGACGGTCACGATCTAGGCGAACGGGGCTCGGACCGGCTACAGAAACCGCGCGCGGTCTGCAGAGACCGAGACCGCGGATCGACGCGATCAAGACCGTTGATCGCGCGATCAACGGTCCAAAGAGAGCCTCGATCGGACTCCCGTTAAACCGAAACCCTAGATTAGGTTTTCGCCTCGTTCTCTCAATCCACTCGATGGAATTTCGCGAAATTTGAAACCTAGATACTAGACATGAACAGAAATTATGGGGGACCATTCGTTTGGATTACAAAGTGCTTTTCGAAAAGCTATTTAGACCCATGTGATGTGAGCTATTCTAAGGATTTTGAGAGATCTAACCGTCCGATTTTCACGTTCTTGGGCTCGTTGGATTCGTTGAAACGGCAGGAATATTTCTCTAGTTGACTTCAAGATCTGAGTCTCCTTTGATCGAGCGGTAGAAGCCCCGAAAGTTTCGTGGCTTCGGTTTCGCCGGAGTTCTCTCCGCCGGCGGGCCTAGGACACCGGGATCTGGTCGGGGAAGATGAAGGGAGGTAGTGGGAGTGCTCTCTCAAAGTTTCAAGGCCTGAGGTGGATCTCTAGAGAGAGGGAGAGAGCAAAAAGATCCTCATCATGACCTAATTTCTCCTATTTAAGTCTCTAAACTCTAGATCAACGGCCTAGATCTAATCTAAATTGAATTAGGAGGGAAATAGGAGTCAATAGGCCGTGGTTTTCAAAATCCAAACATTTTTTGGCATTCAATCTCATTAATGGGCCTTTAAATGGCCTTAATAGGTCAAAAATGACCTATTAAAGACTTGGGTTGACCAAGTCAACCATTGACCAGGTCAACCTAGTCAAATAGGTCAAGGGGAGGGGAAGAGATCAAGCCATGATATGGGTGAGATTTGATTTCAAATGGATTTGGGCTCTTAATGGGCCTAATGGGTCAAAATTGACCCATTAGGACTTGGGTTGACCAAGTCAAAGGTTGACTTGGTCAACTCAGTCCATCATGCCCAAGTCTGGGCAAAATCGAGGTCAACAGTATAACTTACTAGGAGGTCACCCATCCTAAGATTTATTCGGGATGAGAATATTTAATTACACAATTTCTTAATAAAATTTTAACCATTATACTAAAAGGCACCTCGATGTTTAAGAGTTTAACTTCTTTTTTACTTAACGGATTTCACAACAAGTCATTATGGTTAATTAACCTAAGAACACTCTCGATTAGGGATGATACCTTTTTTTTTTGGGTACATAGTGATATTCTTAAGTTCTTCTAATTCAAAGGAGACATGCTCAACAAGCTATTCAACACACTCAAAGATTCTGCAATCATTTAGTCAGTCTGAGGGGAAGGAATCAAGAGAGTGGACATCACATGTAAAAGCATGTAGGAGAGAAATATAGAAGGGGAGTCATCAATGTGACATAAATAAGTGAAATTTATAGCCTTTTAAGAATGGAGAGATCACCCAACGATAAGGTATGAAACAATGCCCTGCTCCATGGCACTTGGACAGCAGTGCTACTACTCACCTCACACTTGATCCCCTTCCACTTCATCAGCCTGCACCATACTTCAGCAAAGTTCAAGTGTTCATTGATAATTAATTGTAGCTCTCTTCCTATACAACATTACGATAATGGTTTGATTCCAACACCCACTCATAATCTTTCCCTCAATCCCTTAATTCATGTTCCTAATCTAACTCATATACTTCTCTCAAGCTCCAATCTCATACATGATAACAACTATCCATTGCCTTTGACAAATCCGGTTTTCATGTCAAGGATTAGGCGCCAATCTAACACTTCTTCTTCACAGACCATGACATAATAATCTCTATCCAATTTCTCTCTAATCAACTCCATATATCCCCCATCATCATTGCAGCAGCCATCGTTCATGCCCCATCTTCTGCTCAAACCTGGCACTGACGTTTGGGTCATGCCAACTTTAGCATCCTTGCCTCTTTATCTAAATTTTTTCATGCTTTATGTATTTCCCCTTGTCACACTATATGTAGTTCTTGTGCCATTGCAAAGAGACAAAGGCTTCCTTTCTCTCCCTCTCACCATGTATCTCAAGCTCCATTAAGCTTAATACACATCGATGTTTGGGGTCCTTCCCCTATTCTTTCTTATGATGGCTTTCGATATTACTTGTTATTAATAAATGACTACACACTACACTTGGCTTTATACTCTCAAACAAAAATATGATGTTTCTCAATCTATCATCCATTTTAAGAATCTTATTGAAAAATATCTAAACTTATTTATTAGAACAAACAAATATGATGGCAGAGGCAAATTCCTTAGTAACGTCTTGAGCTCATATTTATCTCATCATGACATAACCCATCAGTATACTTTCCCTTATACTCCACAACAAAACGGTATTGCATAATGCAAATATGGGCAACTCTTAAATACCACTTGCATGTTTCTATTCGATGCTCATTTATCGCCTCAGTTTTGGACTGATGCTCTACTCACAACGGGTTACCTAATCAACCATCTCCCCTCTCGGAATACCTCTTCTAAACCACCTTATGAGCTTATATATCATATTCCACTAACCTATAATCTGCTTAGCCATTTTAGCTGTCACTTCTTCCCTTGGCTCAGACCGTATGTTCCTCATAAACTTGCGCCACGTTCTGCCCCTTGTATTTTCTTCAGCTATGCAACTAACCAAAAAGGCTAAAAAATGTTACCATCCCAACACCAACAAAATAACTGTCTCCCACCATGTCTTTTTTGATGAAACAAACTTTCCTCCATTTCCATAACCTCCACCAAAGTATCTGTCACGACCCGACCAGACGGGGACGGATCCCGCCCGAGCCGGACCGCGACCAAACCTCTTAATCCAGGATCTGGCTTTGGAATTTGGTTACTGAACTGAATCTTCCAAATTAATCAACTCAACAGACACACAAACACAGAGCCACTATGAATCATCAAACACAGCGGAACAAAACATCTATATTTTCATTTTCCTCAAAATAATCATCTACAGATACAGTACATGGCTTTTGAATAGAAAGAAAGACAGAACAGAAAAGCCATGACTGTACAAAAATCAAAAGGTACAAACAATACCTATACGGATCAGAACTCAGAAATCTACTCCTGGACTTCCTTCCCTTTCCCAGAACCTGAAAACCACCAGAAAATAAGAGTGAGCTCAACAGCTCAGCAAAGCAACAAACCTCCAATCAAAATTCTCAGAATCCAAAACCAAACTCATCAGACAGAAATCCGAACAGAAATCGGAACAGAATCGTACAGATATCAAAACGGACATATCAGAACAAAATAGAACAAATCAGAATAGATACGGACATATCACATCAGAATCAGATATTGTACACATCAGAATCAGAACGGATTAAATCAACAGAGTCAGAATCGTACAGAAATCAGAAATTCAGATAATATCAGAACAGAATTGTACGGAAACAGAAGTCGTAATACAGAACAGAATCAGACATATTACATCAACAGAAGAAGAAATCAGAATTTCAGATCATATCGACAGAACAGATATCAACAAAGCAGATACGGAACTCAGATATCAACAGAACAGCTTCGGAAATCAGATATCAGATATATATTTAATAGCTAAACTAAACTAAACAGAATCACTACGGATTCTGACCCTTATATCTCCCTTGTGCTCACGGCACCAGAAATTTGCTGAATAATTAATAGCTAAGCTAAATGTGCTCACAGCACCAGAATAATAGAATTCACGGATCCGGAATATAACAGATATTTCTCCAATTTGAGCTCAACTAAAATTTCCCCAGACACTAACTGAATCTCATAGGATCCAGGCCCCTTATAGATCCCTTTTTATAGCTTATACACATAGTATTTCAATTCAGAAGAAATCCGGACAATTCAGAAATCAGACAAAAATCGGGCAGCACAACGGCAGTAGACAGAATTTACACAAAATTTCCTGCAAAGAAAATTTACTAAATTCGCACAGAATATAGATAATCACATTCTAGAACATTTATTCTACTGCACAGAGAATTTACAATTTCACAGAAAAATGTAGTCTACGAAAAACTCCGCCGAATAAAAAATACCCGGAAAAAAACCTTCGGAAAATAACCAAAATGTGCACACTCGGCACGTCAACAATATACAGAAAGTTACGCGGTAAAAACTAAACCAATCAAAAGATACGGACGAAAATCATTAACGGAAACGAAATCCGGACAGAAAACACCGCCAAACACGACGGTTCTGAAAATTGAGAAAGGCGGAATGTGCCTTACCTTGCGTACAGCAATATTCTGAACAGTCTCTTCGGACGAAAACGGCTCCGCGTCGTCCGAAAATCAACTTTTCCAAAATCCACCTCGACTTTCTCTCTCCTCAAAAAGATATTTTTATATTTTCTGATTTTTCTCTCTCTTCAAAATGACTGAAATCAGCTTTATAATACACAGATCGGCCCGGCCGATCGCCAGATCGTCCCAGGACGATCAGACCATTTTGGATCGTCCTGGACGGTTCCCAGAACTATTCTCAAGCCGATATTTTCTACAGTGCCGATCGGCCTGGACGATGTCCAAATCGGCCTGGACGATATGTACAAAAATCACCTGGAGCAAAACTGGGCAAATTCTGGAGCAGATTTACAACTGATTGTCCCAGGACGATCCAGATCGTCCTGGACGATCCTGGAGCAGATTTTTGATATTACAATCTCCCCAACTTTAGAAAAAATGTTGTCCTCGACATTATCCAATCCAAACTCAGTCAAAACAAGTACGGGTACGACCATCTCATATCAGACTCCTTTTCCCAAGTTGCTTCTCGTGCAGTCCGGTGCTTCCACTGGACTTTAACCATCGGAATCTCTTTATTTCTTAACTTTCGGACGTCGTACGCCAAAATCAACTCTGGCTCTTCCTTGTACGCCAGATTCTCCTGAATCTCAACCTCGTCAGCTGATATCTTCTTCCCAGAGTCTGAAACCCACTTCCTCAGAGTGGATATGTGAAACACGCTGTGCACGTCAGACATCGAATCAGAAAGCAACAGTCGGTAAGCAGATTTTCCAATTCTTTCCAAAATCTCAAAAGGTCCAACTTACCTTGGACTCAGCTTACTTACCTGACCAAATCTGCTCACACCCTTCATCGGGCTGACTTTGACATACACAAAGTCACCAACTTGAAACTCAACGAATCTATGCTTCTGATTATAATATTTCTGCTGTCGGTCCTGAGCCGCTTTCAATCTTTCTTTAATCAAATTGATCTTCTTAGCAGTTTCATCAGCAAAAGTGGCACCCAAAGCCTATCTATCTCCGATCTCAGTCAGAGTCAAAGGAGTACGGCACTTCCTGTCATACAGAGCCTCGTACGGTGCCATACCAATACTGGACTGAAAACTATTGTTATAAGCGAACTCAATCAGCGGAATATGATCCTCCCAGCTTCCGCCAAAGTCCAGAACACAAAGCCTCAACAGATCTTCCAGCACCTGAATAGTCCTCTCAGACTGCCCATCGGTCTGAGGATGAAGGCTGTACTGAAATGCAGTTTCATACCCAAGCCTTGCTGAATGCCTTTCCAAAGTCTGGAAGTAAACCGTCCATCTCGATCAGAAACTATCACTCGAGGCACACCATGCAATCTGACTATTTCCTTCACATAAATCTGTGCCAAACGATCCACCGGATCGGTCTGTCTGATCGGAAGAAAATGGGCTGACTTCTTCAATCGATCTACGACTACCCAAATGGCATCATGTCCTTATCTAGATCGAGGAAAACCCATCGCAAAGTCCATCGTCACCTCCTCCCACTTCCACTCAGGGATAGGCAACGACTGCAACAGTCCACCTGGTCGCTGATGCCTGCCTTCACCAACTGACAGGCCTCGCATCTCGACACAAACTCCGCCACATCCTTCTTCATCCCAGGCCACCAGAACAAAAGCTTCATATCAGCATACATCTTACCACTGCCTGGATGAACAGTGTAGCCTGAATGATGAGATTCATACAGAATCTCCCGCCTCAAATCTCCGAACACAGGTACCCACAACCTGTTCTTACAGAAAATAGCACCAGAATCAGAAATTCGAAGTTCAGGAGTCTTACCAGATCCAATCTGAGCAATCAACTTCGAATAATCAGAATCTGACTTCTGGGCTTCCTGAATCCGTGCTTCCAAAGAAGACTGAATACTCATCTGAGCCAAATCCAAATCACTGGAGGAAATCACCTCCAACTGCAAACGCTCCATGTCTCTAATCAGGAAAGCATCACAAGTAAGCTGCAAACCTGATAATCCAGAAGACTTCCTGCTCAGAGCGTCCGCTACCACATTCGCCTTCCCAGGCTGATACTGAATGGTCAGGTCATAGTCCTTGATCAGCTCAAGCCATCTTCTCTGTCTCAAATTCAAATCCTTCTGAGTGAAAATATACTTCAGGCTCTTATGATCAGTGAAGATCTCACATTTGACGCCATACAGGTAATGACGCCAAATCTTCAGAGCAAAAACAACAGCAGCTAACTCCAGATCGTGTGTCGGGTAATTCTTCTCATGTGGTTTCAACTGTCTCGAAGCATAAGCAATTACCCTTCCATGCTGCATCAGAACACATCCCAGTCCTTTCAGTGAAGCATCACTGAACACCTGAAAACCTTCCGTACCTGACGGAAGTTCCAACACTGGAGCTGAAGTCAGACAATCCTTCAATTTCTGAAAATTAGCTTCACACTCCGGTGTCCAAACAAAAGCTACTGACTTCTGAGTCAGTCTCGTCAGAGGAGTCAAAATCTGTGAAAATCTTTTCACAAATTTCCTGTAATATCCGGCCATGCCCAAGAAACTACGTACCTCAAATACCGTAGTCGGCCTTGGCCAATCAGCAACCGCCTGAATCTTCTGGGGATCAACAGAAATATCTTCTCCACTCACCACATGCCCCAGAAAAGCACTACTCTTCAGCCAGAATTCACACTTGGAGAACTTGGCATACAGCTGATTCTGCCTCAGAGTCTCCAACACAATCCTCAAACGTCTAGCATGATCATCTTCAGAAGCAGAATATACCAGAATATCGTCGATGAAGACGATCACAAACTGATCCAAAAACTCTCTGAATACTCGGTTCATCAGATCCATGAAAATAGCGGGCGCATTGGTTACCCCAAAAGGCATAACCAAAAACTCGTAGTGCCCGTACCGAGTACTGAAAGCAGTCTTCACCACATCAGATTCCTTCATCTTCACCTGATAATATCCGGATCGCAAATCAATCTTCGAAAATACTGAAGATCCGGAAAGCTGGTCAAACAAATCGTCAATCCGAGGCAAAGGATACTTGTTCTTGATTGTGACCTTGTTCAAATCTCTATAATCCACACACATTCGGAGTGTCCCGTCCTTCTTCTTCACAAACAAAACAGGTGCTCCCCAAGGCGAAACACTAGGACGGACAAAACCTCTGTCAACCAACTCCTGAAGTTGAACTTTCAACTCAGAAAGTTCTTTCGGTGCCATCCTGTACGGAGCTTTTGATATAGGAGCTGTACCCGGAAAAACATCGATAGAGAACTCCACCTCTCTATCCGGAGGTAAACCAACCAACTCCTCAGGAAAAACATCAGCAAACTCCCGTACCACTGGGATCTCAGAAACAGAACCAACTTCCAGGTTCAGATCCCGCACCGAAGCCAAAAACACTGGGCATCCTTTCTTCCACATTCTGCTCACCTCCAACGCAGAAATCAGACTGGAAAGAATACCTCGTAATCCCTGAAATACAACTCTCTCTCCGGCCACAAGCAAACTCACTTGCTTCTTCAGACAGTCAATCTGAGCCTCATACCGACTCAGCCAATCCATACCCAGAATCACATCATACGAAGAAATCGGCAACAAAATCAGGCTAGATTTCCACTTCTTGCCAGCAATGTCAATCTCACACAAACAAAACTTCCGAGCAATCAAAGGATTTCCAGCCGGTAAAATCACAGACAAAGAAACCGGTAAAACCATCGAATCCGAATGTAAAGTCTCAAAACATCGCTCGGACAGAAAAGAATGACTCGCTCCAGAGTCAAACAAAACACGACAGGGCTGATCAAAAATGTAAACCGTACCTGTCACAACATCCGGAGCATCACGAGCCTCCTGCTGACTCAAGCTGTAAACTCGTGGCTGAACTGGAGCAGGAGCTGAAGCAACAGAACTACTCTGCTCAGAGGGAGCCATAGGTGGTCTCCGTGGTCCAGAACTAGTACTACCACCTTTACCAGAAAATCCCTCAGGACGAGGAGGAACAGTCCTCGGTCTTCCTACTGAACTGAAAGGTCTGACAAAGCTCTCAGATCGGTACTCAGAATGCCGATCAAATCCAGCCTGTGGACACTCTGTAATCCTATGTCCCGGCTGACCATATCTGAAATAAAGACCAGCTATCCTGTAGCACTGGCCATGGTGTCGCTGTGAGACCTCGTTCCCTTACTGTTCCTCTCTGATTTGGATTTTTTCTCTCAGGATCGTCCAGGACGATTTTAGATCGTCCAGGTCGATCGGCACTGTAGAAAATATCGGCCTGAGAATAGTTTTGGGAACCGTCCAGGACAATTTTTCTGGTCTGATCGTCCCGGGATTATTTGGCGATCGGCCGGGCCGATCAGACAAATGATATATGAGATTGAGATCGTTTTGAGAAGAGAGAAAACATTTTTTAAAACAAAATATCTGTTTTGAGGAGAGAGAAAGAGAAAGGGAAAAGAGGAATTCCTGGTTTTGGAGGCTGCGGAGTGCTTTTCGTCCGACGCTGCTGTTGGAGAAAGTGTGGATCTCGTGGTAAGGACTCCGAACCCTATTTTTGTTTTCAAAGATATTGAATTTTGACCGAGTTATGAATTGTTTTGTGTTTTCGTAATCGACTTTTCGACGTGATTTGGATTTGGCACAACTTTCACCGCACAACTTTTAGTATGTTATAGATATGATTATTGCACACGATTTGACTGTATTCTACGAAGATTTTACCGGTCGGAATTGATTCTACGCGATTTTAATCGAATAGGAAATTATCGGGACTTGATTAGATTTGATTTCTATAGGGCAATAGTCTTGTATTGATGTTATTGATATTCTATTGTAATTTGGAAGAATTTGGAAATTGTGCCTTTTTGCAGGATTTTTGTGTAAATTTGACCGACTGCCGTTACGCTGCCCGATTTTCGTATGATTTCCGAATTTTCTGGAATTGATAGATTGAATTGATATGTGCATGACTATTGATATGATTATTTTAGATTGCTTTAATATTGCTTTTTGCATTGATTATCGATTGATTATTGAATTGCTTACTGAATTGACTATTGATACTGAAAGACAAGTGGGAACATGGTTAAAGGTTGGTTGGAGATTGGTTGACCTGTACAGGATGGTGGGCCGACGGGCTTTCCTTTAAATCATAGATCATGGATCATAGATCATAGAGGGAGTTATAAGGAGTTTTATACGCCGACGGGTGGCCGACGGGCAAAAGAGTGACGACTCTTCTTGATAGAGCCAACGTATAGATATCTACAACAGCAACACGGATTCTACAACAGCAACATAGCCAGCGTTTGTGCTTGTCTAGTAAGACCATTGAATGATATGCATCGATTTATTCTTATCGTACTGATTCATTGATTTCATTGATATTGGATCATTGAGCATTGATACTACTGGACTATTGATCATTGATATTGATATGGACATGGACGGCATAGATTCATAGATTCATTGATACCATTGATTCTGCATTGATTCGACTTGCTACTGTAGATTTATCGTATTGTCCTTCCGATTGATTTGATCGACTCGCTTTTATAGACTGGATTTGATTAATTGATTGATTTGACGGATTTATTGATTTTATTGATTTATCGTATTGCTTTTCCGATTGGATTTATCGTATTGCTCTTCCGATTGATTTTGATGTTATCGACTTGATTGATTCATAGATACCGGCACCGATATTGATATGGATCCTGCGTATTGATTCATAGAGATTGACACTGAAATTGATATAGATTGTATTGATTCACTGGCACCGATATTAATATGGATTCCGTGTATTGATTCATAAATGTCGACAGCGACATGAATATAGATTGTATCGATGATAGATACCGATATCGACATGGATATAGATATGATATTGACATATGAATATTATTGATACGACCGATCCTGACATGATATTGATACATTGAGTCGTCGTACCGGTTATCGATTGATTGATTGAATGGATTGTTGCCGTATGGATTTGATTTATCGTAGAATAGATTTCTTTGATTTCCATTGACCTGATGATTTCATTGTATTGATTTGATTCCAATTGATCTTTCGCTGTATTGGTTTGACTGTTTATTGGGATTTGAGCTGATTGAGATAATTGACTGGAAAGTGCTCTATTGATTGACCACTGTAGCATCGTACATCGTCATTATTGAATCTGTCGTAGTGTCATTGAATATAATTGGATTGACTGATTTGCAAGAGTACGTTCTGACACGAGTCCCTTATTGAATTAATTGAGGCTATTGATTGCTATTAATTGATACAGACATCTTATTGATTGGACAAATGATATAGATACATTGAATTGACTAGACGACACGATTGATTGAACTGATAGTATTGGACAAATGATATAGATACATTGAATTGACTAGACGACACGATTGATTGAACTGATAGTATTAATTGAGAGTATTGATTGAGAGACACTGCTACGTTGATTGGACATTGACTAGGAGCACTTATTGATTTGATTGCTGAGACGTATTGATTTATCGATGTTTTTACTACTGATTTGATTTCCGCTGTATAGACTTGATTTCATTGACGACGGATTTCTGCGTTGCATAGACTCATTGACCATTGATTGACTTGATTTACTTTGACCTGCATATTGATAGCATCGCCGTGCTTTGATTTCAGTTGTAGGCTTTGGTGACCTGCTGGGCTTTGTAAGCTCATTATATGTGGTTTAAATTTTCAGGTCCGAGCAAAGCAACTGGAATGGAGTTCGATCAGAATGTCAGACGAATCCTTTCACTATTTGATTCTGGGGCATCACAGTCGCCGTCCACAACTCTGGCACACAGGTGCCCCACTGACAGATCCGGAACTCGTCGTACTGGTAGCAGTACCAGACGACCCTCCGCTCCTCCTGGAGTCAACGGATCCAGAACCAGCTATAAATCTCCTCTTCCCAGAGGAACACTGCCAGAAGTCTCACCTCCAAATCTCTTCCTACTCACAGTCCACCGCTGCTGAGTAGCCATCAGATCATTCTCAAGCAAACGAGCTCGCTCCACAAGCTCAGAGAAATCAGTAATCCTGAATGGTATCAGAGGCTGCCTCAACGTGTCTCGTAATCCTCTCAGGAATCTATAGCACCTCTCAGCAGAAGTGCTAACCAGCTGCGGAGCGTATCTGGCTAATGCAGTAAACTCAGCCTCGTACTGCATCACCGTCTTGCTCCCCTGAACCAGCCTCAAAAAACTCTCCTGCATCTGCTGTCGTGCAGAAGGGGGAACAAACCAGTCTCGAAATACTTCAGTGAACTCTTCCCAGGTAATCAAAGAGTTCAGCCTACCCTAAAATCTGGCTTCCTACTGGCCTTCCCACCAGTGCTCAGCCTCTCCATCCAACAGAAAAACAGCTAACGGTACCTTCCTATCTGACGGACACTGCATTCCGTCGAAGGTCTTTTTCAATCTCCTCAGCCACTCCTCGGCTGCTCTGGGCTCAACAGCGCCCTCAAATCTCGGAGGTTTCAACCTCAAAAATAACTGCAGGTGTCTATCAATGTCCTCAGATCTGACAGTAGAAGCTCTGCTCTGAGTCTCGCTCATCATCTGAGCAACAAGCGTAGCAAACTGAGATAATGTATCTGAACCGGCCACTGGGGCTGTACTCCCCACTGGTGCTGCCTGACTAGCACTCTGCTCGTCTGTCATGTCTGGGTCTGGCTGATCCATACAGAAAAATCCAGAAAATCCGGAAAACTATCACAAAAACAACACAATAAAAAGCCAAACGACCCAAAACTACCCCCAGACAGACTCACTGATCACTTCCTATAGCTCTGTCTTACAATCCAACCAGTTTCCAAAACCAGTGCTCTGATACCACTAAAGTTTGTCACGACCCGACCCGACGGGGATGGATCCCGCCCGAGCCGGACCGCGACCAAACCTCTTAATCCAGGATCTGGCTTTGGAATTTGGTTACTGAACTGAATCTTCCAAATTAATCAACTCAACAGACACACAAACACAGAGCCACTATGAATCATCAAACACAGTGGAACAAAACATCTATATTTTCATTTCCCTCAAAACAATCATCTACAGATACAGTACATGACTTTTGAATAGAAAGAAAGACAGAACAGAAAAGCCATGACTGTACAAAAATCAAAAGGTACAAACAATACCTATACGGATCAGAACTCAGAAATCTACTCCTGGACTTCCTTCCCTTTCCCAGAACCTGAAAACCACCAGAAAACCAGAGTGAGCTCAACAGCTCAGCAAAGCAACAAACCTCCAATCAAAATTCTCAGAATCCAAAACCAAACTCATCAGACAGAAATCCGAACAGAAATCGGAACAGAATCGTACAAATATCAAAACGGACATATCAGAACAAAATAGAACAAATCAGAATAGATACGGACATATCACATCAGAATCAGATATTGTACACATCAGAATCAGAACGGATTAAATCAACAGAGTCAGAATCGTACAGAAATCAGAAATTCAGATAATATCAGAACAGAATTGTACGGAAACAGAAGTCGTAATACAGAACAGAATCAGACATATTACATCAACAGAAGAAGAAATCAGAATTTCAGATCATATCGACAGAACAGATATCAACAAAGCAGATACGGAAATCAGATATCAACAGAACAACTTCGGAAATCAGATATCAGATATATATTTAATAGCTAAACTAAACTAAACAGAATCACTACGGATTCTGACCCTTATGTCTCCCTTGTGCTCACGGCACCAGAAATTTGCTGAATAATTAATAGCTAAGCTAAATGTGCTTACAGCACCAGAATAATAGAATTCACGGATCCGGAATATAACAGATATTTCTCCAATTTGAGCTCAACTAAAATTTTCCCAGACACTAACTGAATCTCATAGGATCCAGGCCCCTTATAGCTCCCTTTTTAATAGCTTATACACATAGTATTTCAATTCAGAAGAAATCCGGGCAATTCAGAAATCAGACAAAAATCGGGCAGCACAACGGCAGTAGACAGAATTTACACAAAATTTCCTGCAAAGAAAATTTACCAAATTCGCACAGAATATAGATAATCACATTCCAGAACATTTATTCTACTGCACAGAGAATTTACAATTTCACAGAAAAATGTAGTCTACGAAAAACTCCGCCGAATCAAAAATACCCGGACAAAAATTTTCGGAAAATAACCAAAATGTGCACACTCGGCACGTCAACAATATACAGAAAGTTACGCGGTAAAAACTGAACCAATCAAAAGATACGGACGAAAATCATTAACGGAAATGAAATTCGGACAGAAAATACCGCCAAACACGACGGTTCTGAAAATTGAGAAAGGCGGAATGTGCCTTACCTTGCGTACAGCAATATTCTGAACAGTCTCTTCGGACGAAAACGGCTCCGCGTCATCCGAAAATCAACTTTTCCAAAATCCACCTCGACTTTCTCTCTCCTCAAAAAGATATTTTTATATTTTCTGATTTTTCTCTCTCTTCAAAATGACTGAAATCAGCTTTATAATACACAGATCGGCCCGGCCGATCGCCAGATCGTCCCAGGACGATCAGACCATTTTGGATCGTCCTGGACGGTTCCCAGAATTATTCTCAGGCCGATATTTTCTACAGTGCCGATCGGCCTGGACGATGTCCAAATCGGCCTGGACGATATGTACAAAAATCACCTGGAGCAAAACTGGGCAAATTCTGGAGCAGATTTACAACTGATCGTCCCAGGACGATCCAGATAGTCCTGGACGATCCTGGAGCATATTTTTGATATTACAGTATCCCCAGCCCAAACTCAATTTGTTGCACCCTTTTTCCCTCCTACTATATCCCCCCACCACTACCAATTCCACTGCTCATTCAAATATCAATCCACAACACAATTCAACATCCTCTTCTAACCTTCCAATATCATCCTTTCCCAACCTATCCACCTTAACCGTAGCCTCAATGTGTCCCACAATCACTCCAACGTTCTCCTGTTCTTCATCTCCAATTCCACCTCCTCATGCAATAACACAACCTCACCACCTAATGATCACTCGACTTCATACTGGTTATCAAACCACATATCATTCTAGATATTCATCACACCATTAATTCTACTCCTACTTTCTTTACAGCTACTAATAAAATTTTGGAATGGAGTCATTCCATGTCAATCGAGTTTTGAGCACTTCAAGCTCAAGGAACCACCCAGTCCCTTGTTTCTCCTCATGCTGATCAACAACTTATTTTATGCAAATGGATTTATAAAATCAAAGGTCTTGACGATGGCTCTATCGCTTGCCATAAAGCTCATCTCACTTCATAAGGATTCAAATAAAAACACGACATTGACTTTCACGAGACATTTAGCTGTATAATCAAATTCCCTACCATCTGCATCTTCCTAATTGTCGCTCTGCATCATGACTAGCCAATACTTCAACTTGATGTAATCTACGATAAAATTAATGAAACTATATCCATGACCTAGCCACAACGATTTTTGGATCCTCATTATCCACATCATGTATGTCTTTTCCATAAATCCATTTATGGCTTCAAACAAGCACCGTGTTTATGGTTTGCCACATTTTCCTCCTACCTCACTGCTCAAGACTTCATAATAAGTTCGGCTAACCCTTCCTTTCCTATCCTACACAAAGAACATCTTTGCATATACATCCTAATCTACATCTATGATATACTTATCACTGGCAACAAATCCGCTTTCATTTCATCTATCATCAAATATCTTCAACTTAAATTCTAAACTCGCAATCTTGGACTACTATCCCATTTCCTCAATCTTGTCATTGCTCGAACTGCTATAGGCTATCACCTCTCTCAGCATTCCTATGCCTAATAAATCCGTAAAATTGTTGCTATGAGCACATGAAAACCATTAACTACACCCCTACCATCTAAATTGCCCTCTGATCTAGCCTTACATATTCCTTTCAGCCAACCGGAACTCTTCCGCCAACTTGTAAGTTCTTTACAATACTTATCATCCACGCGACTAGACATTACCTTTGTTTTAAACAAGTTATGCCAACATATGCATCACCCGTTGCTTCTACATTATCAACTACTTAAACGACACTTTGCTATCGATAAGGCATAATCGACTATGGCCTTTTTCTACCCAAGACAGAGCTACACCTCTCTGCCTTTTTCGATTCAGATTCGGCCGGTGACTCCCTAGATCTCAAATCCACTACATGTTATTGCATTTATCTCACTAAATCTCTCATCACTTGGTCTGCCAAGAAACAGTCCATGGTAGCAAGGTCCTCCACTGAAGCTGAGTATCATTCTCTTTCCGTCGTTGCCACAGATCTCATTTGGATTTGCCGTCTCTATCAGGATTTTCAAATTCGGCTAGATACAACTCCAATTTTCTGTGACAACATTTCGGCCATGTCCATAGCATGCAATCCTATCTTCCATGCTTGCATAAAAAATATAGAGATCGATCATCACTTCATCCATGATTGCATTCAAGCTAAGCATCTTTACGTTCATCACATCTCCACAATGGATCTAGTTGTTGACATCTTTACAAAGTCTCTTCCTTCAACAAGCCTTCATACTGTTTGCAACAAGTTATAGTTTTCCAGACCATAAACTTGATGGACAGTGATAAGAGTATTTCAGCTCCATTACAATTACACTTAAACTGAATCTCTGTTACGCCGCTCGTCAGAGCCTTCTGCCACTTCACTGCAATCCATTAACTTTTCTACTTTATATAACTACCTAGGATGCTTTTGTCATTGTATCTTCTACTTGCACCTCTGTATATATACACATGATTATGCTACAATAAAACTCAATACAAATGAACTACTTTCTACTTCCACTACTTATTGTTCATCCTCTCCTTGTTCTGTTATTCGACATATCAGGTGAAGCTCGGTCCATCGAGTTCAACAGTTATCTTTCATAGAAAAGGTGTGATCTTGGTTGCTGTATATTTCAATGTATTGGATGAAAATTCAGCCAAAGGAAAAAAATTAGAGCCACAGATGTGGTGTTTCCATCAGAAAGCTTCACAAATATTATTTTAACCCTCTATTGGTGGCTTCTGCAATCTGCACTGCTATGACTTAAAAGTTGTGCAGCTAAAACGAAACAGTTCTTGTCAAATTCACTCATTAAAAAGGATATCGATCAACAACAATCACTTATAAAATTCTATGCAGCCTGCAAAGATAATATGCGAATTTTGCGGCCATTGCAATTGCTGCAAAAGTATTGTGAAGGGCAGAAAATGAGTGTATTTTGACAATCAATGCACAACCACAAGAATTATCATATTTCCTTTAAACTTTGGTAATCCTATAATAAAGTCCATTGCCACTTCCTCCTAAATCACAGTAGGAATGACTAATGGTTATAAAAAAACTCTTGAGCTTTTGACTATCATTTTTCGCTTGCCGATAGGCGGGAGTGCAATGCAATTCTTTCATGATTGTTTAGCGAAGTGGTGAACTGGCAGCCAAAATAATTTTATGTTTAAAGTAATATTATGCTTTCTTAAATGCCATAATCAAACAACTTATAAGGATTGCTTATAATATTGTTTACCAACTAAGGCTTTGTTTGGGACGACTTTCTTATTACTTCTTAAAACAACTTTTTAGTATAAAAATTAAAATATTTATATTAAAAAGCTACTTTAAGAAGTAGTAAGAAAGTCGTCCCAAATGAAGCCTAAGACTTTATTTGGGGAGGCAACAACATTTTATAAATTTAATTGTGAAATTACTGTGGAGAAAATAACTTCATTATTATGATTGTAGAAAGCAATTTTTCACTATAGAAATTCCAAAAAAATATGAAAAAATGCAGCAGACATGAAATTATAGTTATTGTCTAGAAAATAAAGTAGCAAAAAAACTATCCCAAATAAATCTTAAGTTAACTCTGATAGTCGATGACATTCGTCTTTCAGTTGTGTTACCAAAAGTGTTGTTGTTTGGTGTGTATATATCTCTAAGGTAGTTGGCAGAATTTCAAGTTTTTAACCTTATAAATTTTCAAGACAGAGCATCTGCAACTCGATTAGAAGCCGTGGGATTATATTCAATTATATTAGCAAATTCTAACAATTTGACAAGAAATCTTTACCTGTTATGAAGTTCGCATAACTTGTTGCATCAATTCCACAAACTTTCCTTTTATCAGTACAAATAATGAATTTGTTGCCTAACGAAAATTGAAGCCAATAACTAACTTCCTTAGTGATTGCAAACAATTTTAAAGCATATGTGGACGCTATCTGCATTAGTGGTGAAAGCTTCTTACTAAAATAAGCAAGCGGATGATGGTGTCGAAAGAAAAATGCCTGCATTCCATTCTGAGTCCTATCCCATTGCCCCTTTGCTTATTTAGTTTGGCCTTTTTGTCTCAACTATCTTTGTGTTTTCTTTACAAACACAATTTTTTGTAACTAACTCTACAATTTCTATAATTTTGTTTTTATAGTTAATGAAATGGGCTTTGTCCCCAATTTTCCAAAAAAAAATGCATGTATTGCTATGCCCGAAGCATCTTATCTCTTTTTTTTTTTTGGGAAAATTGGAGGCAAAACCCATATCATTCGTATAAAAGCAAAATCACATAAGGTATAAAGAGGAAGAACCCGCGAGATGCTAACAGCAAAAACAAAGCATCAACATTTCAAAAACTAAAAATGATGAGGCCAATAGAGGTTGCAACAGAGCAAAGAAAAAAGAAGAACTATAACATCATGAAAGACTCAAAATGCAAGGCAAAAAGTCCAACAAGCAAAATCTTCAGTCTAGAGGCTAGCAACTCCTGGTTGCTCGGGCAGAACATCCAAGGAGTAGCTGGTGAGAACCAGCATTCATCATCGTCCTTCCAAAAAATCATCACGCGACAGGCGCATAGGAGAAGCCCTGGTTGCCGCAAGAAGTCTGTAGCGAAGATCGCCCAACAAAGACAATGCATCAAGAGCAAAGTTGAATTGCATAAAGACAGAACCAGTGCATCCCATGGCACTAAACTCTAGCGAGCAATTGAAGGAAAAAGTGGCAGTTCTTCCATTTGGCAATTTTATAAAAAATTGTAATTTTGAGCTTTGCAGTCACCGTCGATTTGCAGTCAAATCTCCACTATAAAGGAAAGTGAAAGATCCGGAGATGCCAAAACTGGTAAAGCAGTCACTACTTTTTAAAATCTTCAAAGGCCGATTGGGCTTTTCTTCTATCCACTGCCCACTGTCCACTGCACACTGCAATTTCTCTTGGGATAGAAAATTTGTCAAAAGTGCCATATTGCTTGGATAGTGCTGAACACGTTTCCAGTAACAATTTGTCAAACACAAAAAACTTCTCAATTATTCCAAAGAAGTAGGAGTTTGGTCATATAAGCAAGACTCAAATTCAAGATCTTTTAATTGATAGTCAAAACTCTCAACCAATAAATCAAGATAAGCTACGTACCAAATGAGTTATTTCATCCCTTATGATTGAAAAATAATGCATGCGTTTACAACAGTGCTAAGACCTATGGTAGAAGTAAATTATGATATTTTAACGAACCACTATAGTTTAAAATATCATAAAAAAATATCAACACAAATCTCTATAAAAATGGTCGAATAATAGGATTCATCATAAAATATTGTCTAAGGCATTTGATAACCTTAATGGCATTTCTACGAACTCATAATAACCCTCATGTGTTTCCACCATCCACAACAAATTAAGGTGGTGTAAGACCCAATTTTGAAAAAAAAAAAAAATTGGCACCATGTAATTCATCTACCAATGGCATATGATATTAATCCAAAATCATGGCTCGATTTAAAGCTCTGTAATCAACAAAAAATCTACATCTTTGTTGAATAAGCTCTTACTTTCTTGAATCACTCTTGTTACCAGGGGCAGAACTCTTAATAAGTGCCCGGGGGGGCGGGGGCAATTGCCTCCCATTAAAAATTTTAAAATTTGTTTATTACACCCCCCCCCCAAAAAAAAAAAAAAAACTGTGTCTTTAGGCGATTCCCTCCTAGCATAATTATACACATTGTGTAAAGGGGTTATTACAAATAATTTTAGGCAATTGCTCCCCTACAAGTTTTAAAATACTATGGTCTTTCCCAACATAATTAAACACATTGTATAGACGTGTTATTGTTAGGGAATGATGAATCTAATACAAAGAGAAATAATAAAGAAAATTCAAAAATATTCTTATAACCAAAATTTGTAGGAGCGCTGCCCCTTGACCCCGCTACCTGACCGGACATGTCGAATCCCGTCAGGGGGCGCAGCCCCCTTGGACCCCCGACACATTGTGTAGAGGTGTTACCTAATTTTTGTTTAAGAATAATTGTCATTATATAAGATGTTAATGATATTTTTAAAATATATTATGTAATAAAGTACAAATAATCATTAGTCACTAAAATGATATATATATATGAAAAAAAAAAATTTCTACACTTTTACTTATATTTTTGATGAAAAAGAGTTCAATCAATCCGTTTCAGCTGTTGGATCTTCCAAAGCTTTGAAACTGAAAATAGAAGGTAACAACATCACATGATGAGAGTTCAATGAAAGTAACAGGAAGTGGATAACCCTTGAGTTGAATCGGAGAACCATTCCATCTAAAATGCTTTGTAAGCTTTATGTAATCATTAACGCATGGAGCAAACAACTCTAACCATTGAACTCCAAAAACTAAATCGGTCTAATAGCCTGGACCTAACCGTTCAGGCTTTCTTAACATGAAACGAGGGGGGAATCAAAAGATTAGAGCCTAGGGATGTGAACGAGTCAAGTATTTGTCTAATCGAGTTAAATTTGTTTAATCTTTATTGAGCTCGAGCTCGAGTTCAGCTCTAGCTCATTTACTAAACTTGAGCTTAAATCGTTAAAAAGTTTTAGGCTCGAGCATGTTTGAAAATTTCGAGCTTGACTTGATTGTTGAGTTTGATTTTTTTTGTTTTAAACTAAATTATTCATTTTTATATTTTTATATTTAATATAGAATTAATTTAAAACTATTAAAATATATTATATAATGTTAATTTAAATTAATTTTTAAATATATTTTAAGTTAATTGAGTGGCATAAGGAGCTTACGAGTCGAGTCATACTGAGATCGAGCTCAAGCCCATTTAATTGCCAATCCCTACATGTCAAAACACGCGAAAAGAAATAAAACTTGCAAATTAAATGACACGCGCGTTGAGTCGGCGGGCCACTTAAAGGGTCAAATGACCCCGATCGCCAAATAGACTTCACCGTTGTGATCAGAGCGTCGAATTTGCCTAAGAGAGAACCCATCGCAATCAAATCAAACTTGATCGATCAAAACGGACAACCAACACTTGAAGTTGACATGTGAAGCTACATAGACTATGTCTGATTGTGAAACGAACTTTGCTGTTGCGTCCTGAGTGTCGTCAATAGTCGAAGATGACTATAAATTTGTTCGATTGAAGTCGCACGAAAATTAAGGCGTGACGTCACCCAAACTACCTCTAATCTCAAAACGGACTTCAAATTTGCATTTGGAACATCGACAATATCCAAAATCAATTGAACCTTGCCCAACAAAATTCATCTGGCAAAATTGACTCGAATCCCGAGGTTAGGGTGTCAATAATTAATACGACCCGAAAATCCAACACGAACCTGACCCAAAAATTCCGGGTTAGGATCAACCCGGACCCTAAATGGGTCGGGTTCGGGTTCAACAAATCGACCTATTTCAAAAATAGGGTCGGGTTCGTGTTGACCTAGAAACTTGAAATTGCCCCGTGTTTTACCCGAAAACTCGTTTTTGACCTGGAACCCGAGATTGACCCGTTTTTTACCCGAAAATCGGTGATTGACCCTTTTTTTACCTGAAAACTAGCAATTTTTTATCTGCCCCGGGTCATTTGGGTCGTGTTGGGTTGATCCAAACCCGAAGCGGGCCGGGTTCTAAAAGTTGACCAATTTGCAAAAATGGTTTAGGTTCAGGTTGACCCAAATAATATCAATTCCGTTTTGGAGGGTCGCCGCTTGATTCATTTACATGAAATAATTGGATCGGTTCGATCTAGGCTATAACATTCTTAGCCAATTGGAAAGCTTGTGTGCTCACCATTTTGTTTCAAGAAAGATTCATGATGAATAGAGAAAAGTAACAAAATTCATTCATAAAAAAACTTACAATTAAAGTACACTGTACTTTCATTAAAACTGAAAAACAAGTCTTATGTGGTACAAAGACAATCCCCGATTATGTCAAAGATATTAAATTAGAAATTATAAGTGGGCATTTTTTTAATTCTTCAAAATAATCAATTTTTTAGTTTTGGAGGCTCGAACTTCACAGTATTACTTCTCAAATACTTCTTTTTCTTACATAAATAAAAAATTTCTTTTGATGATTCCAAAATTTGCGTGGAATTTCTGCTGCATTTATCCTTACAGTTCTCTCATCACATTGAAATTTCGGAGTTCGCTGCCACAGCCTCAAATTTTGTACATTTCTGCTATTTACTCCCTCCATTACTCCCACAATTACGTTTCTGCTATTTACATCATTATTTTTTCCCAAATTCAGCGTTATATTATGCGCCACTATATATTCTCCTCTCGCTCTATATTTAATATATAAATAGAAAACATAGTCAGCCAGTGTATCTCATCCACAAAAAGAAGAAAACTTTTTAAAAGGAAAAGAGCTTTGAATTCTCTGCCAGTCCATCCATACAAGCTATAGACCAATACAAGCAAGCTATTAAAGGCTCTGGGCTTTCTCTTCCTTCTCTCTATCTCCTCTAATTCGCGCAGTGCTTATATTAGAGGCAGATCTTGATTAACTCTCATAGGCTATTGTTTTCATCAAATGGATAAGATATTCCTTGCCTCAATCTGTATTCTTCACTTCTTCTTCACCGCCAATTCTATTGAGCTAGACCAAGAAGTCATAGCTCAACAAGAGACTGATCGTGTGGCAGAACTCCCCGGCCAGCCGCCGGTGAAGTTCCGGCAATACTCCGGTTATATAACGGTTGAGGAGAGCCATGGAAGGGCTCTTTTCTACTGGTTCTTTGAGGCTCAGGATGAGTCCTCTACGAAGCCTCTCCTGCTTTGGCTTAATGGAGGTATGTGAGATTATTGTAGCAGTAGAATTCATGAGTTTTAATTCAATGATTTTTTTCTTTATTGTTTTAAGCAATATTTTTATTTGATTCTTGTGAAGGCTTGGAACAAAAAAATTTAAGTTTGGTCAGCTCCCTCCGCTTTGCCTGCTCTATCTATCTCTTTTGGGATTCCCACAGTTATGTCTACAAATCACGCAAAGCTTCCTAATTGACCATTAGACTCCATCACCACACTTCTTTGAAAGCTGCTGAATTCCAATTTGAACACTTTTTTAATAATTTTAAATTTTTTTAATAATTAATATTTTATTTAGGATAACTTTTTTCCTACTCACCTTTTCATATTGTAATCATAATTTTTTTTTCGTTCCCATGAAACTTCTGTTCTAGGAAGCTGCTTTTTTTACGACAACTTTGAAATAAGTTATTTTTTTCATAATAATTTTACAATCAACTTTATAAAACGTTACGGTCATCCCAAACGAGCTCTAAATTGTACTCTCATTAATCTAGGTATATAACGAATGGACAAGCTGTATTTGCAACTGTGTATGCGGACATGAAAATTAAATAAAGGGAAAAAAGGTCAATACGCATTGAGTAATGTTTTTGGCTGTGTCTAACTAATGTACTCACATCCCCACCATGCGATGTCATATGTGAGAGCTGAATGATTAAGAAGAGAAATATGACTAAAGATCAAATTATTTTTGTTTTGTCATTTTCTTAAAGGTGATGGTGAGAGGTGTTGATCTAGAAATATGAACGGTAAAAACTTGACTCAGGAAATTTTTTGAAGTAAAGTTTGAAGGGGAACCGCTGCTGAGGTGATGCTGGTCTCATTCTTCTTACATTTTCTTTTTTTTTTTTTAATTTGTTAGACGGTTAGAGGAGAAATTATTCTATGCGGAGATCGAATGTAGAACGTTCTACATAGATCAAATAGAATACATCACGTCAGCGGTATCAAACCGTGGCAGCACCGAGCCGCGATACCAAGCAAAGGGGACGGCTTCGTTTGGGACGGGACGGCTTTTATGAATTAAGCCAACTCAAAACACATTGAATTGAATTTAAATTTGAGTAGTTTGTCAAATTTAGTTTTCATTTGGGACGACTTTTTTACTGCTTCTTAAAGCAACTTTTTAGTACAAAATTTTTATTTTTTTACTAAACAAGTACTTCAAGAAGTAGTAAGAAAGCCGTCAGGCTTCGTTTGGAATAGCTTTCTTATTGCTTCTTAATGCAGCTTCTTAATATAAAAATTAAAATTTTTTTGTATTAGGAAGCTACTTTAAGAAGCATAAAATTCAGCATGGGAAGAAAGCTATTGTGGCTTGACGATAACCGATAAAATTAAGGAGAAGCGGTGGCCACAAAGAATCCATTAGCTAAGTTGAAAGCAAAGAACATGGAAATTCAGCATGGGAAGAAAGCTATTGTCGCAGCCAGCTAAGCATCCATCTTCATCTGGAAAGAGGAGCAAACTACTCTTCTTTCATTATTAGCCTATCCTCTTCCAAAGATGGAAGAGCTACCAGTTGCTATGGGGGACCATAAACTCAACAAGGATAGAAGTAGAGGGAGAGAAAAGGTCAAGCTTATTAATTAGGTTCTTGTCATCAAATTTGCTACTAACTCATTTAATGCTTAATAGATAGAGTTTTTAGGATTATCCCAAATGATAGGGATGGATAAAGAATTTCTTTGGTATCTGCAATTTTTAATAAAATAATTTTATCTAATTTAGTATTCATTTGGGATAGCTTTATTATAGCTTTCTAAAGTAATTTTTTGAGCTAAAAATTTTTGTAATTGAAAGTTGCTTTAGAAAGTTGTCACAAATGAAACCTTAAACTGTCAGTATTAATTTTGGTTGCTTCTACCATGATTGAGCTAAAATAAAAAGAACTTGCAACTCCTACACAAGCTTCAAATGGTCAAGTAGAATTATGGTGAACGAAGCTAGATGATGTTTAAAAATTGGCTTTTATTTAAACCGGTATTGTAACAATCCTAATTTTAACGTATCGAAATATTGTTCGTTTTGAGTTAATAGCCACACAATCCCTTCAGTGTAACTTTCCAAGAAGTCACAAATCGTACGAGTGCTTCTATTCGAACTCACATAGCTTGAGAGTTTCTAATGAAATTTCAATCATTACAATAAAAGATGTCTCGATGTTCAAGAGTTTAGTTACACTAAGTAGACAAAATCATAAGGTTGTTAGGCCAAAGCGAACAAAATCTTAATAATTAAAAGTTTGAATTGTTAGAAAGTAATGATTACCGTAATGAACTCTCATTGGAGGAGAAGACTATTAATTTATATAAGAATCTTGGGTTTGGTTTTCTAATATTGAATTATTAATAAACATTTTTTTAATGTAAAAGCAAAAGAAAATGATTTTGACAGCTGATCTATCAAATCAATTATGATCCCTCTATGACAAGAAAAGAAATTATTTAAAATTATCTTGAGCATTTGGCTATAAAGAATATGATAAATTATAACTTGATTCAATTATCATGCAATTAAAAAAAAAAATCTTACATTCTTAATTAAATTTAGCTCAAGCTGCTTTCCATACGTAATGATCACAACCTATTCCTTGCCCTTTCTTGTTAATTTTCCTTTCCTTGTTTCTTAAACTTTAATTTAGCTTTTCTTTCGGGTTAGCTGTTAGAAAATTCTCACCGAGGCTTTGTTTGCGATGGCTTTCTTATTGCTTCTTAAAGCAGTTTTTTAGTACTTTTTGTACTAAAAAACTGCTTTAAGAACAGTAAAAAAATTTATCCCAAACGAAAACTTAAGTTTCGTTTGGAATGACTTTCTTACTACATAAAACAGTTTCTTAATACACAAATTTATTTTTTAAGCTAGAAAATTGCTTTAAGAAGCAGTAAGAAAGCCGCCCCAAACGAGACCTCAATAACTTGCCGTGAGGCTATTTATCAATAAACAAAAATGTCTATTTGATAAATTTGAATGCATAAGAGAATTCCTCTGTTGTTTATAATTTCAGGTCCTGGTTGTTCTTCCATTGGCTATGGAGAGGCTGAAGAGCTTGGCCCGTTCTTAATACACAAGGGCGTGCCAGAGCTCAAATTGAATGAGTTTTCTTGGAACAAAGGTAAGATACTATTCTAACTCTATCTCTCTCTCTCTCTCTCTCTCTCTCTCTCTCTCTCTCTCTCTCTAATTAATAACTTAACTAGCATATGCATATAATACTAGAAATCTTTAAGAAATGTGTATGACACTAAAACATCTTTTTTATTAAAAGGGTCATTTTATTTTTCTTTACCAATTAGCAATGAATCTTATTTTGTTCTATAAGTAAGAATAAATTGTAACAACCAATACTATTAACTATCGAGGTAGTGCACGTTTAATTTTAGAGTTTTTTAATGAAATTTCAACCGTTACACTAAAAGCAGTCTCGAAGTTTAATAGTTTAGCTTTATTTTATTAAGAGGTTTCACAAAACATACTTGAACTTAGTAAGAATTATTTCAAGAATACTACTAATTGCTCTTCTCCTTCACCTTCCATGAATGAATCGAAGGCTAGATTTATTGATGTGTAATCTATCAAGGTTATACTAAGAGAATGTATTGAAGATATTCATGAAATTTTCATACATATATTTCAAATACCAACTTGCAATGTGTTTAGATACAAAATTACAAGACCAAAAGTGAGACGAAATTGTTAGTCTTAAGCTTCTAATAGTTAGGAATTTTATGAATGGTGTGATTACATCGTTGTAACCAATATAAGAGCAATTTGTATTGTTAGGGGAGATATTTCCTTAATATATTTCATGTATAGTGTGCTTACTTGGTGGCAACTATTATGAGAGTAAGTTGCATTGAGATGAGTTATATTTTATTATTTTTTTAATATCGAAATAAAGGAATAGATATATCCTTAATATCCCTCATAAGGACTCTTCCATTATAGAGGACTTTAGCAGGGATGCTAACAAATTGATTATAAGTTGAGACATGTGCGACAATCAAAGAGCTGTTGATAAATTTCTCGTGAATATAAGGATAATTAAGACAAAGGTGCTTCATATTGGACTCAAAGATCGTGTTTGCAGAAAGATAAGTGGCCTCAACACTGTAAGAAAAAAGTTGAACGAACATAAGAAAATTTATGTGAATTCCAATGAGGTTGATCAACAAAAGATTGTAGTTGTAATGGAGACCATTGCACGATATTTTGTCTTCAAGGATGAACACACAATATATGGTTGTTTCTTTGAACATTAAGAAAGTTGATTTAGGTAAAAGTAGAAATGGAATCATCCTGATTACCCACCGAATTCATTTTGAGTAGGCCGTGAGAGAGAGAAAATGATATGATGATCGACATAAGATTAGGCCATTTGATATTGTATTTTTGAGATACCCAGTTAATCATTTTGTTTTTTTTTTTAAATATAATTTAGTGGGATCTTACAAAATATAAGAAAGTTGCTATGTATGGTTCATTAGAAGAAAAATGCTATAGTTTGTTGACCTGGTTTTGATATTGAGAAAATTGGAGAACAACCAAGAGTATTTTGTGAAGTGTTTAAAAATTTTATATGTTTCGATAAGCCAATCATTGAGAGAATAAAGAGCATGCCCCATTCATTTGAATAAACTTAATTAAAAAGACGATGGCTTGAGTTTTGTTGCAATGAAGTGAGTCATACAAAGGCATTGATGATGACTTGATCATGACTCTCTCCCCTGCTCACTCACTTCGCTTTGCTTGCACTACTAAAAAAATAGTTTTTCGCAGAGGAAGAAGGTCAAGAGACTCATCGTGATCACGAAGGGTTGTCGGTCAGGATTTGCCTTAGGAGCTGCGACGGGCTCGACAATTCGCTTTCACGGGCACTCTTTCAGAATCGCTATCGAGCACGAATGAGGGTCTTTCGGAAAGGAGAGCTAAATTAGGGATTCGCTAGCTTAAAGTCTCCCGTATTTAACCGGTGCAAAAAAGAGGACCAATATAGGTTAAAATGTTCCACCGGTTTTAACCGGTGCAAAAAAGAGGTTTTTGCACCGGTTTCAAAACTGATTCAAAAAATGTTATTTTTTGAAGTGTTGCTAGCTTCATGGAATGATTTAATTTCTTGTGCTTCTTCACTCTTTCGCATTTCTTCCTCTCACTGATCTTGGACTTCCTCACGTGCTTCAACCCCCTCTATCTCTCCTCTCATAATATAAATGATGGAACCGACTAGCCTGCTCTACCTCTAGATCTTCCTCTCCTTAGTGTGCTTTAATTCTCCTTTATCTCGCCCTCTCGCAATTTATAAAAGGGTGGAGCATACAAATGTTGGTTCATATGAATCAACATTAATCACTTTAATTATTTCTTTTTTTTTTAGTTAGATTTTACATTGCTTGTCAACCAGAGGAATCCCCCTTCATGATTAAGGCACCTAAAAGCTTAAGAAATGGCATATGATCTTGGAATTAACACAAATCATCCAATTGAAAGTTTGTGGAATTTTGGCTAAAATTAATATCACTCTAAAAGTTATTAGTACACTCACACTCCTTACATGAAGAAAAAAATGAGAATTAGAGAGTGCGTGGGAATCCAAAGAATTGTTAAGCTATGCTTGACATCAACATCAAGAATCACCACCAAAACGTATCATCACTCAAATAAAATCACTCAATCGCTACTACACGATCATAATTGCTTGACTGCCATCGCTTACAACTGATCATTTTCTGATAATAGCACTCTAAAAATTATTATTAGACTCACTGTAGTGTCCCATAATCAAATTTAGAAGAAAGATCTATTTATCAATTTAATAATATACAAGAGCTTCTATAAACTATCAATATAAATAATAACCAATAAAATTAGCTAAAATCATATACATTAAGATATTTTACTATTTATTCACCCAAAATATCATTTATAATAGTTAGAAGACCAATCTACAAAAGAATAAAAAATATATATAACCAAAATTTAAAGAAAATCTAAGAATCTCTAACAATCTTGCTTCAACTTGTCCTGACCCATTTCATGACCTGAAATCATTAAAAATCCACATATTGAGCTTAAAAGCCTAGTAGTAATCCAAAAGTCACTAAGGCTTTCAATGCAAGGACTAGAGAAGCAATATGATATGTTCAGTCTAATATAATTAATATCAGTAAATATAATTAATGATCATATATTATCAATAAAACTCAAAATAATCAATAATAAAAACAGGGAATCATTACAATGAATTTAAAAATCAATAATTGATATAAAATACAATAAATCGATAAAACAATGGTGCAAAAATCATGCATAAATCACTAAAGGAATCGATCTTATCTATTCATATGTATGATCTGTTTATATATTATCAATGCATTAAATACTGTCAATGTCATGAATGCTAGTAATATATTCATACATTAATGTATGATTTAGTAAGGTAAGACATCCAACTTTAATGTAGTACTTTCAACATCTTTTACTCCAATTGATTCCTAGTTGGTCATAAGTCATATCAATTATTATTTATTCAATTAATTAGTTATCATATTTAATTAATCAATTATCATTACGATGATTACGCTGATGAGTAGAGAGTGATAACTATGTATTGATTTAATGAAGTCAACCTATTTTATATATTACAGGCAACAATCGGGATAACACCACAAATCATCTATAAAGGAAAGCCAGTCAGCTCATCCTTCTGCGCAGGATATTATGTTTTAACAACCAACCTATTTTATAGTATTCATAGCCAATCTTTCTTGCTTATGTAAATGTCACAATTAAGATGTACTAGGAAATAATCAATTCTGTTCATTACACTAAAATCTATATAATAATAAAAAATATTAAAAACTAAAATAATATTTGAGTTACATATAAAAATAGAAGAAATCTTTGAACAAAATTGACAAATGAAAAAGTCCCCAATAACCTCCTCTCTCTTCTTCGATAAGGCACGACACTAAAATTCAAAATTTTTATTAAAGAAAATCATTTAAAAAAAACGGATGATTACGATGTACCCATCTTTAAAAAATATCGTTCCCGATATTTTTTTTAAGGATTTAGGCACAAAATCAATAAAAAAACTGTAAATTAAATTAAAACTCAAATCGAATTAAAACTCATCAAACTCAATCAATTAAATACAAAAATGACAAATCTATACTGCTCAAATTTTACCCCACACATAAATAATATTCATATATCTTTGATTAAAATCAAATTCTTCCAACAAGCGCTTTGATACTAATTTATAGCTCACCAAAATCAAATTTGGAATAATTGTCTATTTATCATTTTAAGAATATACCAGAGCTTATATAAATCATTAATATAAACAATAACCAGCGAAATCAACTAAAATCATATACATTAAGATATTTTATTATTTATTCATCCAAAATATCATTTACACTAGTCAGAAGACCACTCTACAAAAGAATAAAAGAAAATATAAAACCAAAACTTAAAGAAAACCTGATGATCTCTGACAATCTCACTCCAACTAGTCTTGACCATTCTGACCTGAAATCATTAAAAATCCACATAATGAGCTCAAAAGCCTAATAGTAATCCAAAATTCACTAAGGCTTTCAATGCAAGGACTAAAGAATCAATATGATATACTTAATCTAATATAGTCAATAGTAGTCAATATAGTTAATGATCAAATATTATCAATAAAACTCAAAATGATCAATAATAAAAGTAGGGAATCATTACAATTAATCTAAAAATCAATAATAGATATAAAATTCAATAAATCGATAAAACAATAATGTAAAAATCATTCATAAATCACTAAAAGAATTTATCTTATCTATTCATATGCACATATGTTTATATATTATTAATGCATCAAATATTGCCAATGATATTAATGTATCTGTCAATGTCGTCAATGTTTTTAATATATTCATGCATCAATGTACAGTTGTGCAAAGCAGTAAATTCATCTTTAATATGGTGTTTTCAACATATTTTGCCCCAGCTGATTCCTACTTGGTCATTAGTCATATATATTATCATTTATTCAATTAATCAATTATCATTACAAGTAGTTTCGTTAAATCAATAAAGAGTCGACACTCCCAACCCGTCAACATAATTACATAAAATAAAAGTATTTGATATTAACTAGTTGGATACTCGATACTTGAATCAAATATAACATTTTAAAGATAAATCTATAATTAGTTTATATTTTTTTGATCAATGTGTAATATTTATAGAATATGGAATCAAGTATAACATGCAAATATAAATTTAGATGATCTTCAGAGCAAGAAATCTAAAATCTAAATAAATTATTTCTGGAAAATTATTTATTTTATTGTGTTTTATTATATATTAATGGTATAATTTCTAAAAGTTTTAATGATATTTTTTCTGCCTTAATGAATTTTAAATATAATTTAATTTGGGCTATCACATTTGTCTTCATAAACATCTTTAAGAAAACTTTTGTATAATTCTTTTTGTTCCATACCAAAAGCAACGCGTGAGGAAGCTCAATCATGAACCTGTTGGATGTATTGATGATGCGCATGTGGTTCTCAATCTCGTATATGATTTCAGAGCCCTAGCAATAGATTCCATCAAAAAGTTAAGAAAAAAAATCAATTGTTTTTTTGGCTGTTATGATAATTAATCCTAACCAGGTTTATTTGGTTTCATTATTAATGGAATTAGCGTATGTTCAAATTATTTGAGAATCAAAGTAGACCTGAGACATATTTCTCTGTTCTGTTCTGGTTTGGTTCTCACTAATTGCAATTATAGACTTCACTAATCTATGCTTGATTTGTGCCTTTATAAAAAGGAACGTTTTAACTTCTTTGCCTCAAACATTCATATACATGCACTATTCTCTCTTCACGGACCGGACGACGAGAACCGCCCGGATTTTTGTTGCACTTTTATTGTCCTTTTGCTGCACTTTTGCATATACTCAGCAAAAGGGCAGCAAACATGCCATTATGAATGCACTTTTGCTGTTTAATTGATGCGCATTTACAAAAGAGAAGCAAAAGCGCAAGAAATATTCAAGTACTAGCATATTTGGTATGCTTTAGCTATGCTTTGCTGCTTTTTATAAAAACGCGGCAAATACTCGACAAAAGTGCATTCATAATTGCATATTTGCTGTTATTTTGCTAATTATTTGCAAAAGTGCAACAAAAGAATAGTAAAAGAGTAGCAAATCCGGACGGTCATCGCCGTCCTGTATACGCAGAGAATAATTTCTCCTCTTCAAGATGATAATTCTCTTGAAAATGTTTGCTATTCTGAATTTTATTCATCTAACAACTTGTCATTGCAAAAAATTCCAGAAGCAAATTTGCTGTTTGTGGAGTCTCCTGTAGGCGTTGGCTTCTCCTACACAAATACAAGTTCAGATTTGCTGCATCTGGGAGATGCCATCACTGGTACAAAACATAGGATAATCTTCCCTTCTGCTTCGCATGTTAATTAAGCAAGTAGTAATCGGTGAAAAATTAACTCCATAACATCTATACTATTTTCAGCAAATGATTCTTATTCATTTTTGGTGAACTGGTTCAAGAGGTTTCCACAATACAAGCCCTTTGAATTCTATATAGCTGGAGAAAGCTATGCTGGTACTGTATCTTATAAATTAAGACGTTCTTCTGCATAATTTTAATGAACTTGGACTTATTTTGTTCTCCTTACATTAAGCTCAGGACATTATGTCCCTCAACTTGCTGAGAAAATTTTTGATGCTAACGAAGAATCAAAGGAGAATTATATTAATTTCAAAGGCTTCATGGTAGGTATCACATACCTGTCACAATACTTTAAAACAATTTTTTTTTTTCAATTATTTGATTCCACCTTCTGCATGCAACAGCAAAAATGATTAATTTTTATGATTATACAGATAGGAAATGCTTTGATGGACGACGAGACGGATCAGACGGGGATGATTGAATATGCGTGGGATCACGCCGTTATCTCGGATAAGGTATACCGAGATATCAAGAAAACCTGCAATTTCAGTATAGAACACGACAACGATTCTTGTAGTGCTGCACTGGATAGATATTTCCAGGTCTACAATATAATCGACATGTACAGCTTGTATGTTCCCATATGTGTTGAAAACAATTCGACCAAAGGATTTACCATGATTGAAGGCGTCGCTCCGAAGCTCTTCTCCAAATATGTAAGCTTTCAGTTTATGTTATTTGCAGATTGTTCACAGAGAATCACTGCTTAGTCATATTGGATAGATTTGTTTGATGCAAATGAAAATTAATCTAAATGAAAGCTTTGTTTGGGATGGTTTTTTTACCGCAGTAAGAAAGTTGTAGATTTGCAATTCCCCCCTGAATTAGTTTCACCATAAAAAAGAAAGTATAATTAATAATTTCAGATGATGCTTGCAGTTCCACATATCAGTAATTTAATTGTAGATTTGTTTGAAAAGTATAAGTTTTTTATGTACAGAAAATAAAAGATTGATACAGTTTTGGAACTTTTTAACAGAGAGAATGGCATCAGAAGCCTGCTGGTTATGATCCTTGTATTGACAGTTACACAGAGGTATACTTCAATAGACCAGATGTGCAGGAAGCCTTGCATGCCAATGTCACAAAAATAGGCTACAATTGGACTCACTGCAGGTATGTAACCTATCATTAAAATCCTTTTTAAATCCAAATATATATTATTTTTCATAAGAAAGGAAGATAAACTCTTTTTCTTTGACAATGAAATTGTTTTTTTGTATCAGTGATGCCATCGAAAAATGGAATGATGCACCAGCCTCGGTTCTCCCTATCATAAAGAAGCTCATTAATGGTGGCATCAGAGTATGGGTTTACAGGTAGGATTTCAATCGAAGTTATCTATTAGCAGAGTTGGTTCCAAAGAGTTCAATGTCGCTTAGATTAGCCTTAATGAAAGGCTTCAGGGAAGAACATAGAAAGTACTAACAAACGAGCATGCAACCAAAGTGAAAACATTCAACTTAGGGCTTCTCCAACCGAAAATTTCATTTTTCACTCCAAAATACAGTGAAACTAAAAAAATGACGTGATTCATCTCGAATCAAACTCCATTTTACGCCCTTTGCAGAAGGTAACCGTCTTTCTCTCTTTCGCGCGTTTCTTCGGCAAATCCAATAGAGAGAGAAAAATAAAGCAAGTGAACAGTGCAACATCACTATTGACGTCGCACTATTCACCCGCAAATAAATACTGAAAGTTTTGCAGTTCGGTTGGAGGTCGCGAGCGACGCCATTCATGCATTTGGAGTTCGATTGGAGAAGGCCTTCGAAGGCAAGACATTAGAAATAACATTAGGAATGAACCCTTTAAGAACTATGATGCCCAACTTGAGCTCATTAAGGAAGTGAAGGTTGTTGCCCCTAGTTATGATAACAGTTCATGACCAAATAGATTTCTTGATTGGCTAACTCAGATGGTTGGGTTCTTTAAATGGTATCACATGGATGACTATCAAAAGACTAGATTTGCAAGAATGAAACTATCTTTAGAGAATGAAACTATCTTTAGAGTCAGTCAGATAGAGTTATAAGTTTCATTTGGGATGGCTTTCTTTCTACTTCTTAAAGCAGCTTTCTAGTACAAAAATTACTAAAAAAACTGATTTAAGAAGCAATAAAAAGCCGTCCCAAACAAAGCTATAATCCGTTCATCCAAATAATTTCTAAGAATTTCATAAAAGAAGCAAGAAATAATGAGAATTCCTCTTAGATTAATAATTTCTTTGATGCAGTGGAGACACTGATGGTAGGATTCCAGTCACCGCAACAAGATTAACCCTTCATAAGCTTGGTTTGAACACTACGCAAGAATGGAAGCCTTGGTACAACAGGCAGCAGGTATCACATAAAAATTCTGAATGTTTTTCTTCATTACTTCAAAACTTTGATAAATAATGAGTTATTTTTCTTCAACAATTCAGGTTGGTGGTTGGACAATCATCTATGATGGTCTAACTTTTGTAACAGTTCGCGGTGCCGGGCACCAAGTACCAACATTTGCTCCAAGGCAAGCACAGCAGCTTGTGTCACATTTCTTGGCTGATCAACAGTTGCCTTCATCAGCCTTTTAGCTTTCATTATTTCTTTCATTTCTTCATAATTTTTATAACTGTTGGCAAGAGGTTTAAGACAAATTTCCCAACAGCTTGTTTCCAAGATAAACGTGCAGATTCTAATAAAGAAAATTCAGAATGGAAGAGCTCATCTGCTTTTCTTCTTAGTTGTTGTTTTTTACAAGTTTAATTTTTCTTTCTTTTGGAAGGAAAATGATGAACATGGCCTCAGCATATTAAATGAACCACGTTTTTTTTTTTAATAAAATGGTAATGAAGTCTAAAATCACCAGAGAAAGTCATTGGGACCTCATAACGGTAAGCTAAGAACATGTGCATTAGATGAGGTTCAATAAGTCTTGCCAGGAATATTCAATTACTCATGTTGTTACCAGTCACTTTCATTTCGAGGATAAATTATTCAGTGCGGAGGCCGGATACAGAACGCTGTCCGGAGACCAACTAGAATGCACCACATTAGCAATACTGAGCCGCGATGTCGAGCAATACCGAGCAGCGGTACCGAGCGAAGGGGTGATGTGGCGCATTCTGGTTGGTCTCCGGATGGCATTCGGCGTCCACACAGAATAATTAATCTAGTCAAAGAAAGTATCATCTTGCATCTTGCTACCAAGTCAAAATAATAATTAAAAAAAAAAACTCAATTCATACTGCTTAGACTGCTCACACCCTTAATTAGGCATCTATCTTTGAAGGCAGTTAAAGCTGGCTTTTACAAGAAATTAACTTCACTTCCAACTCTCTACCCATCCTATCACCAATAACAAGACCAAGCTCCAAAGGAAACCAACATTAGAGGGAGAAGAACAGAGATTAGGAAGCAGAAAGTTATCACAGAGCAATAGCTAATAGGATAAGCAATTTGGCACATAATCATTCAAGTCATGTTCGAGTAAATTTAGCTCAGCTAGAAAGAAAAAATTCTACTTAATTTAAGTTCAGCAGGCTAGACTTCAAATGATTCGATTTCCATTCAACTCCAATTTGATTTTTAATTGATTATGTGCAAAATTATAAACAGGAAACTGTGTAAGATAAAATTATACTTGCCAACTAAGGTAAACTTACAATGAAATATTTTTTTTTTCATTCACCTAGACCACATCACCATGCATTCAACACTTTTATTTTTCATCTTATTCGTGTAAGTAGCCACATAAGCTTTTGCACAAAAATTCATAAAATCTCAAAACCTATAACATCTTTATGCCATCATAAATGTAGATGCTTGATATTTGACAAACTCAAATAGATTATTTAATGTTACTCATAATACCTATAACATCTATATGCCAACATAAATGTAGATAATGCAAGTATAACTGTGATTCTATACCCCGAATTCTAGCTACGCCTCTTCCTTTGAGCCTGGAGCTACATCCTGGCCTTCCGTCGTTCGCCTGCCCTTAGGGAAGTTTTCCTCTCCCGGTTTTCGTCTTGTCTCTATTCGGTTTTCTATTGTGTCATTTTCTCTGCTTGTCATTATGGATGGTCGTCTTGTTGATCTAGAATTCTTAATGGGGATGCCTTCCTCACGTTCCTTCAAAGATGCTTTAGCTAATGACTCTCATTCTTCAAGTTTTCCTGAGATGAAAATCACTTCACATCACGACATGTCGTTGCTCTGGATTTTGGAAGGTGAAATCTTAGCTCTTGCTGCACCCTTTGAGTTCGCCCTTGTTAGTAAATTTCCAGCTCGATGACGTCCGTCCCTTGAGGTCATCCATAAATTCTTTTTCAATCTGAAACTTATTGGTGAAGTTTTTGTGACCATTCTCAATATGAGGCATGCTCTGATTAATCTAGTTAATGATTTGGATTACTGTATGGTATTTTCTCACCAATCTTATTTTGTGAACAATTGCTATAAGAAGCTTTTTAAGTGGCCTCCATGTTTGATGTTGAGGTGGAATCTCCCATAATCCCCATTTGTGTATCTTTTTCCCATCTTAGACCTCACCTTTTTTCACCATGTATCCTTAATGGATTAGGTTCCCTTTTTGGTCGGCCTCTAAAACCGACCATGCTACTGTTTGTGGTTATAGGCTGTCGATTGCTCGAGTTCTAGTTGAGATGTGACCAAACAGTATCCATATCGGGTGTGGGTGTGGGTTGGTTATAGGCTGTCGATTGCTTGACATTGCTTGGAATTTGGATTGTTGAGGATGTGCTCGGATTGGGTTGGCTTACTGGTTGCTTTGTTTATTTTTTGGACAATGATGTGGCTAGGTTTTGCTTGCCATCTGGAGTGTCGAGGCCTGTTGGCAACCATTGGTGGTGCTGCAAATTTATCTCAGTTGATCCTTCGTTAATTTTGGTGCCTTCCGCCTGGGCGGCCCTTGCCTGGCATCTGGGTGGTTATAATTTCTTTGCAAATTGCTAAGCCTGGTGGCTTCTTTGTCATATGTTTTGCTTCACTGTGAACCTATCTTTTTATTACCTGCTGGTTGTATCATCCTTTTTATTTATTGGAATTAAAAAAAAAAAAAGCCTTTTAGGTTAAAAACAAATGTAGATACTGCAAGTATTTTTTAAAAGATGGAGGATTTCCTAGCTAGAATTTAGATATTTGGGTTTGCATGTAACATGTTAAGTTTGCCTAGTTAAATTTATATTACTTTGCAATAGGAGAATATGTCTGATAAGATTAATGATAGAAACAATATGGTAGATTCACAAAAAGAATAACTTGAAAGCATTTTAGAAATAAATAAGTTTGTTGAAATTCAGAAGCAGCTCCTCCCCTCTTAGGCTTCGTTTGGGATGGTTTTTTCACTGCTTCTTAAAGCAACTTTCTAGTATTAAAATTTTAATTTTTGAACTAAAAAGTCGCTTTAAGAAGTAGTAAGAAAGCTGTCCCAAACGAAGCCTTAGAGGAGTCTCTTACAGTTAGATAATTGATTGATTCTCATATGCGAAGAGAGTGAAAGGCCAGGTGATTGGTTGATTATTCTCATGCAGCTTCAATAATATTGAGGCTTCATTTGGAATTTTAGCCCAAAAATTATTTATAGATTTGTATTCATGTTTTCTTTCTCCTATCACTATAATTTTTTTTTTTTAATTATTATAATATATATTTAATCATTGATAATTTAATTCTACGACGTAGAATTACTAAAGAGGGGAAGAGTTGATGACCGTCAATGAATGAATATTTTTTTATGAATAATCATATTTAGTATAAGATTGATATATTGATTAAAATGATACAATATTTCATGAATGAAGGAGAATTGTGTGGTTTATGAATTATTTTCATTGAATGGAGTTTCATGTAAGTTTGAATTTCTCATGATGATGAAGCTATTAGTCAACATTTGGATGGATGGATAATTTTGTAATTGAGGCTAATTTAATGGATGAAATCAGATAATGATACTAATGTAACAAATATAATTGCGAGATAAAAATTGATCATGGAGTCACAATGATTTTTTTGTGATTTGAGTTAAACTATTCTTCATTCATGTCTAAGCATCTCACATGCTTAAGATTCTATTATCTTAATCAATCACCCATGCACTACAAGTTGATAAAAAACCATTATAATCATCTTACATAAAGTGTGAAAGGGCCCTTGATCTGCAATTGGATATGGGCCCCTATTAAGCCTTCTTTTTTTTTTTATGACGAGGAACCACTCGCTGCCACAGTACCCGACTTCATCGAGCGCGCTTGGCGGTCTGTAAACCCCGGCCGACCTAATGGGCCAGCCAGGCCACAAACCCATAGCCGGCACTTTGGAGCCCCCACTTAAGAGCCTACTGCCGCTCGAGGGAATCGAACTCGGGATAGGGGGTTCCCAACCGAGCTAAGCATCGGTGGGTCATTAAGCCTTCTTCAAGAGACTTAGTACAACATATAACTGTAAGTGAGTACAAAAAAGAAATTTTACAAGAAAATAATATCTTATACATTAAGAAAATAAAATTTTAATTAATTTTTCTTGTTGTTTTGGTTGCTTGGAAACTTGCTTGGCAGATCACATTTATTTGGCTAGCTTGAATCTCCATGTCCTACTTTTGGTCATCTCGATGGGTGGAATTTGATGGATTTGTCATCGACCAAACAATTGCAAAATTTGAGAAGCTTTGAAATAATTAAAGATTCGTTTGAGATAGTTTTTTTGTTGCTTTATAAAATAACTTTCTAATATAAAAAATTTTTGAACTTGAAATTTTTTAATTAGAAAGCTGTTTTAGAAAGCAGAGAGAAAGCTATCACAAACAAAACCTAAATCTTCACGGTAGCTAAAAAAATGAAATATTTAAAATGCTAATAGCCACTTGATCTTCCATGGCCAAAATTTGATGAAGAGGTGGGCTTTATTTCATGTTTCAATGCAACTATGATTATAATTATTTAAGGCTCATACTAATAATAATATATTAAATGCCATAATATGATAAAATTGATAATAAGAAGCTCACATAATAATTTTTTTATATGATTTTAAAAGCTTACAAAATTAATTCAATAATTTTACTTTCTCAAAATAATCTAAAATTTTCATAAATAATTTTCATCCTCTTGCTCTACATCAGTTACCAATGACCTACATACATTTTTTATATATCTTGATTTTTTTAACTTAGTTTTACTAAGTATATTTTTTGCAAAATAAGTTTATTTCCTTCACTTAAAAAAGTATTTCTAGCATAATATAAAAATATAATTAAGGATATTTAAAGTAAAATAAATACAATATAAATTCAAATGATGGTGGGCGACGATAATGATGACGGTGGTGGATGATAGCAGTCAGTGGGTAACACAGCTTGTAGTGAAAAATGAATTCATCCAAAATTGGATGATTTTATAATAGATAAGAAATGAACAATAGAGTGAAACAAGAATTCACTAACATTACACTGTATTTTTTTTTTCATCTTACAACAACAACAACAACAACAACATCAAGCCTTTATCCCACAACGTGGGGTCGGCTACATGAATCCTTTTTCTCCATTGTGTCCTATTAAAAGTCAAATTCTCGTTTAAATCTAATAAAGAAAGGTCATTCCTAATATTTTCTAACCAAGTCTTTTTAGGTCTACCCCTACCTTTCTTAACATAAGTCAAATCTAATACCTCTACTCTCCTAACCGGGTCATCGCAAGGCTGCCGTTTTATGTGACCAAACCATCTAAGGCGACTTTCTCTAATCTTATCTTCTACTAGAGCTACTCCAACCTTTTCACGTATATGCTCATTTTGTATCCTATCTCTAAGGGTAAAGCCACTCATCCACCTGAGCATCCTCATCTCTGCCACACTTAACTTAGTATTATGCTTCTCTTTTAAAGGCCAACATTCGGCACCATAAAGCATTGCAGGCCTCACTACCATCTTATAGAATTTTCCCTTAAGTTTGAGGGGTACATTTATATCACATAACAAACCCGATGCATTCCTCCACTTTAACCATCCAACTTGAATTCTGCTGATAATATCCCCATCTATTTCACCATCACTCTGAACAATAGATCCAAGATATCTAAAACGTGTACTCTTATTAATGACTTGATCGCCCAAAGTCACAATCCCCCCACTAGGTCTATTACTACTAAAATTACACTCCATATATTCAGTTTTAGATCTACTCAAGCGAAAACCTTTAGACTCTAAGGTTGACCTCCATAATTCAAGTTTACCATCAACTCCCTCTCTAGTCTTATCAACAAGAAGAATATCATCAGCAAAAAGCATACACCAAGGTACATCCTCTTGCAAATGTCTAGTGAGAACATCCATGACTAAAGTAAAAAGATATGGGCTTAAGGCTGATCCTTGATGTAACCCAACCGAAATAGGAAAATACTTGGTCAATCCACCCATGTTTGAACACAAGTAATAGCTCCTGCATACATATCTTTAATGATTTGAATATAAGCATTATTGACTCCTTTCTTTTCAAGAACTCTCCATAGCACTTCTCTTGGAACTTTATCATATGCTTTTTCTAAATCAATAAATATCATATGTAGATCCTCCTTATTTTCTCTATATTTCTCCATCAAACCTCTTAATAAATGTATGGCTTCCATAGTCGACCTACCCGGCATGAATCCAAATTGATTTTGAGAAACATTAGTATCACGCTGCAACCTATGCTCCAAAACTCGCTCCCATAGTTTTAAAGTATGACACATTAACTTAATACCTCTATAATTCGCACAATCTTGTACATCACCTTTATTCTTAAAAATAGGAATTAACACACTCATTCTCCACTCACCTGGCATCTTCTTAGTCTTCAAAATAGTATTAAAAAGTTTAGTAAGCCATGAAATTCCGTCATCTCCTAAGCATTTCCACACCTCTATTGGAATATCATCAGGTCCAACAGCTTTTCCACCCTTCATTTTCTTTAAAGCCTCTCTAACTTCAGTTTTACTAATACGCCGATAAAAACATAAATCTTTATTTTCATCTAGGGTGCTAAGGTCACTATAGTCAATCTTATTTTCACAATCTTCATTAAAAAGTTTAACAAAATATCTCATCCATCTTTGTTGAATATCATCTTCTAAGAAAAGTATTTTTTGATCTTCATCTTTAATACACTTCACTTGAACTAAATTCTTACTACTCCTATCTCTTTGTTTGGCTAACTTATACATATATCTTTCTCCTTCTTTAGTATCTAATCTATTATATAAATCACTAAAAGCTAATGCCTTTGCATCGCAAATTGCTTTCTTAGCATCCTTACGAGCCACTTTATATATTTCCCAATTATCAGAATTTTTAAAATTAAACCAATTTTTATAACAAAGCTTCTTATTTTTAATTTTTTCTTGCACATTAGGATTCCACCACCAACTATTTTTACTATCGGGAGCTTTTCCCTTTGATACTCCAAGGATATCTTTTGCAATATTCTTAATATCACTAGCCACTTTTTCCCACATAATATTAGCATCCTCATGCACAGACAAAATCTTAAGATCTAAAATCTTATTTCCAAAAATATTTTTGTTAATATTCTTTAAATGCCCCCATTTAATCCTACAAAATTGTTTTACTTTATTTTTTATTTTATGCCCCTTTATCTTAAAGTCCAAAACTAATAAACGATGTTGGGTACATAAATTTTCACTCGGAATAACTTTACAATCTTTACAATCTAAACGATTTAATTTTCTAATAAGAAAATAGTCAATCTGGGTTGTATTATATTCATTTTTATAAGTGATGAGATGCTCATTCCTTTTCTTAAATAAGGTATTAGCAATTAAAAAATTATAAGCTAAACAAAAATCCAATATGGTCTTGCCACCTTCATTCGTCGTTCCAAATCCATGGCCACCATGAATGCTTTTAAAATCATCTACCTCTCTACCAACATGTCCATTTAAATCTCCTCCAATAAAAATTCTTTCTTCAAGAGGTATATTTTGTATTAATTCTTCTAAGTCATTCTAAAAATTTAATTTAGAACTCATATCCAAACCTACTTGAGGAGCATAAGCACTAATAATATTAACAATCTTATCATCAACAACAATCTTTAAAGCTATAATTCTATCTCCAATCCTATTAATTTTTATAACATTATCCTTTAAACTCTTATCTATAATAACACCTACACCATTTCTAGTACGACTCCTACCCGAATACCAAAGTTTAAATCCTAAACTATCAATTTCCTATATTCCAAGTTCCTATACTAATTTTAGTTTCATGGACTAATTTCTTTGCCCACATCCTTCCTTGATGTGGGAACCCTTGCCTATTTAACACTGCACCCGGGCGCCGGTGCAGCGGCCCTTGCACACTTGTCACTGTATTCAGGCCATACAGCGCGTCGCTTCCAGGGGACGCCCTAGCATTAACACAATTTCTTAAAGGATTCATGTCATTATTGTTTGACAAGTTTTACGCTGGCTGTCGACTACCTAACGCAACCCTCCACTTTTCTCATCCAGGAATTGGGACCTGGCAACGGCAGTGTTAAATACATAAAATTTAAAATCTCCTGTATTTAAAATATTTTTATTATTTTTTCAACAAATCAAATAGCTCCTTAAGAAAATAAAGATATTTAAGGTAAAATTTTAATTTAGAAAACTGTATATTTTTAATGGAGCTTAAATATATTATTTATTTTATGAAATTTTTAATATTGTTGCATATATTGTTATTTTTAATAATGCAAAGTTTATAAACATATTAAAAAAAACATCAACTGCTTGAGCTTCTCAGTTATATGGTAAATTATTGCATCCGGTCACCGGACGCGAAGGATAGGTTCGGACATTCAATAAAACTTGTCACATCACCTGCGCTTTTGACTTGCGCTTTGACTGCGCTTTAGGTGCGTTTTAGTTGCGCTTTGATTGCGCTTTACCTGTGCTTTTGACTTGCGCTTTACCTGCGCTTTTCCTACGCTTAATTTAAAATAATATTTTATTAATATTCGAACCTATCTCCCCGTCTGGTGACCGGATGCAATAATTTGCCCAGTTATATTGACAAAGATTGTGAGTATTACATTCAGGCAACTCTACTGGATACATCATTTTTTTGGGACTATCTAATCCTAATTCAGTAAGCATAATCTATTTAGGCTTCATTTGGGACGAATTTCTTTCTGCTTAAAGTAAATTTTTAGTACAAAATTTTTAAATTTTATACCAAAAAGATACTTTAAGAAGCGATAAGAAACCAGTCCCAAACTAAGACTTAATATCCATATACAACATAACAAAATCATTAACTTTCTCTACATTATTTGATTTTCATATTAAAGTGTAAGATTTTGTTTGAGATGATTTTTTTGTTGTTTCTTAAAGTAGTTTTTTTGTACAAAATTAAAATTTTTATACTAGAAAATAGCTTTAAGAAGCAATAATAAAGCTGTCCCAAAGTCTCATCATTGAACATTCCTAACATATAAACTAAAATCTAGTAGGATTATCACAATGCACACTAAACTATAACATTTACACACAAATGAACATAAGAGTTGTTATCTTTATTTATCTAAGCCATTTTTTTTCTTCAATTCAAGACTCACTTTTTTAGAAGTTTTTGAATTTGTTGGAGATTTGTTGGAGAATGAATACAAAATATTTTAAATGCAGATGGTTATAAATTTTGGGCGTAGAGCTTAATGAAAAAGAAATACATAGTAAATTTTTAGAGAATTCTTTTTGATTCCTTATTTCATTTTTGATATATTGTAAACTCACTCAATTTCAACTGAATTTATTTTTCACCATAAGCTGACTGTGTTGTTGCTGCCCACAGCCTGCCATAGATCGCCATCAGCCTCTGCTGCCATCTACTTCCGCCGCCGCCACCATAGCTGCTACTCATTGTCAACGACATCGATTGCCACCACTAACTGCTGTACACCAAAAGCCTACATGTCGATTGTTGGTGCAACCACCATCACTAATGCCTAGCTCCCTCCCACCACCATCCACCGCTATTGATCACTATCATCATTTAATTCATTTTATTTCAAATAAAAATATAATCAACTTTATTCTTTTTAGACTCATCTAAACATTCTCAAACATTTAAAACTTCCTACTACAAACTACATTCCTTTTGGCGATTCTTTTTAAATAAATCAAACAGCCCCTACAAACGTAATTAACATCTAACGTTGGCCTCATGAGCTTTAGGAGAAATTATTCTGTGAGGAATCTGGTTATAGAGTTGTGTTCCGATGCCAGTAAAATTATTATGCGTGGCGTGCTTACGTGAAAAGTTAGGATATTCATTTGACCTCTTACCCGACCCGTTTGTCTTTTCGGACTTACCGCAGTCAAAGAGAAATCCGCAACAAATAAGTAGTAATTAAACAAAAAATGAGCAACATATACGTAACAAATACTAAATAAATACTTAACAAATTACGCACATTTTACGCAATGATTACACAATAAATATTCAATTAATTTATAAGTTAAATAAATATCACGGATTTTTAACTTCCCAGGTAAACATAAACATGCAAACACAACTAAAATTCTAGACAGAATAATTTCTCGAGCTTCAGCGCATCGCCCATGAAATACACACTTTTTTTAGCGAATTCGGAGCCGTACAGTTAATGGATGTTATCTCTGTTCCCACTTTCTTCTCTCCAAAAGCCCTAGGAACTAAACCCCATAAATCTCCCCCTTCGTTTCGCCGCTCTTCCCGACGGCCTCTGCCGCCGAAGACTCCATCTCCTCCCAGGTTACCTGCCGCCGTTCGCCGACCAAAAGTTCCTAGCAATCCCCTAAGCAGTTCCTCAAATGCACAAAACTCTCCACCTTCTAATCCTTTAGACAGCAAGCTCTGGCTGTCCAGCAAGATTTGTCCTTCTCCTTCTATTGCTTCCCCTCAAGTCAATGATAACCCAGAGACCAGTCATTATGGTGGTGACGCCGTGGAGCTTTCCAGCACGGATTATCGTCAGAAAGGGAAGATCTTTTTGGGGAATCTTCCATTGTGGATTAAGAAGAATGAGATTGCCGAGTTCTTCAGGCAGTTCGGGCCGGTGAAGAATGTCGTGCTTATCAGAGGCCACGAGGACCCCGAGCGGAACGTAGGGTACTGCTTCCTGATCTATGGAGGCCCAACTGCAGAGGAGGCGGCGGGGAGGGCAGTAGAGTTCGATGGCATGGAGTTCCATGGTAGAGTGCTCACTGTAAGGTTGGATGATGGCAGTAGGCTTAGGGCAAGGGCGGACGAGAGGGCTAAATGGGTGGCTGGGGAAAAGAGGGAGTTCCGGTCCAAGTGGCATGAGGATCGGGATGTTGCTTGCCGGAGGTTCCGGACAGTTCTAGATACAGAGCCGGAGAATTGGCAGGCCGTTATCTCCGCCTTTGAGAAGATATCAAAGGTATCCTCTCACTCGTGAACAATCGCAGCATTTTTTTATAGTTCTGTAGAATTTAGCGCCATCATCTGTATTGATAACCTGATACGTTAGTTTTTATAAGGTTAATACCATCTAAATCATTGTGCGTTGAATCAATCTGACCTATATGGTTGCAAAATTAAATAGTCAATCTTGTGGGCTTCAAAATATTCTCACTGAAAAGATTTCAGTGTTTGGGTAGTGGTCCCGGAATTACCACGACCAACAAATCCTAACATAAATATTTAATTATCAGTGGAAGAGAGGTTAGAATATGTATTCTATAGATTTTTTCCTCAAGGCTATAAGTGACTAAGTAAAGTTTATTTAGTCATGGGGGTGGAGTTCTTCCATGAGCGTAAGCCTCAATGATTAATTACATCTCGACTGCAAAATGCAAGAGTATTCTCAATTTAGGAGTTTTGTTTGTGTTATTGATTTAGCAAAAAAGGGTTTTTGGGCAACAAACTATCAAGAGGAGGTTTAGTCAAGCAGAAGGTGTCCATAAGGCAATAGAGTGACTAGAAAGGCAATAAAGTGACTAGAGTGTCAATAGCTTGATAAGGATTTTGATGCCTTCTCTTCAAGAGTTTGAGCAAGAATAGGTCAACTGGATTGGGCATAACTGAAATGCTTGAGAGAATACCGAGGTCCTACTATACTTAGGAAAGGACATCCTAAAAAGGGACATAAGGGGTGCAATGCATTGAAAGTTGGCATCACTTATGGTTTTTGAAGGGATGGTGCATGAAAAGATTAATAAGTTTATGCTAGTTGCAAAGGGAGATTGCTATAATTGACCAAGAAAAGGATAGGACTATTATTTTCTATACCAACTAGAGAAAATGCTTAGATTTGACTCATAACAAACTAATGGGGTAGTTGCCTTGATGACCAACTAGAAAGTGGGGCTTATGACTCTACAAAAACTAGGGTGAGCTTCTTAGGTTGCGTCTTACATCACCACTCACGTGAATGCCCTCCTAAATCTAATACAAATAAAAGGGATACATGTGATCGTTTTTCCACCTACTAGGATGATATAAAGATATTTACTACCCAACTATGAAAGATCAGGAAGCCCTAAACTATTTTTATTTCCTAAGGAATGCCACTAAGTTCCTTATGTGAGTTTTAAAGCAATGTCATTTAGGTCTTTACACAATGCAAAATAGACTAATCAATAAGGAGGATATCTGTCTTAAAATCCTCCCCTATTTGCATGATGTCCGAACATGCATGTGGGGGGTCATTATACATTTGATGATTACATTAGTTACGTAGTTTACTTACATACATGTCTTAGTTTTGTTTGTTTGTATCATGCCTATACACTAGGGCACATCTTGCATTGTGTAAAGAGCCCAAAATATGATGGGTCCTAATTTGCTCATTAGAAAAAATCTTTCCTCTTTGGTGCTAGTTGGTTAATTTGGGCAGATATTAGAAGAGTGTGCAAATCTTGAACTATTTTTGGAGCATGTATATTAATACCTAACAGTCAAGTGTTTAGCACTTAAGCCTAAATTTCAAGAAGAGTTTACTAATGTTATGAAAGTTGAAGCAAATCTAGAGGAAATGAGTCGATCAACATGCTATGATCAGACACATGGACAAGAATTAGTTCAGTGGAAGGGAATAGGGAAACAAATCAACAGGCTGGTTGTAAATAGGATGAAAGTCTTTGGCCAAATGCCAACTGGGAAAACAATGTTGGGTGCCAAGATTTGGATATCACTTAGTGGAGAAGTGCCCAAGGAGGGTATCCTGATCGGGGTTTTAGGAGTTAGCACTAATGAGTTGCAACATGTGTAAAATTTAGATTCTTCGGGACAAAGTTGTCCAATGGAAGGTGCTGAGGTAGAACACCCAGATTGACAAAATGACATCAAAGGGTTGGGGCCTAACAGTTGGCACTGAAGGAATTGGTCGTAATTTGATAAGAAAATGTGTTGACATTGGTAAATGATCGTGGTTCCAAAGTTACTGGTGCATGCTTGCAATTATAGCAGTGAATTTATTTTATATGACTTGATCAAATATGAACTATCATGGCAAGTTCTTTAGCTTTGCCTGGCTGTACATATATGAAGTATGCGGGCTTTCTTTTGGATGAACGTCATACAACATGAAGCTATTTTGCTGCAGTTTTATTTTGTTTGCATTCAATACACTGCTCTTGCTTTCTCCAAATGATCACATTAATTCCTTGAAAATGCTTTTTCCTGTTTAGCCTTCAAGAAGGGAGTTTGGGTTGATGGTTAACTATTATGCCAGGAGAGGAGACAAGCATCATGCTCGTGCTACTTTTGAGAACATGAGGGCAAGAGGAATAGAGCCTAATTCTTATGTGTTTACCAAGTAAGCAAAATTTTATTATCTTCTTTTAAGCAAAATCATCTTTTTTTTTAACCTTCACCTAATACTTGCCTTGAAAAAAATATTAGAGTGAGTGTAATGAGCAATTTTTTGTTTTTTTATTTAGCTTGGATTAAACTCATTTTTTTATAGCAGTTGTTTGCACTTTATTTTTCTTTTGTTGTCCACATATGTGATGAGGAAGGAATAACAAAATCATTTATAAAGCTAACCTCAATAGTTTTGACAAGGCTAGTCATAATGATGATGCTTATATTTAAATTTGTTTTTTTGTTGAATCTTTAAGGACTTCTATAAGGCTAGGTAAAATTATACTTGCTTTTATAAATGGACTTCATTCCATGCCTTCATTCTTTTTTAACCTTTGTTTGGCTTGGCCTGCTATGCTACTCAATATTTATCAAAAAAATATTATCTTTCTATAAAATATTGTCTGAAAGACAATACACCCCAATAGTACGAGACTTACAAAAACAATAAAAACATCAAGCATTCATCCCACTATATGGAGTCAAACAATATGGGACATGATTAAGAGATTTAATCTCAAACCCATGGGATAAACTTCAAGATTTTAGATCAAATTTAAAAAATTTGTATTCAAGAGGAAAATTTTCATTTATAAATATTTGAAGCACAATGTATGATCATAAATATAAGAGATGACATTAATAAAGTCTTTATCAATTTTTCAATAAAGAAAATAGAACATCTACTAATGAAAAGGAAAACAAAGGAAAGGAACAAATTGCATGAGCAATAACTAGCCCAAAACTCAATAGAAGTATAAATAAAGAGCTTCAATCCAAACACAAATGCCGAATTAATGAAAAAACTATTGTGAAAGATATACTTCTGTAGTGACGGTCCACTGTGCAAACTAGTAGATTCTATTAAAAAAATTACCATAAATATATTTGATATATAAATTTAATAGGTAACTTCTATTCATTAAAATATAAATGGCAAGGTGATGAACATTAAAAGATATATGATTTATAATATAATATCAATATAAGGAATGCCATTAGAATAATATTGCCTGTCAAAATGTGTCGATTGTTTTAAGATGATGCACAATATGTTGAGTCATGATTATTCATATAAATAATAAAAATCAATGCAATTCTATGTTAACATATTCATGTGCAATCACATCTGGCATATTCATATATATCCAAGAGTGTCTCATCTATTATCTTTCATAATATCTTTTAAAATTGTGAATATATCTATAGCCAGCCTATTAAGGCATGATTTACGTCCATTATAAACAAGCATAAACTATATATATATATAGTGAGTGCGTGAAAAAAAATCATTTTATTTTCCTTTCGATCACTCTAAAATATTGTAGCTTTTGTCATAAATGCTAGTGGCTTTTGCAACAGTATTTCATGTCAAATCATCATTATGAGTAATTAATTCATTATCTTCATTTGATTCATTATCTATTTTTTTTTATTAGCCACTTATTTACATCATTTATATCATTTTAAAGAAGTAGGGTCAAGTACGTCACTATGATTTTATTTGCGATTCAATGCCCTATTATATTCTACATAAACTAAATCTTTGAGTCCACCATGATCCATTCTGCTTTAAAAAATATAAAACTTCATGAAAACAATCTATACATAATTTCATTTTGTACTTATATGTTTAAATATATTCCAAATATGTTCAAATTCATATTAACTACTAGTTAGGTTTAGGACTTTAATTACAAAATTTTGTGTGGAGCTCCTTTGCCATACACTAGCCATCAATCAGTTGAAAGTAGTGAGATATTTAAGAACTTTTATTATTATTTAAATATCAAACTATTGCTTATTATTAATTATAATTTTACTTAAATCATGTTTCTCATTGCCAATATTCCTTTGTGTTATAGCTGGAGGAATACCAAAACATCCTTCGCCTCTAATGTATACCTTCAAGTCATTTGATAATTTTATCTTTTTCATCAATATCCTTAGCCAATCTTACAATGCATGCATATAATCCATCAACCGTTTTTTTGTTCTTAGTAATATTAGGGTTATTTAAAAAATATTAGGATTTAAAAAATATGTAGTTGCATGCTAAGGTTCGTGGAGTTCCACTTTTATCGTCAATTATTTCAAAGATTTGCTCATATTTATCACGGTTGTTAAAGCTTGCAAGTATTGCTTTTTTGGCTCAATTCATTGCTTCATTTATATATAGCCCATTGGAGGCTTTTTTTCTCTATCAACCAATTTGACAATCTTCAATAAAGGTTACCTACTTTGAGGGTATATACAACAATATTGTAGAATGATTGCTTCAAGAGGTTTTGTTGTGCCTGACTTGCCTTAGCTTTTGTTGCACAAAGATCCAAATTTCTTGCATATAAATATTTTCTTTAAATGTAATTATTCTTGATAAAAATGTTGCAATATCAAAAAGGTAGTAGAAAAATGAATTTTGATAGGCATCGCTAGTGATCCTTAATTTGCATATCTCTACATTAAGTCAATCAATTGAGGTCTTGAATTTACAAAGTTATTTACCACAACGACCTTCTCAAAGCATTGCTTTAGTCTTTGAATCTCAAAAATATCTTGTATCATTAAATTCAGACAATGAGCTGCTTAAGGAGTCCAGTATGTATTGATATTTATCCTTAAATATTTTTCGTACAATAATATTAATAGTCATGCAACAATAAATTAATATCCTACTTTATATAACTCAAACCAAATGGGAGTTTATAGTGAGTGACACACTTACAAGAATGTTTTCATAGGCATCATTTGTAACCATTTGAATGCACACCATGTGACCCAATGTCCTCAACAAACTTATTTATCAATTCAAATGCTTCACTACATTCTTTGAATAAGAATTGATATCAACTAACTTAATGAATGCTATTCCTTTTGGACAATTCGCCAAAAAATGACTAAAAGTTTCCCATTACGTGATGTCAAATCATTAGCTGTAAGAGAACAACCGTATCTAAGGTGAATTTCCTTATGGTTTTATAGTAGTTTTTGTATGTCCTTTTTGTTTTAAGAAAAAGATGTGCACCTCATGATGGAAAGTATGTTTAATCCAATGATCAAATTGTCCAACTGCCTCTATTATAATAAGGAAGTCATCATACTTAATATCATTGAATGTAATGTCACATCAGACACCCATCGACAAAATGTTTGAATATCTTTTTCTCTCATTTTTTTCATGGCAGCATCTATCTCATTGTAGAATTTACCTTTTATTTGCTTCATCACATCATCAGGTTTTCAATAAAATATGTATCCAATGGTCCTTTAGCCCTAGGGTTTTAAGCATAGAAGTTGTTTAACTTTGACTAAATGTATTAGATTTTATTGCCTGGTATCTTTTGGATGGTCCAATGCATAAAATGTCATCATCCAACATCACATCAAAATCATCGTTTTCATCATTATTGGCATATGACATTTCATTAGTTTGGTCTTTTATGTCTTTGTTCTTCTTTAAAGAATCTTATATTTCATCATTCACATGTTTTGGGAAATTAGAGCAAGCTTTAGTATTTTTTAAACCCCCAACTAAATTTTGTTTATGATGAGTAATACCTTGCTCTGTAATTTTTCTACAAAAAATACATGTCACACAATTATTATGGTTTTCATTTGCTAAGATTGTATATTCCATGAAGGTTCTATCTTTGTAGATTGAACTAAATTTGTTTTTTTTAGAATACCTATAAGAAAAATTGCATTTGGAAATTCTTATGCTTTTATTTTAGATATTTGGGTGAAATGATGAATAATAGATTATACAAAAGTAATGATTTTGTCATTCATAAATCTCAGTAGAAACTTTGAAGAAATTTGACTAATAATCATAATATATTTAGTTAGTAACTAATAAAATTATGAGGAACTTTTGCTTTCATCTTAAAAAATTTGGCACTCTTACATGTAATGATGGCGTCCGAGCTTATCTTGAGGTGGTTGCGATGGCGGCGTTTGATGACATGTTCTGGGTGAGTTCTCAACTTTTTTGTGGAGAAGAGGCGGGGCCTTGCGGGATTCTTTGATGGTAGGATTAAGGGAGATGAGCTGCTTGATGTTGAGAAGAGCTGCATTGAAACTGAGGAGGAGAGGCGCGAGATGCAATGTACAGTTGATTGCTCTTCTTTGTTCAAAGCTGAGAAGCCTAGACGGAGATACATGGCTGATGCGATGTGTTTTCTATTTGAAGCCGATATACCGAGATGGGAGATGATGCCTTCCGAAGTCGAGATGCTAAGTGAGCTAGAGGGAGACGGCTAGGGCATAGGCCTTTTTTATTTATTATTTGAAAAAAAATAAATTAATAAATTAACAAATATAAATATAAAGATTAATTTAAAATTTTAAACCCTAAAAAATAATATAGCATGTGTTATGTGGGATTCACGCTATGCAAAAAAAAAAAAAAAAGAAAAAAAAAGGAAAAAAGTGAGATTCACGCTATACGTTATTGCTCCAACATTACATAAATAGCTTGTGCCATTTTCAACTATGCACCGTGCCAAGTAAATAGCCCCGGATGCGTCGTGCTGTAGCATATGGTGTGTACTATTTTGTGCCATTGACATATATGTTCAAGTGTATAAAAAATATTCTATAACCAATATGACTATAGATAGTTTTAAAATAAAGTATGCTATGTATGGTTTAAATTTATTTTGTTCAACTAAAACAATGTGCATGACGATATATTTTGCTGCCATATAGAGTTAAAATAAACCCTTGCGCCTCACGCTGTGCTTAGTATTTTGAAAATACTGGCAACATTCCAGTATTATTATACTATAGTACTTAATAATTATGAAAATAAATCAATGCATCACTTATATCCTGAAATTAATGATTTTAGCATGACAAAAATAGGTCAAAGTACTTATAACATCAAATATTATTTATCCATTTAAAAGATGAAAGGTTTACAAACCAACCTATGAAATTGTTAGTAAAGAAAAGATTGAAACAGGTGGTGTTGGCTACTTAGATGATAAGTAGTAAAAAGATGATGGCTGCTTTTGCTCCTTACAAGAATGAAGAGGGACGGGTGGATCAATGATTATGAAAAAATGAGGTCATGATCAGGACAAAATGAGGTCACCATCTCAAAGAGGATGAGAAGAGTAGGGCTAGAAAATCTTGAAAACACGTGAGTCAACAAAATAGGTACTCAAATTATTAAAATAAAAAATAAAATTTTTGCCTGGTTGTCATTGTATATATCTTGTGTTTTTGATGGATGTAAACTTTGAGAATTTCACACTCTATCTTGCTTGAAAAAATTTGAATTTGACGAATTGAGAATTGCACATTAAGCAAATCTCAACATAATAGAATAATCCATGAATTACCACATGCAAGCTTGTTGTAACGACAGTGAATAAAATATCCCTAGTTTCCACTGTCAATAATGGATATGATCTCATCATCTAAATTAGTCTTAAGAATATGCTGTACAATAGTATCTAATAGAGGATTGAATGTGGATTCACATGGAAGAGATGGAAATGGAGGATAATCCAAGAAATGATTTGACAACGTGATCATGAAATAATATTAAATTAATCACATTTAGAACTAGGTGGATACCATAATTTCCTAGAATTTCTAATTTGTAGTCATTATCTCCAATGTATTTAACAATTTTGAATGGCCATGCTTCATTGCATTCAATTTTTTAAAAGTTCCTTATGAAAGCCTTTTTTGATTTAGATATGTCATGGCTTTTACTAATTTTAATTTTTATATACATAATGTTCATTTCAACAAAAAGTTTGTAATTGTCATAAATAATGGGTGATTCTTTGTGAATATCCTCATGCATATGTTGTGAAATTGTATTTATATGATATGAGACAACAACAACACTGTCGTTGTTGGGTCTTTAATCCCTAGATGAGAAAAGTAGAGGGTTACGTTAAGTAGTCAACAACCAGCATAAAACTTGTTGAAGAATCTTTACATTAATACTTTAATGATATATGATGAGTAATAAAAATTAGAAAGTACTAATATGCATTATAATGAATACTAATTATTATTTATATTTAAATTCTAAAAAAATAAAATATTAGTGTGGGCTAGCTAATAAGACTGACATAAGATGGGTCTAAATTAACTTTTTAATTAATTTCAAAAGAATAAAAAATTCTCAAACCAACGAATTACTAACAACAACACCCCATGGATCAAAGAGGTAGTAAAATTGCAAACTTCAATCCAATCATGCCGCAAGTTAGCAAAAATCCCATAATATCTTGCAAGCAAGAAATCCACAAAAGCCCATCCCAGGAAAATAGACATGTGTAGAAATGAGATATGCAAAGTTGCATGGGAACTACAACTTAACATTTGTAACCCCAAGTGTGTAAATCTCAAGGGATTTTGATGCATAAGCCTCAAAATTAAAGTGTCAAAATACTTAAAAATATAAAAAAAACAAACCATTTGAGAGCAATCCTTCTTAAGACTCAATAATAAGTAATATCATAAAAAATTGAGCTCAATTTTCTCCTAATAAATATTCTAGAGTAATTGACGTAGGATCTAGAGGATTTTTATGGTGAAGGTAATGATTTGATTGGTGTCCCTTTGGGTGGTGGTGGAAGGGTTATTTGGGTAATGATGAAATGAATATTTAGGGATTATACAAGTTGGATGTTGATACTCCTAGGCTATCAAATGACAAAATTTTCTAGGAGGAACATGGGGAGGAGCTCTAGTGCTTAAGGAGTTATGATATTTTTAATCAAATTGCTCACAACATGAAATTGTCTTTAAATATTAGGCTTTAGGCTATTTTATCTTTGGTTGATTGAGGAGTTGAGCCTGTGGGAGGTTATGAGGGATGTGGGGAATATTTGAGAGAGTTTTGAAAAGGTTGGACTTGTTTTGGGGTTTAGGAAAGTTATGCTCAAGGCTATGTAGAGGAGATGTTAATTTGTTGGGAAAGAAAAGGAATAACGATGAGAAAAGATAGCTAATGACTTATCAAAATCTTAGGGGATTAGTCACCAAGCTTCACCGTAGAGTAGAAAACTATGCCTTTTTATTCGAAATTTGGACAAATATATAGTCTCTTTATTCAATGAATCTAAAAAATAAAAAAGGAAGGTTCATTTGTAGGCCTTTTCTAAGCCTAGACAATTTCTTAAAGCCTTAAGAACCAATAAGTCACTATTACATGGATTGATGACTTGTCCTAATACAAAGGAAAATAAACTAAGTGAAATAAAACAAAATTTAAAGTTTTGAAAAAATATGAAAATTTAAATTTGCCCAATATGACAAGTAGAATAGTCATGAAATTAAGCAATTGATGAAGATTATTGCTTCCTTGATTGATAAGATCCTCCTACCTACCAAGTGATTTTAAATTAAGCTTATTAATTATTCTACAATAATTTTGAAGAGATTATGGGCTGTTCAGGGGCTTGTATGGGGAAATGTGCATGATGAATTGCCCAATTCTTGATAGAGTGCCTTAATTTGTGATATTGTCCTTGATGTTTGGCTTGTTGCTGCATCAGTAATCCTAAAGTGTCAAAATATCATCATACGAAGCCATACAAGCACTCCATGATAAGTAAAAAGTCTAAGCTATAAGTAAGTAAAAATAAAGTTATGCCTAAGAGTTTGAATGCAAAAGTCTCGCCTACTTCTATCACTAAGAGGGCTTCAGGAGAATCAACATCATAGTTGATTTCTTTTTCACCCTCTCATTCTCACTTATATCAATATCCTCCCAATTTTTTCATCATCTTCAATGTCAATTATGCTCCTCTTCCTATATCTATAAAATTAAAAAATAATATTATTTAAAAATGACTATATTGACTTTTTATAATTTCTATTACTTAAAGTTTTTTATTAACATATTATGTTACTTCTTTGTTTACTTTTACTATTTTTGTTTCTTTTTTCATAAAGAAGTTAACATTGAGATCTTCCTTTTATAATTATGATGATGAAACTCTATTTTCATCTATCACAAACTATTATCTCCCACTTTAGCTAGTTACTTCTTGATGGTTCTTCTCTTTATGTTCACTTGCCCACCAGTTTTCTTATATGCTTAATTGGTTCTTACTGTTAGCCTCAACAGCTTCTTGCTCACAACCTTCTTCCCAAAAATGCTTCTCATACCTCATCTTCACACTCTCGTTCTTCATGCTGCCTCCACCTCCCAGTTTCTAGTTAGTCATTGAATTTCATAAGCTTTCTTAATTGTAAGTATTATTTCAGTGCCCTGCTATTCATATCTTTGATTTTTTTTTTCATAATTTTGAATGCCTGGAAATAACTATCATTAAAATATTATTATTTTTGTTGAAAATTATTACCATGTGTAATTTAAAATTGACTAATTAAATAACTATTTTGTGCTAATAAAATATGCATATTAATATATAAGTCATGAATGCTCTAGTTTATAAATTATAATGCACCATTTTGCTTTGTGCTTTGTACATTGAAGCAAAATGGAATCCTTGTACATCGCATTGACTTGGCTCTTTGAAAACACTACTTAAATATATGTATATATATTTTAAATTTACCATTCAATTGGGTTTGCTACATGGAGTAAAATTTTGAGCAAAAAAGTAGTAATATATAAAATTGAATCTAGTGAAAATGGAAATGATAAGATAAATTGGAAAATGATTTTCTAGGAGGATAGTAATGTACACATTATAGACATATATTTAAAAATGGATTTATATGATTTTATCATGCACAATGATGATAGAAGATGCACTGACAAGATGAGTAAGATTGAGTTTTGAATAATTTGGTAAGGAAGAAGGTATAAAAGTGATATGTTTAAAAGTAGTATATATATATATATATTTGCAAAAAGCACATTATTCATTCATGTATAACTTAATATGAATGACTGGAGAATGATGATATTTAACATCGACCCCAAATAATTGCGATAACTGAAATTTGATTTTATTGTATGATCCTTAACCTGTCATATTGAAGGTTGCTCATTTCATGCAGCCTTGTCCACGCATACGCGGTTGCTAGAGATATGCGAGGTGCCTTGTCTTGTACTGAAGAAATGAAAAGTGAGGGTATCGAGTTAACATTGGTGACATATAGCATCCTCATTGGTGGTTATGCCAATATCAATGATGCTGAGTAAGAATTCCTTCTCATTTTTACTTATTTTGTCTGGTCTTTAATTTTGATCGTATCGTCCTTTAATTTAAGGATATCATCAATAAAGCAGAACATAATACTCATTGTTTTCACGAAATTATCAGAATTTCCAGAAATACTGAAATCATTTGCCTGATTTTATTGAACTTTATAATTTGTTTAGTATTGTTATTCATTGCTTCATAATTGTTTAGTATTGTTGTTCAGTTTGTCAACGTTCCTTTTTGGTGAGAAGATATGCGTTGCCAATTGAATGACTAATTAGATTGAATATTTAACTTTCCCAGCATTTCACTTAATTTGTAATTCAAGTTTTTAACTAATTCATTAAATATTTGTTTATCAACATTTGTGAAAATTACATTAGATACAGAGATTTAAACTATTAATTTTCTGTTTTTAGAAGATTGAGCATGTATACTGAGGGCTTTTCAGAATTATTAACCTAGGTTTCATGCCAAGGAATTATAAAAAAGTCTGTATATGTATTTTGTTTTTTTTGTTGATGAATAAAGCTATGATGAGGTTGGGAACTATTCACAGTGGTTGACAGTTCTACATGCTTTAACGTTTAATAAGTTAAATGATCCAAAACTCTAGGAATCAAGCAACAAACAATTGGTTAAATGATCCAAGAGTCCTAGATTATACAGTGGTAGGGATTTGTGGACAGGCATGTAAATGATTCCCTCTGCCTCACTGTTGCTAGAATTTCCTTTGAAATGATAGATTTTTAACAACAAGAAGCTTTCCAATGTAAAATCCGGATGTTTGGATATCTACCCTAATCTTATTGGCTTTTGTCCTAGCCAAAACAGAGAGAAAACGGGAAGGAGAGTGGTGTTCCTGTTTCCCTGAACAGTTGGTGGGACAGTGATGGGAGAGGAGGAATCTGATAAATCAAATGAAATTCTGATTTTCTTTGTATCAACAATGCTTATAATGCAAATATCAATTCAAATTCCTACTAGCTAAAATTAAGAAGAGGGCATCTCCTACCTAAAATCAACATTCTTAGATTTTAGGCATCCAACTTCTACATACAATGATTAGCCAATTCAATAGTCTAAAACCTAAGAATGGATAAGGAAAGTGATAAAAAGTAAAATTCAAATGAAACTTTAGTTTTTCATGTTCCTGAGGTATAAATTGTGTTTTATGTTGGCTCATATTTTTTAAAAACACTTCACTTAGATTTAGATGCCATTTTTTATCTTGCAATTAGGTCCCAACCGAGCTGATATGTTATTCTTCGCCGTTTAATGCAATTGTGCGACCTTGTACATGATGCTTTTAATCATTTTTAGTGGGAAAATGACTAAAAATCCTTTGTCATGAACGTCTTCCTCACCTTTTGCTTTGTCCATTTCCATGTCATCTCTCTCCTCTGCTAGCACGACTGCTCCAAGTTTATGAGCAAAGAATGCTCCATTACTCACTTTTCTCTAGATCTAAATATCAACGAGTGATCTAGAATAATATCAATGCACTGCAACAATTCCTCTAGTCTTAGGTGAGCTGCACAAATATTCTCCATAAGTACGCCCCACTCTAGATTTATAGATCAATGTGAGAGTAACATATTTTTAATAAAATATGACAGCTTAGATCTAATTTTCAAGCAGCATCACTTTGCTTTAGCTTTAATACTTAATAAATGTGTGGTTTTCTATAAAAAAATAAGAGTAAGGAGTGATGGATTGACAACAATCAAAAGGAAACGAGAGGTAAAAAAATGGCATATGAATCACAATAGCACTTAGAGATCTAGTTTCTAAGCATTATAGCAGCTTATTTTTTTTCGAAGTGATTTTTTCTTTGTGGATAACCAAATGTCCCCAACAAACTTAGGAGCAGTAAATTTTTGTTGGAGTGCAAGGGAAGTTGTAGCTATTGAAGCGTGTGGTTGAACTCCTAATCTCTTGTTGTCGTCTGGGAATGAAAATAACACCCTAAATCTTAGAGAAAGGGGAAGCATCACAGCTGTTAAGTGATGAAGCAATGCTATCACAGCATAATTCCTAAGTTAAATTATTTATGCAAGGGTTTTTAGGGTTATTCTAGCAAAAATTCAAGTAGTTATAACGGAGACTTAAGTTTAAGTGGAAAATGATCTGAGGGATTCAAGTGAAGTATTTAAAAAATATGGACTGATGCGGTCTACATGTTAAAAACCAACGCATAATTTACCCTTTCTTTATAGAGGCCATCTTTTAGCTATTGTTCTAAATTGTTCAATAGGAGTTAACACCCTATGCTCTAAAATTGTTCTGATGGCTTTCTTTGCATTTGCTATGGTTGCATCACATTTTTTTTTGAATTTTAAGCAAGCAAAGCCATTAAAGAATATTCCAGTTTTGTGGTTGAATTATTCTTAAAACCCAATTGTGCTCAGAAACGAGCTTTTTTTTTTTTTTGCTCAGATACAAGCTTGTCTTTACTGTTCTTTGTTGCTTTTCTTGTTTGAGGTGTCAGAGCTGGGACTGGGACTTAGATTCAATGATTACTTGTATTTCGTTGCAATTTTGTGACTTTCATACCAATGTGGTACCTTATAACTCGAGTAGTTTTCTTTCTCCCTCTCTCTCTTTAACTTGCAATGTTGAATTTTGGTTTAGAAGGTGGTGTTGATTTTTCCAATGTCGTACCTTATAACTCGAGTACATTTGCTTATTTTATAACCATATTAACGTCAGGGAGTTGATGTTGATTTTTCCTAATATATATTTATGATTGTTGTTCGTAGATGTTTGTATATTTGAGCTGACTTTCTAATTCCTTTTTTCTTGTTTTGGAAGATCTGCAGAGAAATTATTTATGGAGGCAAAACAGAAGCTAGCAGCACTCAATGCTATCATATATAGCAATATTATCTATGCCAATTGGTTAGTTTTTCGGAAGCATTCTGATCTGCTATATTTAATACTCTTTTTCAAAATTTCTTTTTCATGTAGACCGCTAGTGGACATTTGTTCACTGTTATTACCGCATGTGTATCAACTTTGGTTTGTGTATTGCACCTTTCCAATCTTTAGTTTCTTTCCGTTGAAATCTTTTACTTAACATGGAAACTGTCAAATCAGTGTTATGAGGAGACTATTTAGCCATGATTTCAATAAAGAGCTTGGAAATTATTAAACAATTTCTTTTTTTATTGCATAAAATTCTGATCAGTAATTTTTTATCGAACTATCATATGGATTTCAACTGTTTTAGCACTTTTATTTGCAAGTGTTACTTTTGCTGCTTTTTTTCTCTGCATAGTTTTGCGTGAATATATAGAGTTGGTTTAAAAAATTTCACATTTAATGCGGTCATTGTAATGACTAAAAGCTTTTGCTAACTCATGTAGTCAGTCTGGCAACATGTCTAGATCTGAAGATCTCGTGCGGGAGATGGAGGAACAAGGAATTGATGCACCAATTGATTTATATCATACTATGATGGACGGATATACAAATGACCGGAATGAGGACAAATGTCTGGTTGTTTTTTTTGAAAGACTGAAGGTAAATTTCAGGTCAATGCTTGCTTGTTTGGTTATTATTTTTGGATTTAATTCTCACAGTTATACTGATGAGACTACTAAGAATGAAAAATGATGTGTGAACCATCCTTCCTCAACTAAAAATAATGAAGATATAGGTTCTTAAGCTAGCTATACATTCATTTTGTGGTACTAAGCCATAAGGAGACCAAGAGAAATATAATTGGGGAAAATTTGGGCATGAATAATATTCAATTCATTATGTCTATGATGGAAGGAGTGAGTAGGAGAGTCTTACTGCTCTCAAATTAATCCTCCCAATCTTCTTCATCATAAATGAATGTATAGCAAGGTTTTAGAAATCATCAAGGGTCTTCAAGTTTGAGGGCCGGTCAACAAGCCTCCTCTTATTGGAGAAAGTCCAAATTTTGCAACACAAGAAAGACCATTCTCTCTTCATTCCATTAGGCTTAAATGGTTTTACACATGACATTTGAATTGCAAAATAGGAGGGAAAAGGATAGAAAAAGTTTTTTTTTTTTTTTTTGGGTGAGGGGTGATACACTAGTGTCAGAAAGAGCTTGTTTAATCCTCCCATTATTATGTTCTCTTGGTTGGCCAAGCATACATGGGCCTTATGTATTATTTGAATTAATTTATTCAAGATTTGAAACTTCAAATTTCAAATTTTTAAAATTTGATTTTTACAATTTTCTTAATAATTGCTACAACAATTCAAAATACCATAACATGGCCTCTCATAACATATACAGCATAAACATAAAATTAAAATGCTACTTAATTTCTTTGCCTTGTCCTTTGTCCTAGCATCTTGTCAGCTTCATTCTTGCTGTGAGCTCGTGGTTGGTCCATTTCTTCTTTGATGGGCATCTTGTGCCACATCAATACATGTATGTATCTATCTATATACATATATACATATAACATACATACATAATCTTTTCAACACAATTTTTTTTACATTCTCATAACATTTGATAAAATTCAAATATATATTATTCTGGAAAGGTCAATATCAACTTTTGGGGAAAAATTTTGTTTATAGTTCATCAACGCAGAAATATTTTGAGTTTGATCTTATTCAAATGATTATGATTTTTTTTAATGAGTAGTGATGTCAATAACAAATAGCTTTATCAATATGTTTAACTTGTATTTGCAAGCACTTTCATTCTCCCTTTGTATATTGATTGCTTTGTTTGCATTTTGTTTCAGGAATGTGGTTTTGCACCTTCCGTTATCAGTTATGGGTGTCTTATAAATTTGTACGCGAAGGTACGCTTGTTTAATGGTTTTGTAGCCTTAATGATATTTATTATTAGAGATTCTAAAAGCACAAAGAGCGTATCAGAAGTTACACTTTGCATTTGCCACATGGTACCCGTAAAAATAGGTAATGATAAGCAATATTATGGAATAATTTTGGTAAATATAAGTTAGAAAAAGGCAATATTTGGTCTTTCCATTAAGATCTTGTTATGAGCTTCGTGTATATGTTAAGAAGATGACTTCTTAGGGATGCACGGTGAGCCAAGTTTTCTTATGGGAAACTACCAGCGACCACTTGGTTGAGTGATTTTTTCTTTTATCTCTAAAGTGGATGTCATATTTTTTTTTCTCTGCAAAAAAAAAAAAAAAAGTTGTACTTGCTGCGTGCTATTCTTATGAATACCCAACAACCAGAGTTTGCATGGTGAAGGGCGTAACTTGAGATATTCGTTAGGTCTTTAATTTTATATCAATCAGCCTTTGAATGATATACAGGAGATTCCAATTTTCACGCAAGATGTATTTAATTAAGTATAAAGAAAGAGAAATTGTGGCAACTTTTTATCATTTTCTTAGCCCCCATCATTGTTTCATCACAAGATTTTCTTTTAATTGGAACCATTATTTAAAATTATGTAATTTGAGGCTCGCCTCAGGTTGAGACATTTGTGAAGCACCTTGAGGCATACACCTTGTGGTGGGAGAAAGAGGTTTATGGCTTAATTGTTTGAAGCATTCCTTGAGATGCATTTAATGAGGCGTATGTCTCTATTTCATTCTTTTCATAAAATTTGGTGGATAATGAAGATTCCTTGGTTATTATTGATATGCCCTCGAATGATGATGTTCAAATTAAATTATACTAAAAAAAGGGATAACCGAACCATGTCGCCCACGTTGTCCACGTTGTGATCGAAGCAACTGCATGTGAAGGTTGTATAAAACGAACGAACGAAACTAACAGGAAGGTTACGCTCACTTTTGCTCGAAACCCTGGTTACTTTCGACACCTCTTGACCTCTACTCTCGATCTCCTTCTGCTCTAGCGACTCAGATCCCATCGACGACAACATTCTGATCCGCATGCACCAGTGCAGCACCAAACTCGTCCGCGCTTTCCTTGCCAACATCGTCCTAAGCCACACTCGAGACTCCCATGCCTCCCTACACCATTCGATCCCAGCCTCCTGTGAATGACTTCACCTCACATGCGGTAGCAAGCTGCCTCAAGCTTCTAACACATGAACAGGGTCCCTCGATGAGCTCTTCTCCATGTGACTTTAGCCCAACCCGCCGTGGGTAGCCCGCGTGCAATCCTTGCGGACGATCCACACTTGAGCCCGCCGTCTCTACGGATGAACCAACCCGATCGAGCGAGCCATAGATCTGCTTGCTTCGAGCCTCCCATGCATGTTCTCAGCCCGTTCTCAGATCCAATCTAACAACCTGAACGAACTTGTCGAGCCTTTGTCTCTATTATTATTATTAAAAGAAAAAGCATATGTTGCGATCTTTAAATTGGAGGTTACAATCGCCAAATCAGAGGAGTCAAAGATGTATGTCGGGGTTGATATGTCTCCCGAAGCATTTTTCCGTCTATTATTAATCCAGCCAAGCAGATCAAAAGGGAAAATGCCCTTCATAATCTCCCCTCGCGGGGAGGGGTCGCTGAAAAGCTGTCAAATCTTGGAAAAATGTTGAAGCACTGCGAGCGTTAATTGGAGGAGTCGAAGACTAATTCCTAGGTTAATTTGTCTCCCAAAGCCCTCGGTCGTCGAATCCTGTCTTGCTGGGTTAGTTTGAAAGGGCAAGTGCCCTTCCGACCTCCCCTTCGCAGGGAGGAGACGCCAGTAGGTTGCCAAAATTATGCCAGGAGGCTGCTGAGCTTATAATTTGAGAGCTTCATTAATAAATTTAATTAGCTAGTCAATTTAAAATAATTTTTTTAAACTAACTAATCTATTAATTAATTCAATTAAAATTAAATTTCTAATCAATTAAATGATTGATTAACTCAATTTAATTAATAACTAGATAAAAATTTCCAAACTTAATTGAACTAAGTACATTGAGCAAGAGAGCTTTTAATTAATAAAATACTTTAATTAATCAATTAAAACATTAATTAACCAATTGATTAACTAATTAAACAACTAATCAATTAATTAAACAAATTAAATAATAATCTAACTTAGTGTCTAATCAATTTAAAATAAAAAATCCAATTTAATTAAATAACTTAAAATATAATTGATTAATAATAAATTAAAACCCTTTTTAATTAATTAATAATTCAATTGATTAATTAATATTAAAATTCAATTTAAAACTAAAACATTTAATTAAATGAATTAATAAGTTTAAACCTTTAAATTAATTAAATTAGTTGAGCAATCTGTTTTAAATTCAATTCGTAATTTAATTAATAATTAAGTAAATTTAAAATATATTTAAATTAATTAACGATCCAAAAGGTTGATTTTAATTTAAAATTTAAACCTTAAATTAAACTAATATAAAAAAAATGCAAGTATAAAATTTTGAGGGGAGAGCCACTTTGGTGAATTTTATATTTTGTAAAATAGAAAACACGAAAAATCAATGTTTTCTACTAATCAGCCCTAAGTACAATGCACACCATCTAAAACCCAAAACTCCTAAAACTAAGAAAACATGAAATAGAAAGAAAGCTCCAAAACCCTAAGAAACCTAAGCTCCGACAGTTGTAAGGTCCAGCTCCTACAGCTCCTCACCACGAACACCTGTAAACAAGTAAAACAAAAGTCAGCATTGGTACTAAAATAAATTGGTACTAAAACAAGCTCATATTAAAACAAAACTAGTACTAAAGGAGAAAGAACTATTAATACTTGCAAAACTAGTGCTGAAAGAAAACTAGAACTGTAGACAAAATAAAGTGCTGGAAACAAGGTACTAAAGCCAAAACAACACAAACACTAGCGTTGGTGTCAAGAAAATGAAGTTTGTAAAACTACATGTCTACTGCTGAAGTCACCCTAAGTTAAACTTAACAGTTAACTCCCAAGGGGAGTAGTAAAACCTATGTAAACTAATTCGTTGAGGGTTCTCCCAAGGGGAGGCGAAAGAATTAAAAATCAAACAATGAGCCACCTTTAATAAAAGTTGTAAGTCTCACTTTAATTAGGGTGTTACGAAAAACTTTCTCATAACAAATAATACATCGTTGATAACCATGAAAACCTCTAATAGAGGCCGTAAAACCTGCTGCACGGGCTACTTCTAATAGAAGCAGTAAGACCCATATGTTAGGGGAAGTCTCTAGGTAAAAGTTACCTAACCCTAAATCCCAACTACGGGTTATTTCCAAGCGAAGCAATAAGACCCGCATGCTAGGGAAACTTCTAAGTGAACAACCCTAAATCCAAACCTACAAACTACTTCCAAGGGAAGCCATATGACCTGCTATACGTGCTACTTTCAATGAAAGCAGTAAGACCCAACCTTTTAAACCTTACAGGCTACTTCTATAGAAGCAGTAAGACCCACTTCTCAAAACTTCTTAAACCTATATGGGCCACTTCCATGGGAAGCCGTAAGATCTGCTATACGGGCTATTTTCAATGAAAGTCGTAAGCCCCGACCCCAAATTCAAAGCAAATTTCAGGTAACTTCTAAACAAAGCCGTAAGCCCTGAACCAATTCAAACAATTGGGTAACTTCTAAATGAAGTTATAAATCCCAAACTAAATTAAATAATCGGTATTCTAATAGTTATAAACCCCAAACCATTATAAACCTAAAACCCACACACATCTACTTCAGTTTTCTCGGGATCTCTGAGAGGAGGCAACTCATGACTGCTAATCAGATTCCTTAGACGCTACATTCAATGGTCGTTAGTGTTTGTAGATTGAAACATACGGTATACCAAGGACGACAAAACTTATGAGATCTTGATCGGGTTTACCTCCATCCTCCATAATCAAAATTAAAATTGTTGCTTGTCTAAACATCGATTCATCTTTAATCGAGAGTTCTCTTCTATCCGTTATGAGAGGTTATTAATTTTGAGGGCTTGCACTTATAGGTAGTGGAACCCCATAGGAAATATGGTTAATTTAAATTCTAATCTACCTCGGGGAAAATGGGATCTAAAGCTTGCAAAATCTGGGTTTGTGCCGTAGCACCATCTTTTCTTGAGCGATGACAGACGAATGATTTGTGGAAGATGAAAAATGAAGCTTCATTGTCAAAATTACCAAAGGATGATCTCATTGCTTTTTTTTTTTTGGAGAAAAGAACAAGAACAACAGAAGTAAAAAATAAATTATAAAAAAAGATCAACATAAATCTTACGGAATAGAACTTATAAAAAATTGATCATGTCATTATGTTAAATAATACTCTTATTGAATTGTATTGATTAGGAAAGAGGAAGATGATTGTGAGTATGTTAATTTAAGTGAGGATGAGGGAGGCAGGAAAGAAATCAATCACAATGTTAATTTTAATGAAGACTTTTAAAGTAATGAAGTAGGAGAATCTTTTGAATTTGTATTCCTAAGTTATTACTATTTCATGAAATGAAAATACCTTAATGCGTGATTGTGCTATTTTTCATCTCGAATTGACATGTGGTCGGTGTAGAGCATGAGGAGTTGACCTTGCCCTTTCTGGCTAACTGCTAAGTTTAACTTTTTTGACGACCAGAGGCCTTGGAAGGTTTATTTAGAGCTATCTTACATAGCAACCCGTCAAGCCTTGCTATCCTATGAACAAACAACTTATTATGCTTTTTAGAACGTGATGCATCAACTGACTGTGCAACCATATGGTTGAACCACTCCTTGAATCACTCAACTTGGCTATAAAGACAAACTACAACTTTATACTGGAAAACTAGAACTTACCTGGTTAAATGACAATTAGGGTGAGTACATCCACCCAAAAATTTGGCTGATTGAGGTAAGCTTCTTCAAAATTGCCCAACCCAACATGCTCATAGGATTGCATCAGGTATTACACGAAGATGTAGAAATTGGCTAGCCTTTGGGATTCATGATGGAGAAATATCAAATACCACGTCATCCATCCTTTTCTGGAAGAAGAAAGGCTAGGGTTCTTGACCTTTTTTTTTCTACTATAAGATTGAAAAATGATGTGCGAACCCTTCCTCAACTAAAAATAATGAAGAAATAGGTTCTTGACCTAGCTGTACATTCATTTTGTGGTACTAAGCCATAATGAGAATAATAGAAATATAATTCTGGAAAATTTGGGCATGAATAATATTCAATTCATTATGTCTATGGTGGAAGGAATGAGTAGCAGAATCAGATTATTAAAATAGTGTAAAAGCAAATGTCATTCTTAGATGATCAATCAAATGCACTCTGTGGAAGGAATGAGTAGGATAATCAGACTGCTCGGAATTCACTGTTTGCTCTTGGATTAAGATGGAAATTAAATCTCTTTTTTGAAGACCCAATATACATTTTAAAGATCCTCCTTAACAAGATCTTTTGAATACTTCATTCAATGAAGCAAATAATCACCAATTAATTTAGGGGAAATTCAATGAAGATATAGGTTTTGAGGCAATTGTCCATCAATAATCTTTCCTTTCCTGGCAGTTTAATTTTCCCTGTTCATTTGGAAATACTCTCTCTCTCTTTTTTAATTTTTTTAATTTTTTAATTTTTTGGAAATACTCTTTCAAAATGAGGATTGGGTTTATTTGTACTTACTGTTTAGCAAGAAAATAAATATATCCCCTGTGATAGTGGAGAATTCTTTAATGAAGATATAAGTTCTTTCAATGAAGCAAATACTTCTCCAACTAATGCCGGGAAATTCAATGAAGACATAGGTTTTGAGGCAACTGACCATCAATGATCATTCATTTCCTGACAGTTTGATTTTCACTGTTCATTTATAAATACTCTTCCAAAATGGTACAAGAAGGATTGGGTTTGTGCTTATAACTGTTTAGCGAGAAGAGAAAATATATCTCCTGTAATAGCAAAGAATTCTTTAATGAAGATATAAGTTCTTTCCACCTATCACTGAGTTTTAAGTTTTTCATCATCCTCTGTGGTTAGCAAGTCATTTGTTTTCTCCTCATCCATGCGATTAACACACATACTAGATTTCCCCTCTTAAAAATGATAAACTATATTAACACTAGTTCTTGGCAAGTTTGACTAAACTTGGAGGATGAAAGGACCTATTGTAGTAACTTCTCTTTTTCTTACAATATAAAATTTATTATAGCTCATTTTTAATGCTTCATTAGGTAGAATAAAATAAATATTTGGTTTCTTTGTATAAATTAATTTAGATGTAGAAGTTTGAAAAATAGAGAAAGATATAGAGGGCCCTATAGGAATTCTAAAAAAAGAATATGTGATGCAAAAAATTTAGCTTTTAGTGATTTATATAATAGATTATATATTAAAGAAGAAGAAAGATATATGTATAAGTTAGCCGAAGAAAGAGATATGAGAAATAAATATTTAGTTCAAGTGAATTACATTAAGGATGAAGATAAAAAATATTTTTATTACAAGGGGACATTTAACATTGGTGGATGAAATATTTCGATAAATTTTTCAATCAAGATTGTGAGAATAAGATTAACTTTAGTGATCTTAGCAGCTTAAATGAAAATAAAGAATTTTATTTTTATCATCTTATTAGTAAAATCAAAGTTATAGAGGTTTTAAAGAAAATGATTGTGGAAAAGATATAGAATCCAATGAAATTCAAATACACGTGTGGATGTGTTTATAAGATCAAGGAATTTTTTGACTCACGAAGCTTTTTAATATTATTTTGAAGACTAAAAAGATACTATATAAGTGGAGGACTGTGTTGTTTCTTATTTTTAAGAATAAAGGTGATGCACAAGAGTGTGTGAATTATAGAGGAATTAGGTTAATGTGTCATACATCAAAGTTATGGGGGATTGAATAATTGAGCATAGGTTATGACGTGATATTAATGTTTCTCAAAATTAATTTGGATTCATGCCGGGTAGGTCTAACATAGAAGTTATACATTTGATGAGAAGTTTGTGGAGAAGTATGGAGAGAGTAAGGAGGGTCTACATATGATATTATTGATTTAGAAAAAAAAAAAACATATGATAAAGTTCCAAGAGAAGTGCTTTGGGGAGTTCTAGAAAAGAAAGGAGTTAATGATGCTTATATTCAAGTCATTAAGGATATGCATACAAAAGTTATTTCTTATGTTCAAACACAAGATAGCTTGACTAAGTATTTTTTATTTATTTTAGTTGGATTACTTATGTCAAGATTCTTCTTTAAGTCCATATCTTTTTGCTTTAGTCATGGATGTTCTTATTACATTTGCAAGAGGATGTACCTTGGTTTATGGTTTTTGCTGATGATATTCTTCTTGTTGATAAAACTAGAGAGGGAGTTGTTGAAAAAAATGGAATTATGGAGGTTAATCTTAGACTCTAAAGGTTTTCATTTGAGATCTAAAATGGAATGCGTGGAGTGTAATTTTAGTAGGAATAGATCTAATGGTGAGATTGTGACATTGAGTGCTTAAGCTATTAAAAATAGTGCAAGTTTTAGATATCTTGGGTTTATTGTTCAAAGCGATAGTGAAATAGATGGTGATATTATTAGTATTATTCAAGTTGGATGGTTGAAGTGGAGGAATGGTTCAACTCTGTTGTGTTATAGAAAAATACCCCTCAAACTTAAGGGAAAATTTTATAAGATGGTGGTGAGACTTCCAATGCTTTATGGCGCAGAATATTGGCCATTAAAAGAGAAGCATAAAAAAGTTTAGTGTTGTAAAGATAAGGATGCTCAAGTGGACAAGTGGCTTTACAGTTAGAGACAGAGTGTGAAATGAGTATATATGTGAAAAGTTTTGAGTGGCTCAGTGGTAGATAAGATTAGATGGAGTCGCCTTAGATAGTTTGGTCGCATAAAAGGTCGGCCTTTTGATGACCTTGTCAGGAGAGTAGATGTATTAGCTCCGACCTATGTTAACAAATGTAGAGGTAGACTTAAAAAGACTTGATTAGAAAGTATTTAAAATGACCTTTAATATTAGATTTAAATGAGAACTTGACTCTTAATAGTACATCTTGACTCTTAATAGTACATGGAGAAAAAAGATTCGTGTAGCAGACCACACATAGTGGGATAATGCTTGTTGTTATTGGTTGTGCTAGATATTCTAAACGCTTTATTCCAATATGTCTGGTTACAATCTCATATATAATAAATTTTATGTTTTTTCTTTCAGATTGGAAAGATGTCAAAGGCTGTTGAAGTTTGCAAAATAATGGAGTCTTGTGGGATTAAACATAACAGCAAGACATATTCAATGTTGATCAATGGCTTTATACAATTAGATGATTATGCCAATGCTTTCATTATTTTTGAGGAGATGCTAAAATCTGGCTTGAAGCCTGATGCTATTGTTTACAACATTATCATCAATGCATTCTGCAAGATGGGTAACATGGAGCGGGCTATTTGTCTTGTAGATAAAATGCAAAAAGAAAGGCACAAACCTTCATCACGGACGTTCAGGCCTATCATTTATGGTTTTGCAACAGCTGGAGATACTAGAAGAGCTCTGGATATTTTTGATCTAATGAGACGACTTGGTTGCATCCCAACAGTTGAAACTTATAATGTTCTTATTCTTGGTCTGGCTCGCAAGCATCAGGTACTTTGATACTTTTTAACTATTTGCTAAGGGTGTGGGACTTGTTTATTTTATTTCAAATAGGTTACAATGCAAAGTAGAACCCTTAACTACTAAGTGCGGAGATTTATGAAGAAAAATGGTTATGCGGATTTCTCCTACTTGGAAGAAAACACAAACTTTTATTTACCAGTAAACATCTTATTATTACATCATATTTGTCACACTATCAAACAGCCTCTTATACTCTAATGTGTTTTATTTGCTATAGATGGAGAAGGCGGTTGGAGTAATTGACAAAATGATTCTAGCTGGCATATCTCCAAATGAGCATACTTACACAACAATCATGGAAGGTTATGCAGCTGATGGTGATACTGGCAAAGCTTTTGAATATTTCACTAAAATTAAGGATGCTGGTCTGAAACTTGATGTATTTACCTATGAGTCATTACTCAAGGCATGCTGTAAATCGGGCCGGATGCAGAGTGCCTTGGCAGTAACCAGGGAAATGAGCGCTCGAAAAATTCCACGGAACACCTTTATATATAACATATTGATTGATGGGTTAGTGCTAGTCAGTAGGAAATCTTATTATTTGAGTTTGAATCATGATAATGTTTTAGTTCTTAATCCATATGCACACATACTAGCATCCTTTTGTGTATCAGATTAGGTTCTGTAACTATGATAGGAAATGTTTTAGTTCTTAATCCTGGGCCGGTTCACCCTGAACCGGCCTATCAAACTACTGATCCCATCCAGATAATGACAACTTCAAAATTCTGGAATGTCGATCTGTATAATCATTTGAATTTTATCATTGAACTTTTCTATGATATCATTCTTAATACTGCAACTTATTATTTACGTGTTGTGATGATCTAGCCGCTGTAAACATGGTACTTAAAATAAGTATACACTATATTGTTGGAGTGTTTTTAGTTTGAACTTCACCTTCTTCTTAGCTTGTCAACGTCATATTTTAGCATAATATGGTAGTATGTTGCTTCTAGCATCACAAAATTCTGATTAACAAAGGACACCAGGATTTACCATTTTCATTTTTATCACTGCTTATAAGTTTTCTTCACTTCAGTTCCTATTCCTTTGTCCCTGTGGAGATTATCTTGATTGAAGATTTTCTGTTTTCTTCTTCTTTTTTTATTTTTTATTTTTTATTTTTTGGTTGTAGTTGGGCTCGGAGAGGGGATGTATGGGAAGCTGCTGACTTGATTCAGCAAATGAAACTTGATGGAGTTCTGCCTGACATACATACATATACTTCTTTCATTAATGCATGCTGTAGGGCAGGTGATATGCAGGTAATCCAAAACTCTAGATTTGTTAATAGAGGAATACATACACGCATGCAGATTTATGTTTTTTTTACTTTATTTTTACATTATACAATAATATATCACTTCATCACTAGGGAATAAAAAAAAATCAGTTTCGCTTTCTTTAATTTTATCATTCTAGACATGCTTGATATTTATCTTTTCACTTTAATTCAGCTTTGACTTTTGCCACCACGTTAGCGCCATCTTTGTTGTGCTCTTCTCCCGTAATAATCTTTGACCCCCCTGTAAACTATGGTCCCTCAACTCCTTAAAATGGTGCATTTTTAGTCATAACATCAAATTTTAGATTTAATGGTGTTAAATTAAAAGGTATTTTGATTATTTTTTAATTAAATTATTTATTAAATATAATTTTCATATAATAGTATTTAAAAAAATTATTAAGCATTTCTTTAATAAAAAATTATTAAATATTCTTATCTATAATGTTCATAAATTAAAATTAGAATTATTAATAATTTTTTAAATTAAAGCTAGAATTATTAATAAAAATTTTATTAAAAAATATTTAATAATTTTTTTAAATTATTATTATTTGAAATTACATTAGTAATTAATTTAATTAAAAATAACTAAAATATCCCTTGATTTAACACCATTAACCTCAAAATTTGATGTTAGGATTAAAAATGTCTCTTTTTAAGGAGCTGAGAGACCAATTGGGCCATTAAAAGAGTTGGTGACTATTTTGATCCCTCACAAAGAGTTGAGGGATCATTTTGATATTTTTCTCCTTTTTTTTATCTATTTTTTCAGACATCTTTTTTTATATATTATTTTAATTAATTTTATTTATTTTTATATAATCTCCTGTATGAAATTTCATACCGAGTAAAGATTTCGCTGTCCAATATTAATAGGATATGTAGTAGACTGGCTGGCTATATATATTATAACGGCTCTTTGGAAAGTACCTGCTTCTCTTCAGCATTATAAAGAGAACTGTATGATCCCTTTCTTGTATTGTTTTTGCAGAAAGCAATTAAGGTGATTGAAGAAATGGAGGCTGCTGGAGTCACAGCTAACATTAAAACATATACTACACTAATCAGAGGTTGGGCACGGGCTTCTCTTCCTGAGAAGGCTTTGATGTGCTTTGAAGAGATGAAAAGGAGAGGACTGAAGCCAGACAATGCTGCTTACCATTGCTTAATGAGTTCACTTTTATCGAGGGCAACGGTTTCCGAGGAGTTCGTTTACTTGGGGATTTTGAGTGTGTGCAGAGAAATGGTTGACCGTGAATTGACCGTTGACATGAGAACGGCAGTTCATTGGTCCAAATGCCTGTTGAAGATTGAAAGAGCAGGTGGTGAGCTCACACAAGCATTGCAGAAGACTTTCCCTCCTGCTTGGAGTTCAAGCAAATTTGTTTGTACTAGTTCTGATCAAATAGAGATTATGGAAGCTGGTAACAAGAATTATTATGAAAACAATTATAGTGATGATGATGATGACGACTAGTATAATATTTCATTAAGCTGATCTATGTAGTCAAGGTAAGTCGACCAGCTTTTTCTCCATTTTCTTGTAAACAAATTTTGATTTCTTTACTATTTATTTATTTATTTATCATTGAAAGTCCATCATGTCGTGTCAACTCTATAATATATGGCAACAAGGATGTTAATTATACGACTATATGCTTGTGAATTAGCAACTTCTAATTTCAATCTCCTTTACCATCTTCTTATCAATCTCCTTGGCCTTCTCTACTTGTTTTAAAGCACACTACGCAAGAGAATCCACTTTTCTAAAGCTTAGATGAATAAACGACAAAGGGAGAAAGGATTTGTACTTTGTACTACGTCTAGTTGGCTTGCTGTACCATTTGATTTCCCATGCTAGCAGAATTTTTGTTCTCCCTGATTTTTCAATACTTTCTGCTATTCTCTTGGTCGTTAGAATTTAAGGGAATGCTTGTGGTTGGTCCAGGGACTTCTTGCTATACCATTAGCAGTATTCAGATGTTGCTATATAAGATTGGTCAAAAGACTGATTAGGGGTGTCAAATATTAGACCCAACCCTAAAACCGGATCCAAAAATTTCAGGTTTGGGTTGACCCAAACCAGAAGCGGGTCCATAAAATTGACTCGTTTGCAAAATCGGATCGGGTTCAGGTTGACCCGGAAACCCGGGAATGACCCAGAAAAACCCATCTGCCCGTGTTGCCCGCGGCCCGCCTGCCCTGGTTGCCCACGTCGCATCGAGTCGCTGTCACGTTTGCTCGAGTTGCCTGCCCGCTATCGCGTCGTTGCCTGCACCTCTGTCGCTGCCCCGTCGGCGGCCGCTGCTGGAGGACCGAACTGCGTGCGTGAGTTACGGGAAATCAGAATAACTGAATAAGGTTTAAGACTTACGGGTTGGGTCGGGTCGGGTTCGGGTCCGAAAAACCGGCCCATTTCTAAAAACAGGTCGGGTTCGGGTTGACCCGAATAAAGTCGGGTCAATTCAGGGTTCGACTTGAATCCGATCAGTGATCCGAAATTGACACCCTTAAGACTGATCAAATGTTGTAGAGTGGTATTAATGATCCTACACAAGGATTTTCTTCCTGGTCCTTACAATTATCTTGCTGAAGTGAGTTGATGCAACCAAACATGACATAATCGATGTTTTAGCCGATTATCTCTTCATGTTTGGCTATCCCTTAAGAACAGGTAGAAAAGTATAGGTGTGCTTCGCAACTGTAAGATTCTTATTCAAAACAATTGCCAATTCTACCATGGTGATTCTGAAACTTTTATCCATTGTTTTCTTGAATGCTGATTCATATTCAAGATACTTAATGCTGAACTGTGACTGCAGATTTGTTTCTTATGAGACCCTCAAGTTCTCAAATACTGGATCAAGTTAGTCATGCCTCATCTGGTAAGAAAGAAAGGAAGTTCTGTCTTCACCATATGTTATTTGTTTACCATTCAATCAAATGGTTCTCTCAGTGCACACGAATAGAAAATTTAGGCTTCATTTGGGACGGCCTTCTTATTGCTTCTAAAAGAAGTTTTCTAGTACATTTTTTAATTAAAAAATTATTTTAAGAATCAGTAAAACAATTGTCTCAAATAAAGCTTTAGTCATATTAGTACCATTTGGCTGTCTAATCCGCTTGCTATAATAAGATTGTGAAAGAATAAGTTCAAATGATTTAAAAAATCAATTGCTGAAATTGATTCCTTTGAGTTCAAAATTTTGCTTCAAATTCAAATGTATGAGCATGTGAATCTTTTGGCGATACCAAATATTAACTTCTTATCAAAAGTTAGTTGACAAAAATCACAATTTTAATCTTTTATTTAAAAATTATTAATCATATATTATGAGCGACTGATTTTTAATTTAAATTTATAAAAAAAATATTATTCTAAATAAGTCCATTTTCAAATGTATTAGTTTGAAGCTCTTCTATTAAGAGCTTAAGGATCCGTTTGGGGTAGTTGACGATATCTTCTTTAAAACACAAATGATAGAACAAAAAAAAAAAAAAAAAAAAAGAACAATAAAACTTTGATACGAGAAACTCTGAAATAAAGTTATTGCTAGAATGGGCGATGAATCGATCACAATAAGGTTATTAATCAAGGGTTTGTTTGTGATATTTTTTTTTTATATTTTATTTTTGAGATTGTATTTTTTTCTTTATCTTCTAAGAAATTTTTATAATAGAAATATTTTTATTATAGAAAATTTTAAAAAATAATAAGAAAGCAACAAGAAAAAAAGCTTGAATGAAATTATGATAATTTATCCACCAAAGCTTAGGATGGTTGGTTGGAGAGCACGATTGTGAACCCACCATCTCGAATTCCAATCTCCTATACTACGGCCTCTCGCCTCTTCAGTAGGGTAAAACAAGTATGAATCTGATGCCGGTAGATAGCCTCGTTAGATTTCGCTGAGAGATTAGTTATGCCACTGAGCGCTTCCTCTGGAGTGGCAACGAATAGAAACCTCCATTCCAAAAAAAAAAAGAAAAAATTATAGTAGTTTGAAAAATAATGCAACTAGAAAATTAGCCCAAATAGACCCATAATCTTCAAGCTATAATTATAATTAACAATATTCACCAAAAGACAGCTAAGAAGGGGCACATAATTAACAATATTCACATACATGCAACTTTTAGAAAAGCATAAATACTGCAAAAAAACCAAAACCATCACTGCACTACGAGCAATTTATCTAAGCAAGACGAGCAACAAACATAGAATCATTGCTCAGATAGGGTTCCCTCGCGAGAAGCCTATCGAAGTAAGACACTTTCAATCCGTGCTTACGAGCAATATCAGATCGCACCCAATAAGGAGATTTGCCTGAGCAGCCAGCGACCACAACGATGGTGTTCCTGCCAACGAAATGAGCAAGAGGAACAATTGCCTCAGGCTCTGTAGCCAGAGAAGCATCCGCTAAAAATATGTGCGTGAAATGCTCCGAATCAAGCCCTGCAGCATAAAGCCTGAAGCTGCTCATAAAGGTGGATGTTATTATATTGAAACATTTGAGCTCTGCAAGTGGCGGACATGCGAAGCGCTCGCCATCTTCCTCATATAGGGATGCAGGAATTATGTCATCAGGCACAAGATCGTAATCTCGGTAGGCAGCATTAGCTCGGAAAAGACTAGAATCTGGTATTTCTTTCTTCAAACTTCTCAACAACACATCAGATGTATCGTTGGTGGGAGCACATACAAGGATTCTGCAGCGGGGATTAGTTCTGTAAATATTCACCAGTGCTAATTGAATAACCAGTCCGGTGGGCGACAGGTTTTGGACCAGCTGCCCATTCACAAGAAAAGGTATGGGGCCTTTGTGATTCAAAATCTTCCTTACATGGTCCTGAAATTTAACTGCCTTATCAGGGATGAAGTGCGAAGTGTTGGGGTGATATGAGACAGTTTGATCAGGGAATAGGACATTGTGTAATGAAGGATCACTTGCAACTGATATGGCTTGGTGGGCTCGCTTCAGGCAGACTCTATTGAAGGAGAAGCTAACATCGTATCTTTTGGCTGGAGAATGCTGTGAATGGAAATCGTCTCCGAATTCAACTAGAACAGTTGTGCTTTTCACCAACCGAAAGAGTCTCCCCTAACCAAAGAAATCATCAAGCACCAAATGAAAAACAGAGCCATCTAAAAGAAAGATGATTACGGCATCTCCAACCGAAAATCCCATTTTTTCACTCCAAAATACAGTGAAACTAAAAAATGCCGTGATTCATCTCCAATCGAACTCCAAATGTGGCTTCTGCAAAGCTAACCGTCTTTCGCGCATTTCTTCGGCAAATTCGGTTGAGATAAAAAAATCGAGTTGGTGAACAGTGCAACACCAATATTGACGTCGCACTGTTCACCCTCCACCCATTAGCGATTTTTTTGCCGTTCAAATGGAGCAAACCAGCTACGCCATACAGTGGTTTAGAGTTCGATTGGAGATGCCCTTACTGATATTAAAATGCTGTAATATGCGAAGTATTTGCTTCATTTAATTGGGGGACTCTTTTGTGTGATCATCATTATGCTATCAGGATTTAGGATATGATGATTAAATTCATTAAAAAGATTGTTGTAAAAATTTTAGTAGAGTCTAAAAATAGAACATATATTTATAAGAAATATTTGTGATAAAACAAGAAGATAGAAAAAGCTATCAAGGAAAAGAAATGCACTTTTAAAGATGGCAATATTGAATGCTACTCAGGCTTATAATTATGGCTAAAAGAAAATTATAAATATCACAAAGCGAGCTATGAGTGAAGCAAAAACTATTTTTTTTTATGATTTATAAAATAGGTTCTGTATATTTAAGGTTCTGCATTAATTTTCCTGCTTTTTATTGAAATTTATCACAGAAAGATGTCATAAGCATTGTAAAAAGCAAGTTCTCAATATTAACTTTGCTAAGGAAAAAGTCAAAACTTATAACATGCAAATTTCAACACTAACCTTGAAAGGTCCAGCAAACTCATTCAACGGTTTTAGGAAGACAAAATCTCTTGATAGAAGATATGGACGCCTCTCAGGAACTGAATCAATCTCAAAGGCTACAAAGTCTCTCTGAACTAGCATAGTATTCTTTCTTTTCATGCGCGACTCTTGTGAATTTTTTGAGTTGGTTCTACTTTGTAGCTCCAGTTTGACTCCCTTCAACAGATATTCACTCCATTTCTGATCATTGTAAAATAACCAAATATATCAGGAGGTTCAAAGAGATAAGCAAAGTTTGTGAAATAAATGGGCCAAATTTAGCATTTACTGATGGTTTTTTAGTTCCTACACAAGGAAGCACGGACTTTCTCAATGATCCCATGATGTTTGGCGAACAAGGACTTAACAAAAGGTCTTAGAAAAACCAACACCAAAGAGGTTTTGGCTCAAATTGAAGTTTTTATACATGATAAAAAGTCTCTCCATTATTTTTACCCGTTTATTAAACGGGTCGGATTTGAATTGAGTAAATTCAAGCCGGATCAATTTTGGGTTAGACCCAAATCCGACCCATTAATCCATTTTGACCCCCCCCAGTCAACCCAAAGATGAAACTGACTTGCATCATAAACAGGTCAAAAATGTCAACTCAAACCAAATTGAATTAACCTATAATTCCAAACCAACACAACACAAAAAACATTTAAGTTCTGACGAGTTAGTGTTTAACCCGATCAAAAATGAATATGATAACTCGATTTGGACACAACCACAAAAAAAAAAAAAAAGATTTCTTCATAAAAATCAATTAAATAGCTAATTAATTATTTTTTGCCTTAACCCGAATTGACTCGGCACGATCCGAACCTAACCTAATTTTTTTAGTCACTTATGCTAACCTAAGAGTATAAAGAGAATAAGGAGGATCTACACATGATATTTATTGATTTAGAGAGAATATGATAAAGTTTTAACAGAAGTGTTGTAGAGAGTTGTAGAAAAAAAAGTGTTAATAATATTTATATTCAAATCATTAATGATATGTATATAGGAGTTATTACTTATGGTCAAACACAAGGTGATTCGACCAAATATTTTTCTTATTTCAGTTGGATTACATCAAGAACCAGATTTAAATCCATATCTTTTTTCTTTAGTCATGAATGTTCTTACTAGACATTTATAAGAGCATGCAACCTAGTGTAAGACTTTTGCTTATGATATTATTCTTCTTGAATCTTGATAAAACTAGAGAGGGAGTTCAAGAAAAACTTGAATTATGTATATCAATCTTAGAGTCCAAAGAAGTTTGTTTGAGTAGATCTAAAACGAAAAATATGGAGTGTACTTTTAGTAATAATAGATATGATAGGGGTCTTGTGACTTTGGATGATCAAGTCATTAATTTTTAGAGATCTTGGGTCTATTGTTCAAAGTGATGGTGAAAAAGATGGGATATTATTAATAGAAATCAAGTTGGATGGTTGGAGTGGAGTAAGGCATTGAGCCTGTTGTGTGATAGAAAAGCACCCATGAAATTTAAAGAAAAATTCTATAAGATGGTGGTGTGACTTACAATGCTTAATTGTGAAGAATATTAGCCATTAAAAGAGAAGCAAAAAAATTAATTTAAGTGTTACATATATGAGAATACTCATGTGAATGAGTGGGTTTCTACTTAGAGACAGAAATGAGCATATATGTGAAAAGGTTGGAGTAGCTACAGTGCCATATAAGGTTAGAGAGAGTCACTTTAAATGATTTGGTCACATAAAACATCACTTTTTGATGACTTGATTAAGAGAGTAGATGTATTAGATCTAGACTATGTTAATATAAAGGTAGACCTAAAAATTCTTTGCTAAAAAGTAATAGAAATGGCATTTTTATTAGATTCAGATGAAATTTGATCCTTAAAAAGACATAATGGAGAAAAAAGATTTATGTAGCCAACCTCATATAGTGGGATAAAGGCTTGATGTTACTTTTGTTACATTAACACAAACCCAACCCAAATATTATACGGGTTGAACATAGATTTTTAGTGTCGGATTTGAGTTAGATTTTTTTTTTGAGTCGGTTATAACATTAAGAGCCCTAAAATAATGTGATCAAGAATAGTCTATAAAAGTATATATTTCTATTAAAAATCAAGTAAATAATATTGTTGTTGATGAATGAAGTAATTATGAACTTCTTGTAAGTAAGGTTGTGCCTAATGTTTTGAAAATCAAACTGGATCGACCAGCTTAACCAGTTCGATCATGAACAGGTCGATGACCCGTTTAGGATAGTAGATGATGTAGCACTAAAAGCGAAAGTACTTATGTAATGTTGAAAATACACGCCTTTTAATTAGAGCAACAATAATTACGTTTACTTTTAGCGATTTAAACAAATATTAAAATAACAAGAAGATGATTTAAGCTTAGGCCAAATTATAAGATAAAAGCTAGACTCACAAAAAATCAGTTCCAATCACAATTAGCATAGCATGGAGTTGTTCAAAGGAAATCCCTATGTAAACATATAGATTAGGCACTAATTTGATCCAGTCACTCACACTCTTGATTTAAGCTAAATGGAGATAGGTTGCACAACTTTTATGATGCCACAAATTAAAGAGAAGACTTAGAAAAACAAAAGACTTGAAGAAGGAGAAATTCAGCTTTATCCAGATTTGGAAACGATCTATCACTGAACAGGAGATAGTTGTTCTTTGATAGCGGTGACGAGAGAAAATATAATCCTTTCGACGTAGTCTTCGACGGTACGGTCAACCTCCAAGTTGATGTCAAAGAATGGAGACTTAAGGATGTCCACTTGTCCTTGATTGTTGTAAACAAACGCGTGATAACATTCTGGGTCAGCCATACATCAAGGAATCGCTAATTACAAAGTTCTAGAACTTCTGGACAGCAATCGGTGAAGTTCCGAATGGTAGGACAGCAAGGAGAAGATGCAGAAATTTCGGGACAGCACTTGTTATGCTACTGGACAACAAGCAGGAATTGTTCTAGACAGTAATCTTGCTGGTCTTGGAAGTCCTGGACAGCAAATACGATCCGAAAAAATTCTGGACAATAATATCTAATCCAGAAATCTAGATAGCAGTTGCAAGTGGATTGAGGCGACAAGGGCTTGATGTGGTCGACTATGGGAAAGAGAAAATATCTCTTACTTGGAAAGAAAAATAATTGGGGAGGTAATAAAGGAGATGGAATAAAAAAAAAAGGATGGGAGGAGAGAGGGTGGGCCGATGGGTAGAGGGGTGGGGAGATTGGGAAGAGAATAATGGGGTTACCAAAGAGGGATGTTTAATTAGGGAATGTGATATTATGACAAATCCCTAATTAAATTAAATTGAAGTCATTTAAGAACTTTCCTAAAATAAATCATCTTATTTTATGCAAGAATTTCAAATTCAAAATAGATTGAAATTTGAAATTAATAACTTTCCTAGTTTAAGATGTTTAATAAATGGAAAGTATTAAATGGGAATTTGAATTTTGGAGGCAAAGGGGAGGAGGTTGAGGCCGACGGCTAGGGTTAGGATTAGAGTTTGGGAGCCGGCAGTTAGGGAGGGCTATGGGGCTTGGACCGGCAGCTTGGAGGAGGGGAGGAACCTTGGAGCCGACGGTTCGGGCAGGAGGGGATTGGCCTTATGGCTGACGGCTTGGAGGTGGAAGAGGGTGGCTGGCCGGGGTTGTGGTGGTGGAGGGGGTTCAGCCGAGAGAGGGAGAAGATGAGGGATTGGAGGAAAGAGGAGGACCACGGACTCGGACACTTCCTGCGGTTGGTGGGTACTACGCCACCCTCACTTAGGGACTTCAAGCAAGCTTTCTCAAGAACTCTCACAACTGACAAACAAAGTGCAGAAAAGTTTTCTTCATAATCATCATTACCCTCAAACGATGAGGTGGTGGATTTAAATAGCCAACATACAATGAAGAAAAATAAAATATCAACATAACCTTAGACAACTCCCTCAAGTGAGGGTACATATGAAAAATAGATAATAACAAACTCAATACAATCATAAAAATAAAATTAATACAAATAATAACTCAAAAGTAAAGCGGTGCAATTGTGGTCATAAATTCTCGGCCACGTCTCTGATAAACTCTCCATGGTTGGATGTCCTCATCAGTAAAAGTATTACAATGTCTAAAAGTGTATCGCGTGAGTGTACCAAAAAGCGTGCAAATAAATAAAAGTATACGAATATGCTATGCCAATACATCGAAATATATGTAAGCGCATCATATGAGAGAACCAAAAAGTATGCCAATACATTGAAAATATATGTGTGTCCTATAAGTGCATTGAAAAGTGTGCAAGTGCACATGCAAATACATCAAAGCATGCACATCATTTAATTAAAAAAATTAATTCCTTGCATGTGCTCAGAAAAATATGCTAATCATACAAATACAACATTTGAAAATATTATACGGGGTAAAAGTTACGAGGTAAAAGTGAGCTAAATGAAATCATTTTTCAAGTTAATCATCCACATGTACCCCAACAAATATGTTAATCATGCAAACAACAAAGTCTAAGAAGGTTGTATGGAATTAAAAGCAAGCTAAACTAAAGCTCACTTACCAAATTGAACACTTGCATGTGTTTCAACCGATGCATCAAACTCCTAATCATAAGGTCCTAGAATGCTGCATGAGCTAAATGTGAATTTAAATCTCAAGTCCAATTCTTATTTAAAAGGATTGCAGTCGATAAGACCTAAATCAATGATGAATATATAAGACCATGAAATTACAAAAAAAGGTTTATTTTACATTCATATTAGGTCTTTAAAGCCCTCTTTGAGAGAAATGCATTAAAAATACAAACTCTCAAATTCAACCCTAGGTTATAATTCACAAAACTGATATCGAAATAGATCCTTTGTTAACAAGCAAATAGAACTGACAAGATTCAAATAATAAAAATATGAATTATTTAAAATTCTAATGATTGTCGTGTTGAAAATGAATGTCTTCAAATGGGTCCATTTCTTTTAAATATCAAATCTTTGCATGCAAATAAAAATATTGTTAAATGAATTCAATAATCTCTCTAATGATGGTCGTATTGAAAGTGAAGATTGAAAACCCAAACATAATCATGAGATTTTAATCATGTTCTTCTACTTTCCTCTACTATCCTCTTTAAGTCCAATGAAATTTTTATCCTAAATATTTAAGTGTATGTAGGTGAATTGTGGGAGGCTTGAGTAAGAATTTTACTTCAATCAGTAAAATTTCATTTAAATTTTAAAGTGTAATCCACTAATGCATTTTTTAATCACAAACATTGAGTCAATAATGTTGCTCAACGTGATCATATCACTCTCATGGCAGAAGCATAGATAACATATTGTTTTGATGTTCTAGCTGCTTTACAGTCCGTTTATTTTATGTGCTTGTACAAATGCCAAAACTAATTTGATATATGCACTTTTCTTCTGTTTTTTTTTTTCTCCTGTTCGGTTCTTAAACGTCCATTCTGCATAGCCTCAATATAAATCCAGAAGTTAACTTGCATAAATCTTGCAGTGCATAGCTGATTAAATTTTCAGTATTTATTAGTATTTAACAACTATTATGCCAAACAGTTTTCACTACTTAATATCCTCATTATTTGATAAATCTGGATTCACTAAATCCTACTTGCAGCCAAACAGCCCCTAATTGGTTTTTTTTCTAGTGTCGTAAACTGAGGGTGTCAATATTTGACACGATCCAAAAACCCGACACGAACTCGCCCCGAAAATTCGGGGTTAGGGTTAACCTGGACCTGAAATGGGTCGGGTTTGAATTCAACAAGTTAAACCGTTTCAAAAATTAGGTAAAGTTGACCTAGAAATCCAAAATTGACCCGCTTTTGACCTGAATACCCTTTTTTACTCGAAAGCTAGCAATTTTTGATCGGCCTCGGGTCATTCGGGTCGTGTCGAGTTGACCCATACCTGAAGCTGGTCGGATTCGGAGCCGAAAAATCGACCCGTATGTAAAAATGGGTCGGGTTCAGGTTGACCCAAATAGTGTTGGGTTAATTTCGGATTTGACCCGAACCCGACTAGTGGCCCGAAATTGACACCCCAACTCTACCCTTTTGTTATTACATAAACAAGTTTTTTTTTTTTTTTTCACAGAATGGATGATGAAAATCATCAATGTAATTACCTCGACGTAGAAGTCCTCCGCGTATAGCAAAGTGCCAAAAAAGTCGCTGTAGGTCGATGGGGACAATGAACCCTTGAGAACCGGCGGAACGCTATCATTCCTAATCATCTCTTCCAAGTATTTTGGGATTTCATATTTTGGAAGCAATCTTCGATTACTTATCCCAGACTCCAGCAACGACGAAGGAGAAGTATTGGATGATGAATAACTATCAGGACGAACAAACTTGATCAAGGATGGAGTAAAAGCTGGTAGATTCTGCACAGATTCTCTGCTGGGTACCGTCGAAATTTGCTTATTTTTCTGCCAAGAAACAGAGTTATTTGCAGTGAAGACATGAGCCGGATTAGATATTGATGGTGGGGGATGAGAAATAGCATCCTTTCTCGAAGAAGGAAGAGTTGGGGACGATAAAGATGGTTTTTCAGCCAACTTTGTGGTAGAATCTGGCGGACTCGGTAACTGCGCCTGCCAAACTCTCACCGGAGCTTTCGAAATTGGGCTATTTGTAGATGAAACGGTGGCCAAAGAAGGCTTTTTGGATGAAGAGGCTTCTGATTGCGGAGCTAAAAAAATGGAGCCCTTCGCTGAAGAAGAAGTGTGAGCGGGAGGAAGATGACACGGAGGCCGAGATTCATCGTGATATAAAGGATCCTGCAGCGGCGCTGTGCTCCTCGGAATGGGCGGGTTAAGAGAGCCTTGCTCTTGCTTTTCCCGGCCATGGCCTAGGATGCGTCTGAGAGCGTCAAGAAGAAACATCTTTGATTCTGTCTAAGGTTTCAGAACGAAAATCTATAGCGGGCTAAAGAAAAGAATAACTGGTGCACCGAGGGATTCCATTTTGGAAAAGCATTGGTGCACTGAGTGATTCCATTTTTTTAGAAGACGACGGGCCAACGCCAGGGAAAGTGGAAAGATGCTCTTTGCTTCTTCCTACGAATGTAGAAGTTCGCGCCTTTTATCTCCTATAAAAGGAATGTGATGCCATTTTGAGCTTGTTTCTCTGTTTTTTTTTTTTTTTTTTTTTTTTTTTTTTTTTTTTTTTTTGGGGGGGGGGGGGGGGGGTGAATTTGGGGCAAAGCCCATATATTAAGAAAAATAAAAAATTAAAGACTTACAAAAAGAATAGCCTGAAAAATCGGCTAAGAATAAAAGCAACAAACCCAAAAAAGAAACCAAAAACCTTACAGAAGGTTTCCAAAAAATACATAACTCAGAATATGCGAAAACCGCCTAAGGACATAAATAACCTCAGAGCAATGTTAGTCAGATGTCCAAAGCCAACTGGTTCGTCGAAAAATACATACACATTTGCCAACAAGAAGAGCAGTAGTGATAAGCAGGGTGCAACAAAAAACTGCCAGGCCAAGTGACAAACCACAAGCGATCCAAAATCCCATTGGCCATCCATGGGAAGAAGGCATACAAGCGGTTCCGATCATCATCGTCCAGTAAAAACCAAAAACCAGGCCACCAAAAATCAAGAGAAACAGGAAGGAAACGAATAGTAGAACAAATATGTATTTTCTTCCTTCCAACCCATCGCCAAGCCAAAACTTCAACTAATTTCTGGCATAACACAAACCGAGAAGTAGAAAAACCCAAAAATCTCCTGTTATTCCTCTCCCTCCATAGAAAGTATACAGCCCCACAAATTACAGAAAAATAGAAATTCTTCTCCACTTTGTTATAGATGCCCAAATCATCAATAAAATTAAAACAAATGCAGGATAATAAGTCTAAATAGGAAGAAGGTGGGAGATAACAGCAAAAGAGTAGTTGCATTGAAAAAACAGATGAGAGCTGCTCTCCAAATCCAGGTGGAAAAGCGGGCAAATAACATCTATAAAAATGTTCCTCTTAGCTAAAATGTCAGCTAGCTTTAAGCCACCCCTAATCAAAAGCCAAGTGTATGAAGAAAATTTGAGGGTTGCATGTTTGCGTCAAATCAACTTGTACCAACTCACAACATTCCTCCCAGCAAAATAATTCAATCTAAAATCTTTGAAACAAGGATTGGCAATATCAATCTAGTTAATAATAGCAGCAGTGTTATCCGAAAAAGGAGGCTAGTTTAAGTTGCCTAATCCCAGCGGGAATAAAATCCGACAAACACCAATTGTAATTCCAGAAGTCCGAAATGGCCCCGTGAAGAAATGGGGAGGGAGGTAAGCATTCAACTAAAGATTTTCCTCTAATCCAAAGGTCCCCAAAAAAAATTATTTGTTACAATTCTCAACATTCACATTAAAGTTAATATACCCTTTTATCTTAACTGCAACCCTGCAAATACTCTTCCAGAATTTGGAGGATTTAGTAGGTAACAGTTTCCAGAGAGAGCTATACTTTAATTTGAACCAATCAAAGATCAGAGAGCTGGAGTTAAAAAAACCTCCAGATGAAGGAACAGGCAAAGCCGTGAGAGAGGGTCAGGCATCCCCAGCCCTCCAAATATGGTTGGAAGACAGGCATCATCCCAAGCAATGAGATGTAATTTTCCCCCCTCTAAAGAGCCACGATAAAGAAATTTAGAGCACATTCTGTCAATGATTTTGCAATATTCTTTTGGTATAAACTTGGGTGTCCATTTCTAGAGAATGAACGGTCTTCCAGAAAGAAACCACGGTCCTCCAGACCAAGCAACCTCGAAGTCTTCCGCCAAAGAAATTTTAAACAAAAAAATCCATCGTTTAGAGAAAGAAGTTCGATAGAACCTTTGATGGACCAAACCTTTTTAATCGCGTTATGCAGGCTCAAGTAGGTAGGTCTGGGACCAACCGAATATCCAACCAGCGAGAGGCCCAAATCTGGCACTCCAAGTTTAAGATCTTTAGCAGAGAACGGAACCCTAGACGGTGGGTTAATATAAGAAACCTCGAAGTTGCTAGCGACAAGATCATGGTTGGTGAGATTTGAAATGAAGTTGAGACCGGAAGGAACAGAGATAGAAGGGGCCACCGAACCCGGGGGAGGTGGATCATTTAGGTAAGAGGAAGAGCCCTCCCTGCGGAGAAGGGAAGGTAAAACAGGCGGGAGGGAGCATAATTAGGGTTTTCGCCAGGAGAACAAAAAACCCTCGATGCTCAAACCAAAAAAAATGCTTGTTTCTCTATACGTAGACCATTTCTCTCTACTCTTGGCAACCTGGGGAGTATGGCAAGAGGACTACAGAGCAACTTAGAGGTACGGCGTCATTACTACAATGTGTATATATATATATATATATATATATAAGATTTAATAGGTAAAATTGTTATATTTATTTAAATAGGTATGGAATAAAAAGGGTTAGTTGACTCTTTGTCCCTCATAGTGCATATATTTGATCTCCCTTGACCCTTATGTATTTATCTAATCAAATATCTCAATCTTTAAAGGCATCTCTCTCTCTCTCTCTCTCTCTCTCTAATTTTCACATATGCTATTTAAATTTCCTTCTTAATTTGGCCTCTCATGCAATGAAAATGATCCATTGCAACTTTTTAAATTTTATCTTGTGTGGTTTATTTAAATTTCAATGGCTCATTATTTACAAACGAATAAATAAAATGAAGCTTATTGGTCATTTCATAGAGCTCACCTAGGCTTCTTATCTTCTTTTGCCTTTGAATGTCTTCCATGACAATGAGGAGGTAGAACATGAAGAATGCGGTAAAGAAACTTATAGCTCCATGATACTTGCTCTTCATTTTGAATAATTTCATTCTTCTTTTGTTAGTTTAAAACTTCTTCCTCATTGAACTCTACTTCTCCCTTAAAAATAAGTTCATAAATTTTAAGATCAAATTATTCATAAGATTTAGATTTATAATCGATAAATATGAGTTTGAAACTTTTGCCATCCATCTACTTGGTCCTCTTTTGTTAATAAACATTTTCATATGCAATGCTCCTAAACACCTTTAAGTAAGGAATGATTAGCTTTCTCCTTGTACATGCTTCTTGCATCATCATATTCTTTAGGTTTAAAGTTAGACATAGATTGAGACTAGGGGTGTCAATATTTGACACGACACGAAAACCCGACCCGGATCCGATTTCAAAACGGGTCGGGTTCGGGTTCCAGAAATCGACCCGTTTAAAAAACGGGTCGGGTTCGGGTTGACCAGGCGGGTTGCTGGGTCAACCCGCCAACTCGTTTAACTTAAAAAAATTTCAAATTTCCCGCCTCTGCCCGCTGCACGCGCCAGCTGCCCGCCGCAAACCCGCCCGCGCCCGCTGCCCAGCCGCGCGCCTGTGCTGCCCGCCGCATGCCCCGCCCACGCTCCCGCCGCCGTCCGCCGCCGCACGCCAGCAGCCAAACTGGTCGGGTCGGGTCAACCTGGCAACCCGCCGGGTCGGGTTCGGATTTCCGACCCGTTTGTCTTCCCGGGTCGGGTTAGGGTGGACCCGTTTGAACCCGGGTCAGTTCCAGGTTCGACTCGAACCCGACCCGTGACCCGAAATTGACACCCCTAATTGAGAGTATAGGCAACACATGTCACTACTTGGGCCAAGACTTTGGCATATTCTTACACTTGATCATACTTCTCACCTTATGGAAGATAGCACAATTTTTTTTCTTGCCGCACATTACTAGTGGGGATAAAAATGGTGTTGTTAGTTGATGTCAAATTCCATGCCATTCATAACATTGTTTAAATTCTTTGGAAGTGAACTCACAACCTCGATCAAATTAGATTGATTTTATTTGACTACATTCATTCTCTACTAATGACTTAGAATTTTTCGAATGTTAAGTAAAAATGTACATCCGAAAGAGTACGCGATCAAATAAGTAATAAGGCGATGGGTAGAGATAACATCCCATGTAGGTTGAATTTGCTAATTACCTAAATTGAATTAATCAAGACTTATTTCAAGGTTCAAATAGATTGCTTGCTAATCACTAGAAATAAAACTAAACAAAGGGAATTAAAATGTCCTAAGAACTTGAAAACAAAAACACACAAAATTATTTACATATGGATGAAAATCTAGGGGTTAAGTTTCATTATGACATTCTCATGATTTGCAATTACAGCTAAAACAACAACATCATCAAGCATTTATCCCACTGTGGGGTCAGCTACATGAAATTTTTTTCTTTATTGTGTTATGTTAAGAGTTAAATTCTCATTTTCAATCTAATGGAGAAAGATGATTTCTAATATTTTTTTAATAAAGTCTTTTTAGGTCTACCACTATCTTTCTTAACATAAGTCAAATCTAATACTTCTGCTCTCCTAACTGGGTTAAGGCTGCCATTTTATGTTACCAAATCTAAGACGACTCTCTCTAATCTTGTCTTCCACTAGAACTACTCCAACATTTTTATGTATATGCTTGTTTAGTATCATGTCTCTAAGTGTAAAGCCACCCATCCACCTGAGCTTCCTCATCTTTGCAACACTTTAACTTAATATTATGCTTCGCTTTTAATGGCTAACATTCTACACCATAAAGCATTACAAGTCTTGCCACCATGATTTGCAATTACGACCAATCAACAATAATAAATTTAATGTAATCTTATCCAAAATTGCTTAATGAGACTAATTTAAGAAAACAACCTATCTTCATCTTAGAGATAAAGCCAATTTTATAAAATTTTATCAAAAATAGATATCTAAATGATTACACAATTGCATCATAGATATTTCTATCCTATGATTAGTTGTATTTTAATCACGAAGAACTAATTTTCTCTCTTAATTTCAAACAAGCTTTCAAATCTTTTAATTGGTGGCCAGATAATTACAATAGTAAAATTAGTTTAAAAATGTGTAATAAGAACCAATGCATAATTAAATTAATTAGAAACCAATATTGAAAAATCTAGTTATATTTAACTCCTAACAATTGGGATTTAGGCCTAATATGACCTATAAAAATATTGAAAATTGCACTTCGCTTTGGTTGACATCAAAGATGGTTTAAGCAAAATCATGCTATGTTGGACGGCAGAAAAGGTTTGCTCTCAATATGAAAGGAAAGAAATCTCTCAAGTTATTCATACATAAGTTTGAAATCGAGAGCTAATTTAAAAAAGGGCCCATAAGAAACAATATTCACATCTTAGGGCATCTCCAACCGAACGCCAAACGAGCGTATGCTGTCCGTCCGTCGCTCCAACCGAACGCAAAAATTTCCGCCATTTACTTACAGGTGAACAGTGCGACGCCAATATTAGCATCACACTATTCACCCACGTAATTTTACTCTCTCAACCGGTAAATCGCGCGAAAGGGAGAAGATCGTTAACTTCCGAAAAACACCTAAAATGGCGTTCGATTGAAGCAGCATCACGCCATTTTGGAGTTCTTCGTTATTTTGCCGTAAATTTTGGAGTTCTCCGTTGGAGATGCCCTTAGTGTTGAGCTTCTCATGATATTGAGAACAGCAGAGCAAGCAGAAGAAGAACACTAAGCAGAAAGTAATTCATTTGTATTGAGTTTTACTCTAGCACAATCGAGAGATTATTACGTACGAAGTCCAGAACGTCCGGAGTCGAAACCGGACGCGCCACGTCACCCGGATGCATTGGGCCCGGGTGACGTGGCGAATCCAAATTCGTCTCTGGACAAATCCAGACAACGCACGTAATAATTTTCCAGCACAATAGGTGTATATATACATAGGTACAAGTAAAAAGATACAATAACTAAAGTACAGTAGGTAGTTACATAAAGTAGAAAGGTTGCTGGAGTGCAGTGGAAGTGGCGGCGATCTTTGACAAGCGGCAGAACAGAGGTTCAGCTGGAATGTAATGGTAGTGAAGCTGAAATACTCTTATCACTTAAGAAAAAGTCTCTTTAACAGTGCTAGACTGCTACTTCTAAGAAAACCAAAACCATGACAGAGCAACGAGTAATTTTATCTAAGAAAGATGAGAAATGAAATTTGAATCGCTGCGCATATACGGTTCCATCGAGAGAAGCCTATGGAAGTAAGACTTTTTCAATCCATGCATACGAGCAATATCAGCTCGCACAAAAGAAGGATATGTGTATGCACAACCAGTTACTACAATGGCTGTGTTTCTGCTCGCCAAATGAGCAAGAGGAACAATTGCCTCAGGCTCCGTATCCAAAGAAGCATCCACTAAAAAGATGTGCGTGAAATGCTCAGTATCAATCCCTGCAGCATAAAGCCTGAAGCTGCTCATAAAGGTGCACGTTATTATACTGAAAGTTGTGAGCTCTGCAAGTGGAGGACATGCGAAGCACTCTTCATCTTCCTCAAACAGGGATGCAGGAATTATGTCATCAGGCACAAGATCGTAATCTCGGTAGGCAGCATTAGCTCGGAAAAGACTAGTTAACGGTATTTGTTTCCCCAAGCTTCTCAACAGCAGATCAGATGTCTTGTTGGTCGGAGAACATACGAGGATTCTGCAGCCAGGATTAGTTCTGTAAATACTAAGCAGTGCTACTTGAATAATCAGCCCGGTGAACGAAAGCTTTTCATCAGGAGGCCTCCCCTCTTTGACCAGCTGCCCATTCACGAGATAAGGTATGGGGCCTTTATGATTCAAAATCCTTTTTGCATGATCATGAAATGGAAGCTCGTTTTCATGGAGGTGGAAAGTGTTAGGGTCAGAAGGGACGATTAGATCAGGGAAGAGGACACTAAGAAAAGAAGGATCACTTGCAATTGATATGGCATGGTGGGCTCGCTTCAGGCAGACCCTGTTGAAAGAGAAGTTCACATCGTATCTTTTGGATGGAGAATGCTGTGAATGGAAATCTTCCCCAAATTCAACTAAAATAATGCCCTTCGTCACCCGGAAAAGTCTCCCCTAGCATTGAAAACCATGAACTAAATATTAATTTTGCTGTGTAAAAAAGTCACACCTTTGCAGTCCAAAATTGCAATACTGACCTTGAAAGGTCCAGCAATCTCATTTAGCGGCTTTAAGAAGACGAAATCTCTTGATAGAAGATATGGACGCTTCTCAGGAACTGAAACAATCTTGAAGGCTACAAAATCTCTCTGTTGTGAATTTGTTGGGTTGATTCTACTGCGCAGTTCCAGTGTGATCCCCTCCAACAGATATTCACTCCATTTCTGATCATGTAAAACAACAACAAAAAAAAAAGCAGGTTCAAAGGGATTAGATAAGCATATCAATTACATAGGGCAAATTCAGCATTCAATGGCGGTTTCTTCCTCAGTTTCTACACTTACAAATTAGGAAGTACAAACTGCAGAAATAAACATGGGCTTTGTGAGAAGATGCTCATAGATGTGATCCTTTGTTCAATAGATGAAAATTTGTGCACCCTCTAAAATTTTAAAGTTTAGGATTACAGAAATCTCTTGAAAAATATTTATGATGTTTTTAGAAAAGAAAATATATGCCCTGCCAAGAAAAAATTATGTCTACTCACTATAATAGCGACCATAATGCAAAAGCATAAAATATTTTGGAAAAAAGAGAAAAAATAGCTTCATAATAGTTGTTCAAGCTCAAAAACAAAAGAGAGCACAGGTTAAGGGAATTAAAATATGAGATAATCGTTTAAATTGATCTTGTGTTACACATTTTATCCTAATGAATGCTCTAATCATTGAAGCATTCAGAGCAAGGACAAAGCAACTTTCAAGGAGTACAAAGATTTAACAATTGGACTTTTGTTATCAGTATATACACTTTGGTATGGTTTACAATAGATGAGCTCAAGAAGTTGATTTGCATAATTGTAAATAAATTTTATAAATTTATGCATTTTCCCTTATTTTCCTCCCAAATCAGTCACTTTTTCCTAAAATTAGATATCTTTCCCTAATTAATTCCCTCTAAATTGTAATTAAAGTTTTCATAAACAATTTGCCCTTGATACCTCCTTACATAATAAATATTAACTCCCCTAAGCTTTCCCTAAATAATTCTCAGATTTAAACTTTAAATTTAAAATTTTCCTAATTAATTCCCCCCAGGTGTAATTAAAATTTTCCTAAACAATTCCACCCCCCCTTCTTTCCTACCAACTACTTTTGTGGGGCCCACTGGCTTAGCCGCCGGTCTGCAATACTACCCACCCAAAAAACCACCTTGTCTTCAAGGTGGATGGATGAGAACTGTCTAGTACTGGGCGATATGTCTAGTCATGGGCGATCATATCTAAGTAATTTGGATAACCATCTCTAATGCTCCTTATTCACCATCCTCTGTTCCAGCAGAAACCTCAAACTCATATGATATGTCCTGAGGATAAAGTGTCACCCCAACAAATAGGGTTGCCACTTTTGGATGACTAAGATAATTTTCATCAACTCCCGCTCGTATACAGACTTGAGCCTCACCTTGGTTGTGAGCACCTGACTGAAATAAGCAATGGGTCGATGATCCTGTACGAGTATTGTCCATAGGCCGTATCCTAATACATATGTCTCCACCAGGTACACCCACCCATGGGCATACTCATCTTCAAATATCGACATCTTCCACTTCCTCACCCTAGCATCTGCACTCCAACTTCGTCCCTTTCCAACAGTTTTCCCCATGCATAGAGGGTAGGACTCTGACCTCTCTTCCATCCTCCTCGCATGACCCGTTCCCCACAGCTTGGCTTGACCCTTTTCATCTCCGGTCACCAACTCCACTTGCCCAAAATATCTCCCATAGTGGTCGGCCACCTCACCACTTCCACCATAAAATTCCCTCCTTGCAGTCTCCCTATCCGGAAATCCTGATATGCCCCTTATCAAAGCCCTAAGAGATTGTTCTTGATAAAAGAAATTCTTCTCATTGAACTCCTCATGTTCGATCACATTTCCCTTAGATTCGGCCAAGGGAATCCCGATCAAATCTTAGTTAGGGTTAATCAGAACTTTCAGTGGAGTTTTTGATTGCATCTCCATGAGCTTCCTCATCATCTCTTCTAACCTTCCAAATCGGCTCTCCATCTGATTCTCCATAGTTGGAAACTTCTCCACCATACAGGATTTGATTTGCTCCTCTTCGCCTTGTAACACATCCATCTTCTTTGCTGCCATATCTCCAAAACATCGCTATGACACTAATTTGATAGGAAGTTGATGCACTTTTCACAAAAATCAACGGATGAAACATGAAAAATTCGGAAGAAGAACACCCCAAAATAATTTTTATTGAAAGAATTATAAAGTGAAATGCAAGATACAATTGGATTTTCAATTGGAGAGGAAGATTCAGCTTTCCCAAATCCCTAGCTGTCAGCTAAAGTCCAAATAACTTAAGAATAAACAAAATTCAACAAATTCCAAAATATAATTTGAAATCACCTTACTGTTAGCCTTAAACAGGCTCTCTAATCCCTATCAAATCAACCCCCTTTTCCTAAATAATTCTCTCTCATATTTGAATTCAAATTAGATCTCTTGTCATAAATAATTCACTCTCAATTGTAATTAAAACTTTCATAAATAATTTCCCCTTAATTCCTCCTCCCTTTCTCTAAATAATTCCCTCTTAGATTTTGAATTCAAATTAGATCTCTTGCCATAAATAATTCTCTCCCAATTATAATTGAAATTTTTTCTAAATAATTCCCCTTTGATTAAGAATCTTTCTAAAATTGCAGTACATTAACAAAAAAAAAAAAAGGATGCATGCAAGATGGATTGTTTTCTTCCAATAGTTCAATTTTGTAATTAAACGTAAGGCAGGAAAATCAAATAGAGTTGCAGATGCAGACGTTTGGCCCTCTTGACTCATCTTCAAACAGAGATTACTGGTTTGCAATCCCTTCAAGAATTATATGCTGCTGATTTTGATTTTGAAAAATTTTGAAAAGCTTGTGTGGCAGGACAACCAATACATGATTACACCTTACATCATGAGTTTTTATTTAAAGGCAACAATTTATGCATTTTAGAGTCATCTTGGAGACCACAACTAATTAAAGAAATGCACAGTGGAGGTTTTGCTGCTCACGTCAGGCGAGATAAGACACTATAACAACTACAAAACCTTTTTTATTGGCCACACTTGCGCAGGGATGTCCCTTGATTCATAGAGAAATGCTCGGTTTGTCAGGTTTACAAAGGTATTGCCCAAAACATCGGCCTTTATCTTTCCCTCCCAATCCTAGATTTCATTTGGGAAGATTTAACTCTTGATTTTGTTTTGGACCTACCTTATACTAAACGAGGAGTTGATTCTATAATGGTTGTTGTCAATCGTTTCTCCAATATTGCACACTTCATTGCGTGCAAGAAGACCTTTAACGCTATCAATATTGCTCGTCTCTTCTTCAATGAGATCGTTTGATTGCACGGCATACCTCGTAGCCTCACCCTGACTAGCCTGTTTTTGAAGAAACTTTGGAAACGTTTAAACATTGACCTCAAACTCAGTTATGCTTATCATCCTCAAACAAATGGTCAGGCCGAGATAGTCAATAGAAGACTAGGCAATATACTTCGATCTCTCGTCCAAGAATATCATAAGAGATGAGAAGACCTCCTCAGCCAAGTGGAATTTTCCTACAACTCAATATCCAATCGTTCTACTGGTTGCAGCCCGTTCCAAATTGTTTACACCAAGCAGCCTAACTACCTTGTGGATTTAGCAATCCTACCGAAGTGCAATTATGCTTTAGCAAACAAAACAACAGCCCAAGTGACCAACATCATTAAAACAGGGAAAGCAAGGCTCCAAACATTATCTAACAAGTACAAGAAACTAGCATATCTTCGCAGGCACCGCAAAATTTTTAATTTAGGTGAACTAGTAATGTTGTGTATGGGTAGAGAAAGATACCCTCAAGGATCATATTCCAAACTTAATAAAAAAAATAAAAATCGGCCCATGTCCCATTATCCATAGAATTAATGACAATGCTTATATAATAGACCTTTCGTTCACAATTCACACTTCTTCAACGTTAAATTTGGTAGCCATTTATAGTTATCATCCTCCTGACGGCGTCCAGGTTCCCTCTACCTCATTGGAGATGAGCTCTTCGGAACTAGGGGAGAATTAATGCAGATAATGCATGCCTGTGGGACAATATACCACATTTTTACTCTCCACTACTACATATATGCCATATTTACTTTTTTTTTCTGTACTTTCGTACCACACCCTCTTTTGTTCTGATTCTCTTAATTAAGTAATTCCTAGTATTTTACTGAATTGCTAATTATATGGCTTGCAAGGGCATATTGAATACATATAGCCTTTACTGAAACTACTGTTTCATTGCTTCGTCTTGCTTCAGGCTTCTTCCTTCTTTAGTTGTTGCATCACTTTTCCTAAATAATTCTCTCTCATATTTGAATTCAAATAAGAACTCTTGTCCTAAATAATTTCCTCACAATTGTATTTAAAACTTACCTAAACAATTCTCCCTTGATTCCTCCTCCCTTTCCCTAAATAATTCTCTTTTAGATTTTGAATTCAAATTAAATCTCTTGCACTAAATAATTCCCTCCCAATTGTAATTAAAAATTTCCCAAAAAAAATTCTCTTTGATTAAGAACCTTCCCAAATAGTTCTCTCTTGATTAGGAAACTTCCTAATTCTCTCCCAATCAAATCGGCCGGTCCATCAATACACTTTGTCCATTAATTCCAAGCAATTGCTTAGATATATCCATAAAATCCATTAGAACAATGTGGCATGCAAATTTATTTGATTAGCAAGCCATGTTTAAAATTTGAACCTTTAAACATGGCTAGATAAATCTTTCTCAATTGTGCCGTATAGTCTTACATACTTCATACAAAACCATTTATTTTAATCTCCCATTGGACAAGCATTGATGAACACTGGGGAGAGTCATTGGACTGACCCCACCATCATACGATACAGTGAAGACTATATAGTATGATCTATTCAATATTGATCATGCAACACGATGGTGATTGTCAATACAATTGTTCTCTGATACAGTGAAGACTATAAGTGAATAATTGTTATTTTGGCCAGTTCCCAAAACTTAACAAAATTCAAATTTCTCTTAAAATACTTCAAACAAGAAAAAAAAAAGATTTTGAATGTGCTTGAGGATTGTAGCTGTTTTTTAGAAAAAGAAAAAGAAAGAAGAATCATGTGGTTCCAGCTTGTAGCCGTATTCACCAAGAGATATTATGGTATAATTTTTAGCTCACTATATTAAGTCTCTCATAGATAATTTTGGATAATATTTATAGTGTGTTGATTGTACTTAGGTGGAATGGGATTTATGTCTAATTTAACAAGTGTTTAGTTTCTTAATGTTGAATTGATCCCTCCACCTTTCTAATGAATGTATGCTATTAATTTGATCGAAGCACTAATATATATATATATATATATATATATATATATATATATATATATATATATATATATATATATATATATATATATATATATATATATATATATATATATATATATATATTATTATTATGATGTTTACCCTTTTTGTTCTTACATAAACAAGTGTTTTCAGTCAAAATGTATGATGAAAATCGAAATCCTTACCTCAATATAGTAGTCCTCGGCATAGAGCAAAGTGGCAAAAAAGTCGCAGTAGGTTGATGGGGATACTGGAGAAGTGAGAACCGGCGGCACAATATCATTCCTAATCATCTTTTCAAGGCATTTTGGAATCTCATATTTCGGAAGCACTCTCCGATTACTTGCTGACGATGGAGAAGAAGCATTGGATGATGAGCTACTATCAGGACTAGCAACCTTGATCAATGATGGAGACAAAATTGGTAGATTCTGTATAAATTCTCTGCTGGGCTCAATCGAAGTTTGGTTTTTTTTCTGCCAAGTAACCGGATTATTTGCAGTTGAGATAAGAACCGAAGGAGGCATTGATGGGGACGATGAAGTTGGCTTTTCAGCCAACTTTGTGGTAGAATCTGGGGTGATTAGCGACTTCACCTGCCAAACTCTCACAGGAGCTTTCGAGCTTGCGCTGTTTGTAGATGAAACGGGAGCCAAAGAAGGCATTTTTGATGCACATACTTTTGCTTGCGCAGCTGGAGAAATAGAGTTCATAGTTGAGGAAGAAGTGTGGTGAGAGCCAATTTTGGACAACAGGGTTGCTACATCTGTCCTCTCCGGCGAGATTTCTAGCTTTTCCGGGCCAAATGGCCCAACTGCCGAAACTGTGCTGATTGTAGATGAGACGGAAACCAAGGGGGGCTTCTTTGACGATGGAGCAGGAGCAGCATATGCAGAAATAGCGGAAGAAGGGACACTCGACAGCTGGGGGGCTCTAGCAGAACCCTTCATGATTTGAATCCTTTCGGGATCAATTGAAAGCCCCGTCACTGAAACATTAATGTTTGTAGACGAGACTGGAGCGAACGAGGGCTTGTGTGACAGAGGAGAAGGAGAAGTAGATGAAGAAATAGGCAAAGAAGGGAATTTCGACAGCAGGGAGGCTGTATTCGGCGTCTCCGGAGCGCTTGTGGAAGAAACCTTTTTGATTTGGAACTTCTCCGGACATATTGAAAGCCCGGCCACTGAAACATTGCTGTTTGTAGAAGAAACTGGAGAAGAGAAAGGTTTACCCGACAACGCAGGAGGCTTTGAAAAATCCCTACCTGAAGAAGAAAAAGATGGAGAATAGAAGTTGGTAAAGTTAATCCGATTTCCATCACCTTGGCTGCTGGTTTCATCTAAAAACTTCGAATTTCCTCTTGAACTGACGATGGAGCAAGCGGGAGGGAGAGGAGGCCGAGCTTCATCACGATATACATGATTCTCCGACGATGATCGGCTCCTAAGAATCGGCGGGTTAAGAGAAGTATAATCCCTATTGTTTCTGTGGCTGTATAAATCTTGATCTTGCTCATCCTGGCAGCAGCATAGGATGCATCTGAGAGCGTCCAGAAGAAACATCTTTGATGCTGTCGAGGTTTTAGATCGAAAACATTTAGCGGACTGGAGAAAAGGAAAAGCAATAATGCAATAAGGGCATCCATTTTTAAGAGAAGACTACAGGTCGTCGCCCGAGTGAAAAGATGGTCGCGCGCTTTAATTTCTCTCCTATGAAAGGGATGCGAAGCAAGGGTTCTGCTTCTCCGTATACAGAAAAGAAGATCAGAATATCTGATCTTTTTTGTTTATAGACGATTTCTCGCAGTGTTCACAGTGTGGCAGCTTGGCGAGAGGCCGTTAGTGCGGTATGAAGACACTGGCGGGACCGTTGCAGGCTTGAAAACGATTAGGGAAAAAGTATTAGGTGGAAATAACGTATAAGTGAGAAGGGCCTATTAAAACTCGGTATAATAATATTTTTAAAATTTTTAAAATAAATTTTAGTATGAAATGGAGATAAAAAGTTAAAAACCACAATTTTTTTTTCTCTAATTCATCTTTCTTGAGCAAATTGAAATAGGAAAACTAAAATCAAGAATTACTCAAGATTTTTTGAAAGATTTGAAGGGACAAATATCATACCAATATTGAATTATTATGTTGATGTTTTTGAAGAAATAAAATTTATTAATTTTTTAGATTTTGGTGATGAATTTCTTCTTAAATAGCTTAAATCTACGTCATATTTAAGTTTCATATGTGACAGTTTTTTTATTGCTTTCTAATACAATTAGATCGGTCAATATTAGACCCAACCCGAATCCGACCTGAAAATTTCGGTTTTGGGTTGACCTGAACCAGAATCGGGTCCAAAAAACTGACCTGTTTACAAAATCGGGTCGGGTTCGGGTTGAACCGGGAACCCGGGAATGACCCGAAATGACCCGGAATTGTTAGAATATAAAAATAAAACAAGAAAGGACAATGTAATCAGGACCGTAGATTAAGTTTTATCCAGTATTCTACTGTACGCGTCAATTCTATATATACCCATGTAAACTATTCATTTGATTAAGGAAGATTTTATTTCTTGCTTTCCTCGGTGTATCCTTCTCCACAGAAGGTTTTTGTCTTTCAACATGGTATCAGAGCTAAGTCTCTTCTCCATTATTTCGGTAATCTAATCTGTCTCCTTCTTCTCTGTGTTCTTTCTTCTCCCTCTCGTTATTTTTTTTTTTTCCGATGGAAGATTCGTCCAGCTCCATTTCTGCGCTAGAAGCTATCTTGCCCCACCCGCTTATCCCCATTCCCCCACAGCTTAAATTCCTGATCACCCAAATCAAGATTCTTGTCTCAAATCCCTTAACCTCCGAAAATTATCCTTTATGGAAATCCCAAGTCGAGAAAATCTTCTCGGCAAACGGGTTAATGGGATTTCTTGATGGATCGATCAAATGCCCTCTCACGGAGTCTGATATACCTCACCCTGATCGTGAATCTCCTTATCAAGTCTGGTCTCTGTTAGACCAGAATCTTGCTTCCGCGTTACTCTCTGTAATTTCGGTTTCTATTCTTCCCTACGTCCTATCTTTGAAACATTGCGCTGAAATCTGGGCTACCTTGTCTCACCGCCTTCAAGCTTCCACCAGATCGCGCATTGTCCAGCTCAAGAACGAGCTCTACCATCTGTCCAAAGGAGATCAATCTATGACCCAATATCTACTTACCGTCAAATCAAAAGTAGATGCTATTGTTGCTGCAGGCAGTTCGCTCGACTCCGAGGAGATCATTTTTCACACACTAAACGGGCTTCCAGCGAAATATCAATCTTTCAAATCAGCCATTCGCACGAATCTGCAGCCCCTCTCTCTTGATGATCTCTACACGCTCTTGTGTAGTGAAGAATTAAATCTGGCACATGAAGCATCTCAAGAATTACAATCTTTACAACTCTCCGATTCAACATTGGCGTTGGCTGCATCCCGCGGCAAAGGCCGCGGTCGACAACAATATTCAGGACGTGGCCGATCATCAACTCAGCAACGAACAAATCGTTCGTCTAATGCTGCCCCCCAAAAATTCACAAAGAAATGATCGTCAAGCCTATCGCAATGTTATTTGTCAGATATGCTCCAAACAAGGACACTCTGCTGTCAAATGTTGGTATCGGCATGATAACACCTACCAAGAAACATCGCACAATCAAGCGTTATTCAGTCCTACGGACTCCTCTCCTCAAGCGGACTGGTTTTTGGACACTGGTGCCTCAACGCATCTTACATCAAATGCTTCTCATCTTCGTGCTGTTGAGCCATACCACGGCCAGTCTCAGGTCACGATAGGCAATGGTCAGCAACTGCCGATCCAATACACAGGTAAAGGTATTTTGCCGACTCCCTCAGGTAAACTTCAACTGAACCATTTGTATCAAGTTCCAAATCTGTCTTTTAATTTGCTTTCTGTTTCTCAATTAACTCGTGATAACTCGTGCACCGTAACATTTTCTTCTGATGGATATAAAATTAAGGATTTGAAGACCAAACGGGTACTACTACAGGGACCATGCCATAATGGTCTATATTCGGTTCGGTCATCCATTCCGACATCCAACTTGGCGCTTCTTGCTGTTCACACCGTTCAAGATTTGTGGCATAGTCGTCTGGGTCATCCAGATTCAAATAAACTTCGCTTGCTAGCTAAACACCATTCATAAATTCATACAATTCTTGCTACCAAGAACTGTAATACTTGTAATTTAGCTAAAAGCAAACGTTTATCTTTTTCTAATTCTACCTCTACCACTGTTGCTCCGTTCGATATTATTCATTCTGATGTTTGGGGACCCTCCCCCACTAAGTCGCTTAATGGTTTTTCGTATTATGTTTCTTTTATCGACGATTATTCAAGATACTGTTGGGTGTTTCCGTTGTTTCAAAAATCTGAAGTTTATTCAAAATTTTTGTTGAATTTTATCATATGGTTAAATGTCAATTTGCTAGAACTATAAAAATTCTTCGCACCGACGGCGGTGGAGAATATATAAATCGTCATTTTCAACAATTTTGCAAACAATATGGTCTTTTACATCAATATACGTGTCCTTACACTCCTGCACAAAACGGTATCGCTGAACGTAAGCATAGGCATATTGTAGAAACTATTCGCAGCCTGTTACTTCATTCCTCAACACCCCCACACCTTATGGACTCATGCTCTTTTCACAGCCGTTCATCTCATTAATATTCTTCCTTCTCGCACATTGAACAACAAAACTCCTCACGAAATCCTGTTTCAACACAAGCCGACTTATTCCCATATTAAAACTTTTGGTTGTTTGTGCTATCCTTGGCTCCGACCGTATTGCAAAACCAAACTTGGCCCTCTCTCTAAACCATGTGTGTTCATCGGCTATGCGTCGTCTCAAAAAGGTTATCACTGTCTTGACCCCAATACTAACAAAATTTATACATCTCGACATGTGGTTTTTACTGAACACATATTTCCTTATGCTCAAATACAGAGATTCACTGATCCTACTAAGACTTCTATCCGCATACCACCCCTGTTATTGGTTCCTGCCTCTTGTATCCCTACTTCCACCTCTCGGATATCTGTGCCTCTCGCGCCTCAGCATTCCTCCAGCCATCACCCAATTCAACAAACCGTGACTGTCCCTTCTCTTCCTCCTATCACTTCTGACACGATCACGGTTGAAAAACCTGCTCGAACACACCACATGACAACTCGGTCACGCACAGGGCACCTGAAACCCAAAACTGTCTTCAATTTATCTCATCAAATTAACCCGCCAGATCCCACCTCTTATATTCAAGCGTCTAAACACCCTCATTGGCGTCATGCTATGTCCCTTGAATTCCAAGCTCTTCAATCTCAAGGGACATGGGATCTTGTTCCTCCTTCACCTCATATGAACGTTTTGGGCTGTAAATGGATGTTTCGCACCAAGTATAATTCGGACGGCTCTATTTCCCGGCACAAGGCTCGTTTGGTTGCTCTTGGATGCAATCAAGAATATGGCATCGACTATTATGAAACGTTCAGTCCGGTAGCTAAAATACCAACTTTCCGCATCCTAATCACAATTGCGTTGCACAATTCCTGGCCCATTCATCAACTAGATGTTTCTAATGCGTTTTTACACGGCTCCCTCAATGAAACTATTTACATGAAGCAACCCGCTGGATTTCAAGATCACACATATCCGACTTATGTGTGCAAACTCAAGAAGGCACTTTACGGTTTAAAGCAATCGCAGCGACAATGGTTTGCTACGTTAACCGGACATCTATCAACTCTCGGGTTTGGTACAAGTCACTCGAATCCCTCTTTACTTATTTCGTGTAAAAATAACATTAGATTATATTTTTTAATATATGTTGATGATATCATTGTTACCGGTAATAATACCACTGCGGTACAAGAACTTCTCATGAATCTTCACGCACGTTTCAACATGAGGAATCTTGGCCAATTGTCTCAATTTTTAGGGATCACTGCTGTCAAAACTGAACAAGGCCTTTTACTTCATCAGCAACGATTTGCACATACAATTCTTGAAAGAGCCGGTATGCTCAACTGCAAGCCCGTATCCACACCAATCTGCACTAAAGAATCTCCTTCTAGCTCTCCGTCTCCAGATTTTGCAAATCCGCTCCTCTATCGTCAATTGGTAGGTTCGCTTCAATATTTGACTCTTACTCGTCCGGATATTGCTTATGCGGTCAATCGAGCTTGTCAATACATGCATAAACCGACCGATCAGCACTTTCATTCCCTCAAGCGCATTCTGCGGTTCATCAAAGGTTCCTTAAATTTTGGTTTACCTCTTTCTCGTGAATCGATTATCCTAACATCTTATGTAGATTCTGACTGGGCCGGTGACCATCAAGATCGGAAATCGACTTCCGGTTATTGTACCTTCTTGGGAAATTCTGTTGTGGCGTGGAGTGTCAAGAAACAAACAACTGTCGCGCGCTCGTCCACTGAAGCAGAATACCGGGCCTTGGCGTCTGCTGCCACCGAAGTAATCTGGACTCGGACCTTATTACAAGAACTCGGACATCCTCAGTCAGAACCGACAAAGCTCTATTGTGATAACATCTCGGCCATAGCCTTGGCCAACAATCCTGTTTTTTCACGCCCGCCCGCACCAAGCACATCGAAGTGGATTGTCATTTTATTCGGGAATGTATCAAAAACAACAGTATCAACGTTCATCACATCTCAACTAAAGATCAAATTGCGGATTTATTCACTAAAGCTCTTCCTACGGCTACATTTCATCACCTCTCCAACAAACTGATCTCCATCATACCAACATCAGTTTGCCCGGGGGTGTTAGAATATAAAAATAAAACAAGAAAGGACAATGTAATCAGGACCGTAGATTAAGTTTTATCCAGTATTCTACTGTACGCGTCAATTCTATATATACCCATGTAAACTATTCATTTGATTAAGGAAGATTTTATTTCTTGCTTTCCTCGGTGTATCCTTCTCCACAGAAGGTTTTTGTCTTTCAACAGGAATAACCCAAAAACTCATCTGCTAGCTCTGATCGGCCCTGCCCGCCTGCCCCGGCTACCCTGCCTGCCCCGTGCCCGCTTGCCCCGGCTGCCCGGCCGCGTCGCATCGTGAGTCACGTTTCGAGGACAGCGTCGCCTCACGCGTCCCGAGCTCATGTTCCACTCAAGTGCCGCGTCGCGCGTGTCTCGAGCTGCTTTCGTCGGCATATATATATATATATATATATATATATATACATATATTTGTCTTCAATGATTATTGTCATCCAAATGCGACCTTGAGGGATATTTGGCTAAATAAATAAATAAAGAGAAAATTAGATCAAATACATGCATTATGAGGATATAGTGTCAAATATCCCTTTTTGTTCCATACAAAAGTAAATATTTAATTTGCTGCAATAGTTTTTTGGTTTTGATGATTGACACATTTGCTTTTATGTTTTTTGAGTAAACTCTACCGTTTATTCATTTCATTCCATGCATAGAAACTTGACTAATTTCTTTGTCGATATAATAATCTCCATGTCTTCTAAAATTTTGAAATCTTCTTAATTGAAATAATTTTCATTTCTTCTAAAAATTTTTAACTTAATAATTTCATGTTGATATAGACTTTGTTTAGGATAGCTTTTTATTTTTTCTTAAAGCATAAAAATTAAAACTTTTATTCTATAAATCTGTTTTAAGAAACAATAAAGAAAGTCGTCCTAAACAAAATCATAATCTTTATTTTTTCTAATATTGTTGTAGAAATCTAAAGTTAACTTCTTTGTACCAGAGTTTAATGTTCTATTTTTTCCCAAAGAAGATGAAATCGGTAGTAAAAATTCTCACTTTTTGGGATTTATAAAAAAAAATTTAAAAAAATTGTTACATAAATGTTGACTTTTTATTAGCCCTTTAAACTAAAAATTAAGTATGTTATTTGCATCTAATAAAATTTTTAGAGAGATATATATTATAAAATTTTTATTTATATACACGGGCAAAACCAACTCTCTTTTGAGGGTGAGCAAAATAGAATTGTAAAATACATAATCTTGATCAAATCAAGTTCGAAGCTTCATTTGAACTCAGGGGCGGAACTACTTGGCAGTCAGGGTCAAATTTTTTTTTTTAACTGATTATATAATTTTTGAGGTAATTTCTCTATTATATAACATTTAATTTAAGTTTTATAGCATAAAAAAAATTATGGAGACCGCTAGCGCTAGCTAGGCGTAACCAAATTATTCGAGGTTGAAATAACACATTCTAATAGTAGTGATGAAGCAAATTACTAATGGAGTTGAAATGACACGTTCTAATGGTAGCGATGAAGCAAATTAATAAGAAAATTTAGAATTATTCTTACATTAGTGGTTGATTGGAGATGGTTAATGTCTAAAAAATATTGGGAACAAAGACTCCTAGATTATGTAGGTAAATAGAGCCATAATGGTTTATCTTATGATATAGGAGGGAATCATGTAAATTGGAATCATCAAATGACTATAGATGTTGGGATACTCCTCCCACCTTATAGAGGCAGAGTGTAATCCAATATAAAGCCAACCAAGAGCCAAAACAAAATATTCCATTACAGAGCATTTTCAACTTTAGCCAAAGAAGCATTGCCCTTATCAATTCAAAAACTCCATATGATCATAAAATGTATGCTAATGTAAATGTGATGTGCAAGGCAACTTCTAAAGAAAATAACATCAGATATCAATTAGTATAAAAAAATTTACAATTTCAGTTGTTAATTTAAAGTGCTCAGAACTTTATCAGATTCATAAAGATTGTTTAAAATGCTATAATAATTGACTTTATCAACTGTGATGCGGTTCAGAAATACCACCATTGCTCAAAAAATTCAAAAATCAACACAGAACAAACTGATAAGTAAAATTTTGTATTCTTAGGTCAAATCGTCCCAAACAAAGAATAAAATAATATACTGAAAATTGCATGGTAAAACTTTTTTTGAACTTCATAAAAATGCTTTTCAAAATATATCTTTCATTATAGATGCTAGGATTGAAAGCATAAATGGAGTATGGGTTGTCTATCTCGAGCACGACAATATTTCTAACTGGCTGGAGGGATGAAAATCAGATTTTTGGACCTCAAATCTTCTCCTTTTCCCATCTATTTTCTTTCTCTTCTCCCCTTCCTTCCTCACCAAGCTGCTGAGGCGAATGGCTTGGATCAATGGTTTTAGATATTTATTATTTTAACAAACATTAACTTGGCTTGCCGCAGTGCTACAACCTACAACACTGCAGTATTACTAGAAATCTCCCAAATACCCAACCAAAACACCCCCCCAAAATCTTATTTTTGTCATTTTCCTGAGATCACAGTACTGGAGTGCCAAATTTGACAGCACACCGCTCGCAAAGGAAAATTTAAACTTCAAAATTTCACTTTCTCAACCCAAATCTTTAAGCATTCTAAATTCCAAACAATTTAATAACACTTGCAACTACTAAATCGATTGAAATTTACACTCATAAGCAAATCATTAACTTCTAGACAACAAATATTATAGAAGCACTATTGCACTAGCAAAATTAGCATTGCAGTGCTCCCAAGTATAAATTTTAGAAATTCAATATGATTCTATTTGATCATTAACATGTCATTAGCAAATCATTCATCTAATACACATGAGAATTATTACATGAATCATAACACAACTTTACTTTGGTGTTAGAACGAAAGAACATAGACAAGTTTGATCATGGCTCATTAGTCACATAAAAATTAATTTTGTGAATAAAACTGAAGAAGCAATATGGAAGCACAAAACTAAGGCTTCGTTTGGGACCGTTTTCTTATTGCTTCTTGAAGCAGCTTTCTAGTACAAAAAATTTAACTTTTGTACTAAAAAACTGCTTCAAGAAGTAGTAAGAAAGCCGTCCCAAACGTAGTCTAAGGCTTCGTTTGGGACCGCTTTCTTACTGGCTCTTCAAGCAGCTTTATAGTACAAAAAAATTAACTTTTGTACTAAAAAACTGCTTCAAGAAATAGTAAAAAAGCCGTCCCAAACGTAGTCTAAGGCTCAAACTTTGATTGTCCACCCCATTAGTCAATATGAATTATGTCCTAAATGGTGACATTAATGGTGATATTGTTTTTCAAGATACGACATGCACATTCAGAGTATTTTATGTTATTGGTCTCCTATACGATCATGCATGAGCTGTAGCTTGCGATTGGGGTATCAACTATGTTCGATGTTTAATACACAAGAAGCATGATTAGCCATTTATATTAAAAATATTATCTAATAGAAAATAAGGGCACATATGAGATTTTGGATGAAATTAAATGAGTTTATCATGCTACCCTCCTTGATAAAGCTAATAGGGGTATCCGAAGAAAAATATAAGACCATCATAGGGGGGGGGGGGGGGATAAAGATGTAGTGCAACATATGTATAGCCAATGTAAAGTTTAAGGCTATAACTAATTTACTTGTAAAGCTCAATGCCCACAATCATGTTTATACTAATTTATACTTTTGGTTATTGTAAGATCATAAACTAGTTATTGAATGATGCATTTAATGTGCTATGGCTTTTGTTTTACTCTCTTCAATAATCGTACATTATTATTAATCAAGATTTTTATCATAAATTATTGTGTCATAACTACTGTGATAGTACTTTTTTGTGTTAATACTCTTTTGTCTTAGACTTGCATAAACGGTAGTATCAATAGAATCTTATTCAAATAATGTTTGAAGCTTATTCAAATAATATTTGAATCTTCTTAGAGCCGTATTTGCGCAGATGCTTTATCCATATTCTTTCTACCTCATTCTAACATTGTTAGATCATTTTCAAGCTATAATCAATCCATATCTGAATCATCTTTAACATGTTTTTGAAAAAGTTTTCAACATCATTTGAATAAGGTTCAAACATTATTCGAATAAACTTAAGACATAGTTTGAAAAAGCTTTGAATATTAACTGAGAATTGTTCGATTATTGTTAGAGTAAGGAAAGACTAAATCATCGAGCCATAGGATTTATAAATGATCTTAAACTTACAATATGGCATGAACAAACCTTCATTGAATTGAGTTCGAAGCATCTTTGAGCCAATATCGATCATGATGGTCAATAAGCACTCAACATTTAAAAAACGTGAAGTATTTTACTCTTAAATGAACTTTCAGACATATTTCTTCTATTTCTACGTATGCGTCATATAAAGTCAAATTTTTCTAAATATATATACATAAATGCACACAAACATGAGCTTGAACTCTATTAATAATTTAGGTTTTGTTTGGGTCGATTTTTTTATTATTTTTTAAAATAAATTTTTAATACAAAAATTTTAATTATTGTACTAGAAAGCTACTTTAAGAAACAATAAAAAAATCGTCCCCATCTTTCTAGTATAAAAGATTTAATTTTTGTATTATAAAGTTGTTTTAAGAAGCAATAAAAAAATCATCTCAAACGAAGCTTAGTCTATCCTGATTTTATATTACACAGTTTCGACTCTCTTTCACAATAAATTCAAGAAAAATGACGTTATTTAATATTTTATAAGACTACCTGTGGAGAAAGAATCTTTCTAGTCTTTTAGAAAATATATTAATTTATCAACCACAAAAATTCTTTATAACAACGCTTTAAAATTTTAATTAAATTTTCAGTTCAAGCCATCTTGTAAGATTTGGTTATGGCAGTTTCGATAGTTTAAATATTTTGTTTTGTTTTTAATTTTGATATCATTTTCAATATATATATATATATATAAAGTCGTATTTAGATAAATGAGTTAATTTTAAATCTTACACAGATATAGTCATTTTAATTGCATCAAAAACATACAACTTAAATAATTTAAAATTTTAAATATTTAATCTATTTGAGAACATAAGAGTAGTGTTAATTTATTAAATATGATTTTATAATTTAAATAGGGGTGTCAATTATTGACTCGACCACCCGTTCTAGAAAATTCAAGTTTAGGTCGATCTGTTTAACAAACAGGTTGGGTTCGTGTTCCAATTTTTGACCCGTTTGAAACATCGGGTTGGATCAGAGTCAACCCGCTAATTCGATTTAACCTGAATTGACCCGAGTGCAGTCCCTCAAGCTCTCCTCCGCTCCCGCACAGCGGTCTCAACCCGGTCCCAAATCACACAACCACAATACCACAATCATGTTCCACACTCAGGTGCGACACATTCACCCTCGATCTTGCCCTCACCCTCGCCCATGTTATATGGCCGTAGTTAATATTTTTTTTTTGGGAAAAATGGGGGCAAAAGCCCGTATATTAATCACCAAAGATTACAGTAAAGAAAATTACAAGTATAGAAAAACCTATACCAACCCAAAAGGAACCAAGAAAAGGAAAAAGAGATTAACCCTAAGGACTCAGGTTAAAGGAATACATCTCAAAGGCAACAATGCCAATATCATACTCAAAATTCACAAAAACCCACAGGGACACAGGTTGCCCATGCAGCACGGGCCATCACAGTGCCCCAAAAATGCATTCCTGGTTGCCGGAAGACCCTCCAAGGAGGCGTGAGAGATGTAGCCTTAGTCATCATAGTCCCAAAAAAACTACCAACCACCATCCAGCCAAAAAGCAGGCGAACAAAATTGGCAGGCAGAATCAACCAACAAAAATAAGCATTCATCACTACCAAAATGGTCCAAGAGCAATCATAAGAATAATCCAAAATCCCATCAGCTAAAGGGCAAACAAACAAAGAAAAATTCCACCTCCAGCCACCAAAAGGAAAACAGAATCAGCCCAAAATCTCAGTGAACTGCTGTTTAAGCCTATCGAAATTCTTCCAGTGAGAAACTTTAGCCTTGATAGCATGAATAATAGTAAATTTTAAATCAATTGGGCTCCTCCATTTCCCAGAAAAACGTCTATTGTTTCTTTCCCGCCAAAGGAAATAAACCAAAACAACCAGAGAAAAATAACAAAAGTTTCGATCAGTTCTGCCAAAGGATCTCAAATTCCCCAAATAATCATATGCTTGTAACATATTTGGTCTAAGGTAGAATGTTGTCATCGAAGGGAATAAAGCCGTAAGAATGGAAAATGAGAAATCACATTCAAATAACACATGAGAATGTGATTCCAAATTATCAGTGCAAAACGAGCAGCCATCGTGAACCAAGATACCCCTCGAAACAAGGTTATCAGCCGTTTTTAATTTCCCCCGTAAAGCCATCCACGCATAACAGGCAAAACGCAAAGCATATCCTTTGTGCCATATAAACTTACTCCAAACAACATCCTCCAAATCATCATTCAACAACGACATAAATTCCCTAGAAGAAGGATTCGAGGAGCCGTCCCAGTAAAGAACTGGTTGCTCCTCCCCAATAGCAGTTTTCATAATAATAGATCTGGAGGTAGAAGGAACACAATCAGGAAGTGTCCATTGATTTTGAGTTATGAATTCCTTAACCTTTAAATGAGCCAAACTGGGAGAGTAATAAAATTCAGCAACCAGTTTATTATCACACCAAGGATCCCATAAGAAAGACAAGTTGCAATTCCGGTGTACAGATAACGTGACATTACGGGGGAAGGAAGCAGCAGTTCGGCAAATAAGTTTCCAAAATTTTGAAGCATATGAAGGGGGTGATTTCCAGATAGAGTCAAATTTTTCTCTATACCAATCACCAATCAAATTACTCTCATTATACATTCTAAAGATAAAAGAGCAAATCATATTGTGCTGAATAGAATCAAAGGAGGCCAAGCCCAATCCACCTTTAGATTTAGGCAAAGTAATAGATTTCCAAGCAATCATATGTAATCTCTTCTCCCTAATGTTCCCAAATAAGAGGAATTTGGAGCAAAGACGAGAGATAAATTTGCAACAAGCCTTAGGTATAATAGCCCCACGAATCCAACAAGCCTTTTATTTTTATATGACCAGCTCTTTATTTTTATTGTTTTATATGAACAACTCAGCAATGATAAGCACTCCGTAGTCTTTTAATATAATAAATTGTAGCATGGCATATAAAGTCCTTTTTGCCCTCCAAAAGAGTTGTATGTAGTAGTATAAATAGCACCCTGCTTTAGAAAAATTCAACAAGAAGAAGCCATAGAATTATCAAGGTATAAATTTATTTCATCAATCCTCTCAACACTTTCGCTTGCTCTAAATTAATGATTAGTTTCTAACTTGTCCGCAGGGAGTTCAGTACTTGTATTTTTTATGGGTGCGGTTGTTCAAATTCCAGCAAATTCCTTCACTTTTGTGTGGGAAAAAGATTGGAAGACAACACCTGATGGGTTAGTATCTAGTACATGTTTAATATTTTATAAAATTTATTTTTAAAGATGTTATGAAAAAAATAACTTCATTATTAAAGTTGCTGGAAGTAACTTTTCATTAAAAAATTTTTAAAAAATAACAAGAATATATTTATCAAATAACATTATTATTACTGGTTGAAAAGTAAAAACAAAGAAGCTCTAAAACTGTCCTAAAATGATAAATTATTACGTGCGGAGATCAGACAAAGAGAACCGTCCGGCTTGTCTCTGTAAACACTAAACTACGCTTCTACACTGTGCTTTTACTGTTCATAGAGACAAAATCGAACCATTTTCCGATCTCTCCCTAAATAGACCTTTATATATCATATTTTAAACCTTTTATCAGTTTATTTTATTTGATATATATATATATATATATATATATATATATTTTTTTTTTTTTCAGCACAAAGGAATTTGTGGGAGATGATGACACCTTCTTTGCCGGCAGAAGTGCCACTGTGGAGGAACTGGGCCTAACTCCCGAAAAATACTACAAATTTGCCATCCGTGTAAAGAACACTGGTGATAATCCTGTAGAGGTTTATCTCCGTGTAAAGACAAAGGAAACTCACTTACCTCCCGCACCCATTCCTGTCTCCATTAAGCCATCCGATGTGATTCAAACTATTCCAATCGGCGATGAACTCATCAACGTTGGAGGGGCATCTGACTATGTTAAATTCGGGATCCTCGGTAACCCTTCTGTCAAACCTACTGAAGGGTTTTTCATCTCTGAGGTCTGTGCTTCAGAAGCATAAAATCATACAATATAAAAATAAAGAAAGATCTTCAACTTGTTTGGGGATCTTTCCTGCAATTAATAAGAATGTGTATGGTGATGTTGTCTATGATATTTGTGTAATAAGCATATCCGGCTCTCTTCTCATTAGAGAGAGTGGTCTCAGTTATGTGTTAGGATGCTTCTATCTATCTTTGTGATCATGTTGTGATGTGTGATGATCTTAATTATAAATAAAGTTTATGTTTTATTAATCGGAGAAGAGTTTATTAACATGGTATATATGCATTCTTAGGGGCGGATTTACCCCCCTAAAAAAGTTCTTTATTATATATATCTTTAGGTAATTTGTTCATCTCCATTTATTTTATAATCTTTATTACAAGAATTTTAGGCAATTGCCTCCCCCCCCCACACACCGCAACGCAAAAAAGTTTAGTCTTTAGACAATTGTCTCTAATATAATTAAACACTTTATGTAGAGGTGTTATTGTTAGGGAACGATGAACCAAATACAAAGAAAATTTGTAAAAAAATACAAAAATATCCATACAATCAAAATTTGTTCCGGGGCAGCGCCCCCGAAAACCCCCGTAAGAGCACTAGCTCTTGACCCCAACGACTTGACCGGTCAGGTTGAATCCCGTCAGGGGTGCTGCCCCTTTGGACCTCTGACATATCTGCAAAGTGTACAACAATCACGAATATGAACAAATAGAAGTCGAGCCAATTATTTATTAAGTTCCCCTAGAATTGGGGATTTCATATGAAAGAATATGTAAAGAGATTCAGTAGAATAGTAATCACAAATCTTATATTAACTCGTATAAAAAACATATGAGAACTCATATCATAAACCTTTATTGCAAAATGAACACAATTAGATCAATAAAGAATAATAATTTAAAGATTTGAGTGAAAATTTGTTATAAATAGCTAAAGGAAAAGCTAGAGTGATGATGAATACTTTGGAGCTTTCACCAGCTTTACTTTAAGAGATCTGATAATCTAAGCTAGCATTTTCTTAATTTTTTCTTTAGTTGTTTTTCTTATGAATCCTTAAGAATATAGTTATTTATTATGTTAAAAATATGCTTAGTTAGCATGTGAATGCTTAGTTTACCCTTAAGCTTAACTAGATTTCACACTTAGCAAATCATTCAAAATTAACAAATTCTGGCATATCAAATTATATTATTCACATCATACTATCTAATTATTGCATTGTATGATTTATATCAGAATGTACCCTAAACTCTAAAATTGTGAAAGAACTACGTCTAACACCTAAAAAGAAATATAAATTTACCTTCATAGTAAATTGCACTAGTCAAATTCCAATTGTAGGTTATCTCGATTTCAAGGCTGTTGAATTTGTTAAACCCGAACCTAAAATGATTTGGGGTGGCCCTTCTCCTCAAAATATTGTTATCGACGAGTACATCCCAAGATTACGCTGCGACCTGCCAGTCAACGAAAGCAATTCCTTCCAGCGATCTCATGCTCGAATCTTCTAATCCGTCCTAAAATAAAAACAAGTACATCCGACGATATTAGATTCTTCATGCTCGGTAACATTCTTGCCATGAAAGCAGAAGGGTTCTTTATTTATTTTTGCAATATTTTATGGAAATGTTCTTGAAAAATACAAGGACAAATTTGCTCTTGGCTCACTCTCCCAACTAGGGGTGTCAATTTCGGGTCACGGGTCGGGTTCGGGTCGAACCCGAACTGACCCGGGTGGAAAACGGGTCAACCCTAACCCGACCCGGGTAGAGAAACGGGTCGAAAATCCGAACCCGGACCCGACCCGGCGGGTTGCCGGGTTGACCCGACACGACCCGGAACCGCGACGGCGGCAGCGCGCGGCAGCAGGCGTCGGCGGCAGCGCGAGCGAGCGGCACGCGGCGGGGCAGCGGGGCAGCGGGGCAGCGCACGCGGCACGCGGCACGCGGCACGGGGGGGGCAGCGGCGCGTCACGCGTGGCAGCGCGCAGTGGGGCGGGGGCAGCGGGGGCAGCGGGGCGGGGGGCAGCGGGCAGCGGCGCGTGGCAGCGGGGCAGCGGGCAGGGGGCGGGGGCAGCGGGCAGAGGGCGGGATTTCGAAATTTTTTGAATTAAACGGGTTGGCGGGTTGACCCGGCAACCCATCGGGTCAACCCGAACCCGACCCGTTTTTTGAAACGGGTCGATTTCTGGAACCCGAACCCGATCCGTTTTGAAATCGGGTCGGGTCCAACCCGGCGGGTCCGGGTCGGGTCGGGGTCGGATTTTCGTGTCGTGTCAAAAATTGACACCCCTACTCCCAACCCTTATAAACTAAGGGGCTAAGGCGTTGGTTGGTAGGACAAACCATATATTGACAATATTGGTAGATTTATGTAGTATATAGAATGTTCAGAGTTGCAACTGATGGCTAAAGAACAACAATAACGGACATAGGAACTGAAGGCAAAGGACAAGCAGTACAATCGAGTGATGATTTCCTGAGGGTATATAAGCTCGTTCTCAAAATGGCGTATAAAGAAACCAATATGAAGTATTGTTGAAAACTTCGGAACATTAAATGAATAATCAAATGTTGCTCAGTTTTCGCCTGCTTATAGTCAAATATTGATTCAGTAAGCTCGAGCTCAGTTCAAGCACGACTGAAGCTCTAAGCTTGAGCTTGAACTTAGCTAGTAAATTAAAGCACCTGCAGATTATACTTGCTTAGAAGAAACACAAAGGAAAAGTAAGAACAGAGTATTAGCTCTCGACAGTATGCTCATTGTTTTTATTTCAGCTTAGAGAAAAGCTACAGTGGTAATGTGCATATATAAGAAGAGAAAATAATTCTAGAAACTGGCGAAGCTGTTAGTAGCAGTAGGTAGTGGAACTGCATATGTGTGTAAACCAATCAAATGAAGCCACGAAGGTGTCGGAGCCAAATAAACTTGATGTGCTGCGTTGCAGCTGAACTGGGTTGTTGACAGCCCCCCTCAAATTGAATGTTCAGCGGCTGGACAGTTAATTTGGTACGAAGGATAGAGAACCTGGTGGCGGAGAGAGCTTTGGTGAAGATGTCGGCGAGCTGATCAACGGAGCTGATGTGAAAAACGTCGATCTCTTTGCTCTTGATGTGGTCGCTGGTAAAATGGTAATCAATCTCTATATGCTTGATCCTAGCGTGGAATACCGGTTGTTGGCAAGGGCGAGAGCCGAGATATTATCACAGTGAATCGGGGTTGGTTGAGATTGAGGTATGAGGAAATCAGCGGCGAGGCGATGGAGCCAAATGACGTCGGATGTGGCGAATGAGAGTGATATGTATTCGGCTTCTGTAGATGATTTCGCCACTGTAACTTGCTTCTTCACATGCCAAGAAATGAGATTAGGACCAAGGAATGTACAAAAGCCTGTGACTGATTTCCGATCTGTGGAATCCGCCGCCCAATTAGCATCGGTGTAGGTATGAAGACTGAGATCTCCCTTGCGGATTGACAAGCCATAATGAATTGTCCCTTTAATGTAATGGAGGAGACATTTGAGAAGCTGGAAATGATGGACGGAGGGATTGTGCAAATGCTGACATATGTAGTTGGTTGCAAAAGTAATGTCGGGCCAGGTAATAGTAAGATATTGAAGAGAATCAGCCAAGCGACAGTAGAGGGTGGGATCGGGATATGACGTATCGGGATCTGGTGGCTTGCTAGTTTTGAGGGAAATGGGTGTAATGGTTGGTTTACAGGAAGTGAAGCCAGCTGATTCTAAGATGGCATTGGCGTAGTGGAACTGCTGCAAGAAGATCACGGTAGTAGTGTAATGAACCTGAATACCAAGGAACATGGAAAGAGGCCCATGTTGTTGTAGCGAGAACTGATTTTGAAGTTGCGACAGCAGGTGTTCGATCATGTCTGGGTTATTCCCTGTAATTAATATGTCATCGACATATATCGGGAAATAGATCTGGATGTCTTTTTTGATGAAGCGCAGCAATGATGGGTCGGACCTGCTAAATGAGAAGCCAACATTTGTTAAAAGAGATGTCAGCTTTTGAAACCATTGGCGGGATGACTGTTTGAGGTCATAGATGGCCTTGTGTAGACGGCAAACATGATCAAGGTGTTGCGGGTTGGTGAAACCTTGAGGTTGCTGCATATATACTTCTTCTTGGAGGTCGCCATGTAAGAAGGCATTGGCAATGTCGAATTGAAGGATTTTCCAATTGTTGTGGAGGGCGACGGAAAGAAGGACACGGATGGTGGGGAGCTTGGCCACCGGGTTGAAAGTATCTTTGTAATTAATGCCGAATTGTTGTGAGTAACCATGTGCAACGAGTCTAGCCTTGTGACGGGGAATTGTAATATCAGTTCTGCTCCAAGTTCATCCGGGACGAAGTTGGATCGTCCAGGACGATCAGTACAGGTTTGTTCAGAATGGTGAAAATTGGGCAGTTTGTCCGGGACGAAATGTGGGATCGTCTGGACGAAAATTTTCCAGAGCCCAAGTCGTCCTGAGACGATAATTAATTTCGTCTGGACGAGAATTTTCCAGAGCCCAGATCGTACCGGGACGAAGTGCGATCGTCCAGGACGATCTGAGTATTTTAAAGAGGAAATGAGATATTTTGAAGAGAGAAAAAAAAATAAAATATCAGAAATTCCATCCGTGAGAAAAGGAAAAAGAGGAAAAAGGAAAAGTTGATTTCGGGAAGCCGCGGGTCCGTTTTCGTTCGTCGAGACTGTTGAGGATTTTGCTGTACGCAAGGTAAGGCACAATCCGACTTTCTCAATTTTCAGAACCGTCGCTGTTGGCGGTATTTTCTGTCCGAAGTTCGTTTTTGTTAGCGATTTTCGTCCGTATTTTCCGACTGGTTTAGTTTTTACCGCGTAACTTTCTGTATGTTGTTGACGTGCCGGGTGTGCACATTTTGAATATATTTTGGAGATTTTTGTCCGGATCATTTTGATTTGACGACGTTTTATTCTGTCTGTATTTTTCTGTGTGAATATTAAATGCTGTGGCAATAGAATAAATGTTCTGAAATGTTGTTATCTATATTATGTGCAAATTTGGTGAATTGTGATTTTCAGAAAAAAATTGTGTAAATTCCATATACTGCCGTTGTGCTGCCCGATTTTTGTCTGATTTCTGATTTGTCCGGATTTGAGCTGCAATGCTTTGATTCTGTATATGCTATTAAGGGAGCTATAAGGGGAAGTTCTGTGAAGTTCTATGAAGTTCTGAATTTCTATATATCTGTTTAGGTGCTATAAGCACTACATATGTATTCTGGTATAAGCACATCTGTTCTGGTGCCGTGAGCACAAATGGGAGGCATAAGCGGAAGTTCTGTGCTGTATGCACAAAAAGGGAGCTATAAGGGGAAGATGGGTGCTATATGCACAAGGGAGATATAAGGGGAAGTTATGATATCTGGAAGGAAGATTTGTTCTGAACTAAATATTATCTGATTTTTGTACTCTTGATGTGATTGATCTGATTCTCTGATTTCTGTAAGTGCTATCAGCTATGATGTGATATTATAATGATTTCTGTTTTATTTCTGAGTCTGATTTCTGATACTATTCTGACACGATTCTGTTCTGTTTCTGATTTGATTTGACTTCTGTTTCCGTACTGTTCTGATTTCTGTACGGATTTGTCTGTTATGTTGGTTTTGGATTCTGAGAGTTTTGATTGGAGGTTTGTAGTCTTGCTGAGCTGTTGAGCTCACCCTTGCTTTCTGGTGGTTTTCAGGTTCTGGGAAAGGGAAGGAGGTCCAGGACTAGAGTTCAGAGTCTGATCTGTTATAGGTATCTTTTGTACTTTTTGATTTTTGTACAGTCATGGCTCTTTCTGCTTTATTTTTCTGTCAGCCATGTACAGTATTTGTAGATGATTGTTTTGAGGAAAATAAAGAAAAAATATAGATGATTCGTTCCGCTGCATTTGATATTTTTAGTAGCTCTGGTCTGTTTTGTATAATATTTGGAAGATTCAGTTCAGTAAGCAAATTCCAAAGCTAGATCCTAGTTAGTTGTTAAGCTGGTCGGGATCCGGCTCGGGCAGGATCCGTCCCCGTCGGGTCGGGTCGTGACAAGCTTTGGTGGTATCAGAGCATTGGTTTTGGAATTTGGTTGGATTGTAAGACAGAGCTATAGGAAGTGATCTGTAGTGAGTTTGTCTGGGGTAGTTTTGGTTTGTTCGGCTTTTTATTGTGTTGTTTTTGTGATAGTTTTCCGGATTTTTTTGATTTTTCTGTATGGATCAGCCAGACCCAGACATGACAGACGGGCAGAGTGCCAGTCAGGCAGCACCAGTGGGGAGTACAGCCCCAGTGGCCGGTGCTGATACATTGTCTCAGTTTGCTACGCTTGTTGCTCAGATGATGAGCGAGACTCAGAGCAGAACTTCTACTGTCTGATCTGAGGATATTGATAGACATCTGCAGTTGTTTTTGAGATTGAAACCGCCGAGATTTGAGGGCGCTGTTGAGCCCAGAGCAGCCGAGGAGTGGCTGAGGAGATTGGAAAAGACCTTTGACGGAATGCAGTGTCCGTCAGATAGGAAGGTTCCATTGGCAGTGTTTCTGTTGGATGGAGAGGCTGAGCACTGGTGGGAAGGCCAGTAGGCAGCCAGATTTCAGGGCAGATTGAACTCTTTGATCACTTGGGAAGAGTTCACTGAGGTTTTTCGAGATTGGTTCGTTCCCCCTTCTGCACGACAGCAGATGCAGGAGACTTTTCTGAGGCTTGTTCAGGGGAGTAAGACGGTGATGCAGTACGAGGCTGAGTTTACTGCATTAGCCAGGTATGCTCCGCAGCTGGTTAGCACATCTGCTGAGAGGTGCTACAGATTTTTGAGGGGACTACGAGATACTTTGAGGCAGCCCCTGATACCGTTCCGGATCACTGATTTTTCTGAGCTTGTGGAGCGAGCTCGTTTGATAGAGAATGACATGATAGCTACTCAGCAGCGGTGGACTGCGAGTAGGAAGAGATTTGGAGGCAAGACTTCTGGCAGTGGTTCCTCTGGGAAGAAGAGATTTGTAGCTGGTTCTGGATCTGTTGACTCCAGGAGGAGCGGAGGGTCGTCTGGTACTGCTACTAGTACGACGAGTTCTGGTTCTGTTAGCATGGCACCTGTGTGCCAGAGTTGTGGACGCCGACATTTTGGCCAGTGCTACAGGATGACTGGTCAGTGCTATAGGTGTGGTCAGCCAGGACATCAGATTGCAGAGTGTCCACAGACTGGATTGGATCGGCGTTCTGAGTTCCGATCTGAGGGCTTTGTCAGACCTGTCAGTTCAGCAGGAAGACCGAGGACTGTTCCTCCTCGTCCTGAGGGATTTTCTGGTAGAGGTGGTGGTACTAGTTCTGGACCACGGAGACCACCTACGGCTCCCTCTGAGCAGAGTAGTTCTGTTGCTTCAGCTCCAGCTCCAGTGCAGCCCCGAGTTTATAGCTTGAGTCAGCAGGAGGCTCGAGATGCCCCCGATGTTGTGACAGGTATGATTTACATTTCTGATCAGCCCTGTCGTGTTTTGTTTGATTCTGGAGCCAGTCACTCTTTTCTGTCCGAGCGATGTTTTGAGACTTTACATTTGGATTCGATGGTTTTACCGGTTTCTCTGTCTGTGATTTTACCGGCTGGAAATCCTTTGATTGCTCGGAAGTTTTGCTTGTGTGAGGTTGACATTTCTGGCAAGAAGTGGAAATCGAGTCTGATTTTGGTACCGATTTCGTCTTATGATGTGATTCTTGGTATGGATTGGCTGAGTCAGTATGAAGCTCAGATTGATTGTCTGAAGAAGCAAGTGAGTTTGCTTATGGCTGGAGAGCGATGTGTATTTCAGGGCTTACGGGGTGTTCTCTCCAGTCTGCTTTCTGTGTTGGAGGTAAGCAAGATGTGGAAGAAAGGATGTCCAGTATTTTTGGCTTCGGTGCGGGATCTGAACCTGGAGGTTGGTTCTGTTTCTGAGATCCCAGTAGTACGGGAGTTTGCTGATGTTTTTCCTGAGGAGTTGGTTGGTTTACCTCCGGATAGGGATGTGGAGTTCTCTATCGATATTTTTCCAGGTACCGCTCTTATATCAAAAGCTCCGTACAGGATGGCACCGAAAGAACTTTCTGAGTTGAAAGTTCAGCTTCAGGAGTTGGTTGACAGAGGTTTTGTCCGTCCTAGTGGTTCGCCCTGGGGAGCACCTGTTCTGTTTGTGAAGAAGAAGGACGGTACACTCCGTATGTGTATTGATTACAGAGAATTGAACAAGGTCACGATCAAGAACAAGTATCCTTTGCCTCGGATCGATGACTTGTTCGATCAGCTTTCTGGATCTTCTGTGTTTTCGAAGATTAATTTGAGATCCGGATATTATCAGGTGAAGGTGAAGGAAGTTGATGTGGTGAAGACAGCTTTCAGTACTCGGTACGGGCATTATGAGTTCTTGGTTATGCCTTTTGGGGTAACCAACGCGCCTGCTATTTTCATGGATCTGATGAACCGAGTATTCAGGGAGTATTTGGATCAGTTTGTGATCGTCTTCATCGACGATATTTTGGTATATTCTGCTTCTGAGGATGAGCATGCCAGACACTTGAGCATGGTGTTGGAGACTTTGAGGCGGCATCAGTTGTATGCCAAGTTCTCCAAGTGTGAGTTTTGGCTAAGGAGCATTTCTTTTCTGGGGCATGTGATTAGCGGAGAAGGCATTTCTGTTGATCCCCAGAAGATTCAGGCAGTTGCTGATTGGCCGAGGCCGACTACGGTATTTGAGGTACGTAGTTTCTTGGGCATGGCCGGATATTACAGGAAATTTGTGAAAGGATTTCACAAATTTCGACGCCTCTGACGAGACTGACGCAGAAGTCAGTAGCTTTTATTTGGACACCGGAGTGTGAAGCTAGTTTTCAGAGATTGAAGGACTGTTTGACTTCAGCTCCAGTGTTAGCACTTTCGTCAGGTACGGAAGGTTTTCAGGTGTTCAGTGATGTTTCACTGAAAGGACTGGGATGTGTACTGATGCAGCATGGTCAGGTAATTGCTTATGCTTCTAGACAGTTAAAGCCACATGAGAAGAATTACCCGACACATGATCTGGAATTAGCTGCTGTGGTATTTGCTTTGAAGATTTGGCGTCATTACATGTATGGCGCCAGATGTGAGATTTCACTGATCATAAGAGCCTGAAGTACATTTTTACTCAGAAGGATCTGAATCTGAGACAGAGAAGGTGGCTCGAGTTGATCAAGGATTACGATCTGACTATTCAGTACCAGCCTGGGAAGGCTAATGTGGTAGCGGATGCTCTGAGCAGGAAGTCTTCTGGATTATCAGGTCTTCAGCTTACTTCTGATGAATTTCTGATTCGAGACATGGAGCGCTTGCAATTGGAGGTGATTTCCTCCAATGGTTTGGATTTGGCTCATCTGAGTATTCAGCATTCCTTGTCTCCAAGGATTCGAGAAGCCCAGAAGTCAGATTCTGATTATTCGAAGTTGATTGCTCAGATTGGATCTGGTAAGACTCCTGAACTTCGAATTTCTGATTCTGGTGCTATTTTCTGCAAGAACAGGTTATGGGTACCTGTGTTTGGGGATTTGAGGCAGGAGATTCTATATGAATCTCATCATTCTGGTTACACTATTCATCCAGGCAGTGGTAAGATGTATGCGGATATGAAGCTTTTGTTCTGGTGGCCTGGGATGAAGAAGGATGTGGCGGAGTTTGTGTCGAGATGCGAGGCCTGTCAGTTGGTGAAGGCAGAGCATCAGCGACCAGGTGGACTGTTGCAGTCGTTGCCTATCCCTGAGTGGAAGTGGGAAGAGGTAATGATGGACTTTGCGATGGGTTTTCCTCGATCACGGCAAGGACATGATGCCATCTGGGTGATTGTAGATCGATTGACGAAGTCCTCCCATTTTCTTCCGATCAGACACACTGATTCAGTAGATCGCTTGGCACATGTTTATGTTAAAGAGATTATCAGATTGCACGGTGTGCCGCGAGTGATTGTATCTGATCGAGACGGACATTTTACTTCCAGACTTTGGAAGGGTATTCAGCAAGGCTTGGGTACTAAACTGCATTTCAGTACAGCTTTTCATCCTCAGACTGATGGACAGTCTGAGAGGACTATTCAGGTACTGGAAGATCTGTTGAGACTTTGTGTTTTGGACTTTGGCGGAAGCTGGGAAGATCATATCCCTTTGATTGAGTTTGCTTATAACAATAGCTTCCAGTCCAGTATCGGTATGGCACCGTATGAGGCTCTGTATGGCCGGAAGTGCCGGACTCCTTTGACTTTGACGGAGGTCGGAGATAGACAGGCTTTGGGTGCCACTTTTGCTGATGAAACTGCTCAGAAGATTAGTTTGATTAAAGAAAGATTGAAAGCCGCTCAGGATCGACAGCAGAAGTATTATAATCAGAAGCACAGGTTTGTTGAGTTTCAAGTTGGTGACTTTGTGTATGTCAAAGTCAGCCCGATGAAGGGTGTGAGCAGATTTGGCCAGGTAAGCAAGCTTAGTCCAAGGTATGTTGGACCTTTTGAAATCTTGGAAAGAATTGGGAAATCTGCTTACAGACTGTTGCTTTCTGATTCGATGCCCGACGTGCATAATGTGTTTCACGTATCCACTTTGAGGAAGTGGGTATCTGACTCTGGAAAGAAGGTATCAGCTGATGAAGTTGAGATTCAGGAGAATCTGGCATACAATGAAGAGCCAAAGTTGATTTTTGCGTACGACGTCCGAAAGCTACGAAGTAAACAGATTCCGATGGTTAAAGTCCAGTGGAAGCACCGTACAGCACGGGAAGCCACTTGGGAGAAGGAGTCTGACATGAGACAGTCGTACCCGTACTTGTTTTGACTGCGGTTGGAGTGGACAATGTCGAGGACGACATTTTTTTGAAGTTGGGGAGATTGTAATATCAGTTCTACTCCAGGTTCGTCTGGGACGAAGTTGGATCGTCCGGGACGATCGGTACAGGTTTGTTCAGAATGGTGAAAATTGGGCAGTTCGTCCGGGACGAAATGCGGGATCGTCTGGACGAAAATTTTCTAGAGCCCAAGTCGTCCTGAGACGATAATTAATTTCGTCTGGACGAGAATTTTCCAGAGCCCAAATCGTACCGGGACGAAGTGCGATCGTCCAGGACGATCTGAGTATTTTAAAGAGGAAATGAGATATTTTGAAGAGAGAGAAAAAATATAAAATATCAAAAATTCCATTCGTGAGAAAAGGAAAAAGAGGAAAAAGGAAAAGTTGATTTCGGGAAGCCGCGGGTCCGTTTTCGTTCGTCGAGACTGTTGAGGATTTTGCTGTACGCAAGGTAAGGCACAATCCGACTTTCTCAATTTTCAGAACCGTCGCTGTTGGCGGTATTTTCTGTCCGAAGTTCGTTTTTGTTAGCGATTTTCGTCCATATTTTCCGACTGGTTTAGTTTTTACCGCGTAACTTTCTGTATGTTGTTGACGTGCCGGGTGTGCACATTTTGAATATATTTTGGAGATTTTTGTCCGGATCATTTTGATTTGACGACGTTTTACTCCGTCTGTATTTTTCTGTGTGAATATTAAATACTGTGGCAATAGAATAAATGTTCTGAAATGTTGTTATCTATATTCTGTGCAAATTTGGTGAATTGTAATTTTCAGGAAAAAATTGTGTAAATTTCGTATACTGCCGTTGTGCTGCCCGATTTTTGTCTGATTTCTGATTTGTCCGGATTTGAGCTGCAATGCTTTGATTCTGTATATGCTATTAAGGGAGCTATAAGGGGAAGTTCTGTGAAGTTCTATGAAGTTCTGAATTTCTGTATATCTGTTTAGGTGCTATAAGCACTACATATGTATTCTGGTATAAGCACATCTGTTCTGGTGTCGTGAGCACAAATGGGAGGCATAAGCGAAAGTTCTGGTGCTGTATGCACAAAAAGGGAGCTATAAGGGGAAGAGGGGTGCTATATGCACAAGGGAGATATAAGGGGAAGTTATGATATCTGGAAGGAAGATTTGTTCTGAACTAAATATTATCTGATTTTTGTATTCTTGATGTGATTGATCTGATTCTCTGATTTCTGTAAGTGCTATCAGCTATGATGTGATATTATAATGATTTCTGTTTTATTTCTGATTCTGATTTCTGATACTATTCTGACACGATTCTGTTCTGTTTCTGATTTGATTTGACTTCTGTTTCCGTACTGTTCTGATTTATGTACGGATTTGTCTGTTATGTTGGTTTTGGATTCTGAGAGTTTTGATTGGAGGTTTGTAGTCTTGCTGAGCTGTTGAGCTCACTCTTGCTTTCTGGTGGTTTTCAGGTTCTGAGAAAGGGAAGGGGGTCCAGGACTAGAGTTCAGAGTCTGATCTGTTATAGGTATATTTTGTACTTTTTGATTTTTGTACAGTCATGGCTCTTTCTGCTTTATTTTTCTGTCAGCCATGTACTGTATTTGTAGATGATTGTTTTGAGGAAAAGAAAGAAAAAATATAGATGATTCGTTCCGCTGCATTTGATATTTTTAGTAGCTCTGGTCTGTTTTGTATAATATTTGGAAGATTCAGTTCAGTAAGCAAATTCCAAAGCCAGATCCTAGTTAGTTGTTAAGCTGGTCGGGATCCGGCTCGGGCGGGATCCGTCCCCGTCGGGTCGGGTCGTGACAGCAATAGTGACGTCAGGGTGGAGTTTGAGCTTGTATGTCCAGCGACAACCAAGTATAGGTTTATTGGGAGGTGGTTTGGTGAGGGACCAGGTGCCCTGCTTTTGAAGTGCTAGGAATTCAGTGGACATGGCTGTACGCCAGGGGGGTAATTTGGATGCTTGGTTATAAGAGGACGGGGTAGTAAGAGGGGTGGTATGAGCAATGAGGTCAAATACGGGTTTGGGACGAAGATTACCCATTCGGGAACGGGTTTGCATTGGATGGATATTGGGGTTGTGATGCGGAGGAGTAGGAATTTGGGAGGGTGTGGGATGGGTTGGGGGGAGGACAGAGGGGGAGGTAGTTGTAGAAGGAGTTGTATTGGTGGAGGGAGAAGAGGTGATATGAGGGGGTGGTATGGAAGGTGGGAGTGTTGTGGTAGGAGGCTAAGAAGGAGGATGTAAGGTGGAGGGAGGGATTAAAAGTTAAGAAGATGATGGAGGTGTGTGAATGTTGCTAGGGGACGTAGGATGGAAATGAGAATGAAAAGAATCTTCGTGAAAGAAAACGTGTCTGGAGATATAGATTTTGTGAGTGATGGGGCTGAAGCATCGGAATCCTTTGTGGTGAGTTGAATAACCCAGGAAGATGCAGGGATGAGACCGGGGGGCGAGTTTGTGAGCTGAATGTGGTTGGAGCCACAGGAAGCAAATACAACCAAATACGCGCAAGTGGTTATAGGTGTGTGTGTGTGTGTGGGGGGGGGGGCTGTGTAATAGTGTGTAAGGGGAATTAAGGTTAATGGAAGAAGAAAGAAGGCGGTTGATTAAGTAGTTTGAAGTTTGTAGTGATTCGGCCCAGAATTTAGGTGGAAGATGAGAGGCATGGAGGAGAGTGCGGGTGGTGTCGAGGAGGTGGCGGTGTTTACGCTCGGCGGCGCCATTCTGTTCGGGTGTATATTGGCAAGACAGTTGGCGGGTGATGCCATTGTCATGGAGGTACTGATTAAAGAGATGGCTGGTATATTCGCCGCCTCCCTCGGATCGGAGGATTTTGATGCGGGCTTTAAAGACGGTTTTGATCATGGAGTGGAATTGTTTGAATTTGGAGAATGCTTCATCCTTTGTGTGTAGGAGAAACAACCAGCAAAAATGCGAATGGTCATCAATGAAAATTATGTAATATCTATAACCATTGAGAGATGGCACAGGTGCTGGTCCCTAAACATCACTGTGTATTAAGGTAAATGGTTTGGTTACATGCGTAGAACTAGTAGAGAAAGGTAACTTGTGGCTCTTGGCCACTTTACAGGACTGTCATAAAGAAACAACAGAGGAATTACAGGAAAAAGGAAGATGTTTAGATAAAATAGCCATCGTGCGTGAGTGTGGATGTCCAAGTCTGGCGTGCCAGGTGAAGTTGGAGATAGTGGAAGTGTGGAGAGCAGACGGCTTTGTGGAGTTTCGGCATTGAATGAGTAGAGTCCATCACGAATTGGGCCACAGAACAGAACTTTGTTGTCCTGTGAATCGTGAATGGAGAAGCCGCCGGAATCAAAAGAGATATAACAATTGTTATCAGATGTTAGTTTGGAAATTGATACAAGATTGTGAGATAGAGAAGGTACATGGAGAAGATTATGAAGGAGGAGCTTACGGGTGGTTTCAGGGAGTGGAAGTATGCCTTGGCCGCTGTTGTGGATGGGGAGAGAAGAACCATTGGCGATAGAGACGGAATCAGTTCCTGTGTATGGTGTCGCTGGTTGCAGGTTGTTGATGTCGGCAGTAAGGTGACTCGTAGCACCGAAATCCATTACCCATTCAGTGGGATATGGATTGGAAATGAAAGCTCGTGGACTAGGCGTTTGCGGTGGGGCATATTGCTGAGTATTGCAGCGGTGCCAACAAGAAAGTGCAGTATGTCCCATTTTACCACATATCTGGCATTGGGGTCTTGTTCTTGGAACGGATGTGGTTCCAACAGACGGTCGTGGAGATGCGTGTTTCAGATTGAATGATGAGCCGCATCCACGACTTGATTTTCCTGATCTTTCATGAGAACCAGTCGTGCGGTTGATGTATAATGCCTGGGTGTCCGATTGAAGATTAGTATCTCGTTGTAGTTCATTCTGGATGTGTATCTCTTCACTGCAAAGCAGTGAGTATAAGCTCTCAAGGTTGAGAGAATGTGGGGAAGTTCGGATAGCAACCTTGAGAGGCTTGTAAGTCGGTGGTAAGCCGTTCAGAATGAAGATAATAATATCTTATGAATCTACGTTTGAGCCAGCGACAACGATATTGTCTATGATAGTTTTTATTTGGGTGAGGTATTGAGCGATGGTCTGATTTCCCATTTTAACATTGTGAAGCTCGTGTTTGAGCTGAATCACCCTAGATCTATTAGTGGGTTGTAGCCTGATTTCGAGCGTTGCCCAAATTTTGCTCGAAGTAGATAAATGGATGATGTATGGTAGTACCGATGGTGAAATAGTCAAAATCAAAAAGCGGAAACCAGGTTCTGATTTGTAAAACCCCTCAGATTTTCCAATTTTTTTTGTGTTGTTAGTCCGTACGAACTGACTTTAGTACGGGACGAACATAATAAAATTGTGAAATCTATATGGTTAGTACGTACGAACTGCCCGTACGAACCTGAGTTCGTCCATACGAACCTGAATTCGTCGGGATGAAAATTGTACAGAGAGCAAGTCGTCCCGAGATGAATAGGATTCGTCCGGGACGATCTGATTTGATAAATATCTGATTTCGAGATATTTTGAAGAGAGAGAAAATTGGAGAGAGAAAGAGAAGGAAAAGGCTTGGTTTTGGAGGCCGCGGAGCGATTTTCGTCCGACGACGCAGTTGGAAGATTTGTTTGTCTTACAGTAAGTAATCCGAATCTTATTTTTGATTTCGAAGATTTTGAGTTTTGGTATTTTTCTGCTCAGTTTTGTGTTTCCGTTACCGAAAAACGTGCATATCTTTGTATTGACGAAACTTTTACCGTGTAACTTTTGGTATGTTTCTGAGATGATATTTTTATACGATTTGAGTATTTTCTGTAAAGTTTTCACCGGGTATTTTGACTTCTGATGTGTTTTTATCGAATGGAAAATTATCTAGCTGTTGGAAAATATTGCTTCAGTACAAGTAAAGCTTTGAAACGTTATTTTATTCGATTTATGGTAATTTGGTGATTTTCTATAACTGTGTATTTTGACTCTGCTTGGAATTTATGTCGACTGTACGATATTTTTAGGATTCTCTTGTTTTGAGTTTAATTGTGCTTATTGATTGCAATACATTAATAAGATGTATATGAATGTGGATATATGATTGAATATACTCTATAACTGAAAGACAAGTAAAGACTGGTTGAATCGTTGGTTGGAGATTGATTTACCTGTATATGATGGTGGGACGACGGGCTTTCCTTTAAAAAGGGTGTTATTATCTATTGATCACGTGATACAACAATTGGGAGTCATAAGGAGATTATGCCGACGGGCGGCTGACGGGCAAAGAGTGACGACTCTAATGAGCCAACGGATTACTAACATTGATACTAACCTTGAAAAACGTCTTAATAGTCAGTGATTATACTTGTTAAGTAAGATTACTATACTGGAATGCATGTGTAAGTATTGTTCTTATGATTTCTTCCTGGATTTACAGATTTATTGATATCGATGGATTTACGGGTTTACTGTACTGTACGATTTCATTGATTACATATTGTACATGTCATTAAATACAGATACTGATATGGATATTGATATTGCATTGATTCATTGATACTACAGATATCGATACCGATACTACTGATCCACTGATACATTGATTTGTTGTACCGATCTTATAGAACATGATACACCGAATACAGACCGATACATATGATACATATGATACACTGAACACGTGATATATAATATGATTTTACTGTATTGATTGATTTTAATTGTTATTATTGATTTGATTTCAACTGTTCTTATGATGTATTGAATAGATCGTTTTATATGATTTCATACCGATTGATACTATGGACCGGAATTGATTTCCTTATTGATCTGATTGATTCTATTGATATGATTGGGTGATGTTAATCGTAATCGTATTTAATTTGACGGATTTACTAGTACTGGTTTTTTATTGTGATTTGTTTACTGAGGATTTATCGTTACTGTACGGATTTGTTGTTACTACAAGATTTCACTATTATGGCATAATCGTTCATGTCGTCATTAGATTGTTAGTGATATTGATACATACGCGGTTACTACTGATTCATTGTACTGACATTTATGCACGTGATATACTAAGCAAGTGACATGTGATTCACTGTGCACGTGATATCGATTACTAGGTTGCATATGATTTATTGAGCAAGTGATAAATAACCGAAATTTGCAAGTGCATGTTGGTATGCGGTGATACGATTCGACTACATTGATTCGACTGATGTGATAGATAAGACGACTACTGTAGAGATTTGATGCATGTATTGATTTATTGAACATTATGAATTTTCTACTGTTCACTGATTCTATCACTGATGATTTTGGATTCTATTGTTTATGCATTGATTTCTGTTTCTGTACTGATTTTCGTATCTGCATCGATTCAATGATCATGTGCAAGTGACTGATATTGATTTGATTGATTTACATGCATATTGCTTCCGTACCATGCTTTGATTTCAGTTGTAGGCTTTGGTGACCTGCTGGACTATTTAAGCTCATTATATGTGGTTAATGATTTCAGGTCAGGGCAAGGGAGCAGGAAGTGGTGGTTAATCAAGACTGTTGACGAATCCTTTCACTATGGATGCCTGGGATGTCACATGATCTATAGCTTCCAGAGACGATGATCAGCATTCTGTTCCGATGGACAAATCGTTTTCCCGGTGTGATATCCGTCAAATCCATTCGCCGTGAATGATTTGTAGTCTCCATATCGCGTAGTTGTCGCTGGAGATCTGAACATTGACAATGGATTTTAAGTTTGACATAAGAAATTTCTTTGGCGTCGGCACAGTGAAATCTGCCATAGATGCAGATAGAAATGACGTCGCCGTAGTGCCTGAAGATGATCCTTGTTCTCCCATTTGAAGAAGGACTGGCGTGCGTTAGCACTGATTCTCTGATACCATAAAAGCACCTGCAAATTATACTTGCTTAGAAGAAACACAGAGGAAAAGTAAGAACAGAGTATTAGCTCTCGATAGTATGCTCATTGTTTTTATTTCAGCTTAGAGAAAAGCTACAGTGGTAATGTGCATATATAAGAAGAGAAGATAATTCTAGAAACTGGCGAAGCCGTTAGTAGGAGTAGGTAGTGGAACTGCATATGTGTGTAAACCAATCGAATGAAGCCACGAAGGTGCCGGAGCCAAATAAACTTGATGTGCTGCGGTGCAGCTGAACTGGGTTGTTGACAGCTAGCACATATTACACTTGGCTTGAGCTCGACTCCGTAGCTTGAACATGGCTATAGTGCTCAAAATTGACTTGATTTTAGGCTCATTAGGATGCTAGATATTAGAAAACTTTCAATTTATTTTTTCTTTTCAGTCATAAAACTAGTGCAACATATTGAACTTTAATTTTTCAAAAATTAACAAACTTAAAATAATATACTGAAGTGGTTTATACTTAATATGCATTAAAAATAAATTTAATTTTTGTAGTATATATTCTAGCAAAGATGTGAATATTTAGTTGGATATGAATTAGATCTTCAACTAGTAATAATAAAAATTAAATCTTCTGACTCGATTTAAAAAACTACAAATAAGCAATCATAAATTAATCTCAAATAGTTGGATAGAAATTGCACATATATAGTGAAGTCAGAACACAATAAAATCATACAAGACATATGTAGTAAAAAAAGAAATAAAGGCTTCATTTGAAGAAATTTTCTTCTTATTTTCTAAAGCAGCATTTTAATTCAAAATTTTTTTAATTTGAAAAAAAAATTTGTATAAAAAAATTACTATAAAAAATAATAAGAAAATTATCCCAAATGAAGTCAAAGTTTTCTGACTCAATTTAAAAAATGACAAAAATCAATCATAAATCAATCTATAATAGTTGGATATAAATAAACCTTCTCACATTTAAATCATAACTTTATCAACAACAGCATCACTATATGAATATTTTTTTCTCCATTGTTTCCTATTAACGGTCAAATTCTCATTTAAATCTAATAAAAAAAAGTCATTTCTAATACTTTCTAATCAACTCTTTTTAGGTATTCCCTATCTTTCATAGCATATATCATATCTACTACATCTATCTTCTAACCGAGTTATCAAAAAGCCGACATTTTATGCAACAAAATCATCTAAGGCTACTCTCTCTAATCTTATTTGTTGTTGGAGCTCTCTGTTCTTACTATAAAATTATGAAGCTACAGTGGTATTTTGACTCTGCTTTTAAGAAGATTTCTATTTTAAAAATTAAAAATTTTAATTATACTATAAAATTACTTTAAGAAACAGTAAGAAAGTCATCCCAAATGAACTCTACGAGTGATATTATCATAATAGAATTGCTTTTGGAAATAATTGATTGCATATTCCTTAATAGTTTATTCATCAATAATGTTGTCCCCATCATTATTAATGGTCTTACAAAGTTTGCTAACTAAGTATTTTTTTTCTCTTCCACTCTCAAATTCTATATTTTTGTCTCTAGTATTTTTCACTGTTTTGGTAGATTCTATTTAGATCAGCTATAAGTTTATTAATGGAACATTTATTATTGACATCAACAGAGTTTTGAAAAATGATTTCCCATATATTAATTTCCTCTTCAACACACTTAATAATTCCATATATATATTCCCAAAAATATTTTATATCAATTTTTTTAAAATAATGAATGATAAATCATAATGTATATAATTAATAATTTGAACTTATGATCTTAAAAAAATAATTTTCTCCTTTAGCCAATGAGCTATGAATTTTCGGTAATTCATCATTTCAGTGCCATGTAAAAATACTTTATTCACAATTCAGTAACATGAGAACTATTAAAACACTTAGATTTTCTTCAACAAAATTAGAAAATATCTCAGGAAGAGGAGAGATTATTAAATGCGGAGTTCGGACACTGAGAGCCGTTCGGTTTTGTAAATGTGAGTAGCATAGGTACAGTAAAAGCACAATGATGAACAATAACTAATATTTTTATTGTTCACAGTCACAAAACCGAGTAATTCTCTACGTTCATATTCTGCACGTAATAATGCAGTCGTATTTAAAAGTCTATAAGGACAAAGCCATTAAATTAGGAAAAACAAATAAATAGCTGTAGAGGAGAGGAATCCAAGGCAAACCTATTATTATATATCACAATCATTCTCTTCAAAAGAAATATAAAAAAAGAAAAATTTTCATTCATGAACATTCCTTCTCTCATCCATAAGTTAATATAAAATGTATTAGGACCGTAAGTGTATTAGATCTGACCTATGTTAAGAAATGTGGAGATGGAAATAAAAAGTTAATCTCTATTTAATTTTAATTTATCATAATTTAATTACGTGTAAGTTTTCGTTTGAGACAATTTTTTACTGCTTTGTTTTTTATATCATAATTATAATTTTTGTCTAATGCAAATTTTTTTACTATTTTCAATAAATTTTTGTGGTAGAAATTTGATTTTTTTATAATAATTTAACAATCAACTTTATAAAAAGTTAAAGCAGTCCCAAACGGACAGTCAATCTTATTTAAGAACTCTGTGGGAGCCTTAAATGATAGGCAAGGTGAGAAATTTTGAAAGTGGTATTGCTTCTTACAATTTTTGCAGTATGAAAGTAGAGAAGTTATATAATGAAACAGTTCCTAAATTTGAACTGCAATGCAGAATTGCAGATTACTTATTTGGTGTAGAACTCAAAAGGTAACCAAATAATAGAAGCAACACTAATGGAAAGTATCATTAAGGATCTGTTTGGGAATGCTTTTTAGAAAGCAATAATAATTTCATTTGATTAATGCTTTCTTATTCATTTTCAAAAATTTTTGTGATGAGAAATAACTTTATGTAACTATAGTGGCAAAGTTACTTTCTCCACAACAACTTCACAACCAACTTTATAAAATACTGTAATAATCCCAAAAAGACTCAAAATATAAAAAAATGTAACATGAAAAATACAATTTCTCAATATTTTACTTTTTATAGTGAAAATAATCACTTTTCTTTTGCTTTATTCTAAACAAAAAGTCTTTTAATTTATAGAAGAAATATCAATAACAAAAAATAGGATGCATCAAAATTTTATGCTTTTCGCATACATTTTTTTTGTGTGGTTGCATTAATGTCTATGATTTTTTTATTAGGACTCTACTAAAGGTGAGAATGACTTGCATTTATTTTTATTTTGTACCGCTTTTGGTTACACTTATAGTTTGTGAAAGCTACATGACACCAACTAGTCTGCTAGGTGGTTGACAAATAATTATTTATTTTACTTTTAACATATCATTATTTATTTTACTTTTAACAAGTTTTATGATCTCATTGTAGTGCAAACAGCAGAAACAAAATCAGAATCAAAGTACAATTAACACAAAAACACGTGATTTACTTAGTGCGTCGAAGATGCCTACGTTCATTGGGAGGAGATGATTTCACTATTGTGGAGAAATAAATGGGAATTACAATTTGACTCTATATCTTCTTCCCTACAATAGCTGTTACATCACTATTTACATATTTGAAATAAAGCTACAAAAGAAACTTTAATTAATACTATAATATGGGAAAACATAGTGGAGTCATCAGAAATTTGTGAGCTCTGAAAATTTGTGCCCTGTCCACTCTACGGCCCCTCTGTTTTTCTTATCAATGAGGAGAGTTTTAACGAGTAAGTTCTGAGATAAATTTTTAGAATGCATATTGGGTTTTAGATAAGACATTACCCAGAGATTTCGAACTCATTTTGTGAAGATTTTATGATATGAGTCCAGGTTTCCTATAGGAGCAAGCCCCTACAGTTAATTACCCCTTTGATAATGAGGGAGAACTTTCAATTAAGGTTAGTCATCAAACATATATAGAGTGTCAGGCGCATAGTAGCGCCATGTTTATGTATTTTAAAATTTAAAATTTAAATTTAACAATTAACCACCTTATACTTAAAGAAGATGGTGAGGGGGAATGATGATAGACTCGATCAAGATCCCATATTTCTATTGTCCTAGGTTATCATAGTCCCTAGTCTGCATAGTTAGAGGAAAGGAGGTAGTGGAGCCAACCTGACCAAAGGATCCTTGTCGGCATCCATTGGTTGCTTCATCCAAGGGTATGCATTTTGGTAAAGTAAATTGAATATATTTTATGAGAATTTCGAGGCATTTTGAATGTTTGGAAAGGTAGAATCCCCTCGGGTTGAGATTTTTTATCAACACAACTATCATGGGGGATTTTATGGATATGATCATTTCATTAATTGGACATTGTCGGCTCTGTTTGCAAGCAAAAAGAGAATCGGGTCGAGCTCCTAATTAATTGAATTATTACACGGATATTGAAACTCGATATATTCATTTCGATATGTGAATTTTCTTTATAAGAAACCTTAAAGGCCTAATATGAACATATAAAATCAAATACTTCGGTCGACACTATGATCGTGTATTTGTTCGATGATTTAGGATCAGGCTTGATCTTAAGTTTATTTCTTTATCAATGCAACATCCTCAGACGTCACGTGTGTTCATACGTCATGCTCGTTGGGGCTTATGCAGATATTTATATTTGCATAATGAGATGTGTATTTGATATAGCATGCATTTGTTGTGTGTTAATGCTTCCATGAATGACGCTGCGAATATGCATATCCGCCATAGTGTATTCACTAAATAGTGTAATGAACTTGTATGAATGATATGATGCATTTGCATGATGTACTTATAGAATGCATTTTTGTGTTGTCTGCATATTTGTATAACCTCTTTTGTGGTGTCTTAATGCATTTGTATAATATATAATATATTTGCAAGTCAATATGATGAACGACTATAATGCACTTTGCATATTGGATAATATGCTTGTATAATGTGTTATGCATGATGTAATGTATGTATGTGGAGTGTATTTTCATGTTAATGTGATGCACTACTACAGCGTAATGCATCTTGCAATGCTAAATGCATGCTTGAATGATATAATCTACTTGTCGCAATACATGTGGGAGGACATTTTAAAGTGTTTGACACTAATCAACTGTGTGAAATGATGGTCATTTAAGTGTGCGCAATTGTCACGACCCGACCCGAGACGAGACGGATCCCGCCCGCGCTGGATCGCGACGGAGCTGCACTAACCAGGATCTAGCTTTGGAATTTGGTTCGGAACTGAATCTTCCAAATAATTAATTCACACAGACTAACAAACACAGAGCTACTATGTATCATCAAATGCAGCGGAACAAAACATCTATCCGATTTCATTTCCTCAAAACAATCATCTACAGAACAGTACATGGCTTTCGACAGAAAGAAAGACAGAACAGAAAAGCCATGACTGTACAAAAACCAAAAATACAAAAGTACCTATACTGATCAGACTCTGAACTAATCCTGGACTTCCTTGCCTTTCCCAGAACCTGAAAACCACCAGAAAGCAAGGGTGAGCTCAACAGCTCAGTAAAGCAACAAACCTCCAATCAAAATCCTCAGAATCTCAAAACCAACACAGCAGACAAATCCGTACAGAATCGAAACAGATTCGGACAGATATCAAATCAACAAAACTGTACGGAAATGGAAGTTGTATCAAATCAGAAACATAACAGATCAGACACATCAGATCAACAGAATCAGAATCGTACAGATCATATCGGAACAGAACAAATCATATCAGAATCATATAGCAGATATCAGATATTTAATTAATAGCTAAATTCCCTGACACTGACTGAATCTCATAGGATCCAGGCCACTTATGCCTCCCTTTGTGCTCACGGCACCAAAACAGATCAGATCAGATGTGCTTATAGCACCAGAATACATATATAGTGCATATAGCACCTAAACAGATTGTTTCCTCGGATCCGGAACAGAACAGATATCAGATTTCATATTGAGCTCATTTCAGAATTCCCAGACACTAACTGAATCTCATAGGATCCAGGCCCCTTATAACTCCCTTTATATAGCATATACAGATAGCATATCAATTCAGAAGATTTCCGGACAAAACAGAAATTACTCAAAAATCGGGCAGCACAACGGCAGTATACAGAATTTACACAATTTTCCTGAAAATCAAAATTCACCAAATTCGCACAGAATATAGATATCAACATTTTAGAACATTTATTCTACTGCACAGATAATTTCCAAGTTCACAGAAAAATCCAGTCGACTAAAAACACAGTCGAATCAAAAATACCCGGACAAAAATCTTAAAAAAATAACCAAAATATTCACACTCGGCACTTCAACAAAAATACAGAAAGTTACGCGGTAGAAACTAAAAACCAGTCGGAAATTACGGACGAAAATCGCGAACAAAACTTAATTCCGGACAGATAATACCGCCAAACTCGACGGTTCTGAAAATTGAGAAAGTCGGATTGTGCCTTACCTTGCGTACAGCAATTTTCCTCAACAGTCTCTTCGGACGAAAACAGCTCGGCGTCGCCCCGAAAATCCACTTTTCCACTTTTTCCTTCGTTTTTCTCTCTCCTCAACTTTTTCTCTCTCTTCAAAATATCTCATTTCTATATATATCCAGACTGATCGTCCTGGACGATCGAGCTTCGTACCGGACGATCCATGAAGAGAATTATTTCGTCCAGACGAAAATTGAATATCGTCCCCGGCGAAGGGTTCTCTGACTTATTTTCGTCCAGACGATCCTGATTTCGTCCAGACGAACCATACAGCCAAACATGATTTTCTCTACACAACCTGTACCGATCGTCCCGGACGATCCGACTTCGTCCGGACGAACCTGGAGCAAAAACTGATATTACAATCTCTCCCAACTTAAAAAAAAATGTCGTCCTCGACATTATCCAGTCCAAACTCAGTCAAAACAAGTATGGGTACAACCGTCTCATGTCAGACTCCTTCTCCCAAGTGGCTTCCCGTGCAGTACGGTGCTTCCACTGGACTTTAACCATTGGAATCTGTTTACTTCTTAGCTTTCGTACGTCGTATGCCAAAAATCAACTCTGGCTCTTCCTTGTACGTCAGATTCTCCTGAATCTCAACCTCATCAGCAGATACTTTCTTCCCAGAGTCGGATACCCACTTCCTCAGAGTGGATACGTGAAACACATTATGCACATCAGGCATCGAATCAGAAAGCATCAATTTGTAAGCAGCTTTTCCAATCCTTTCCAGGATTTCAAAAGGTCCAACATACCTCGGACTAAGCTTGCTCACCTGACCAAATCTGCTCACACCCTTCATCGGGCTGACTTTGACATACACAAAGTCACCAACCTGAAACTCTACAAATCTGTGCTTCTGATTGTAATACTTCTGCTGTCGATCTTGAGCAGCTTTCAATCTTTCTCTTATCAAATTTGATCTTCTGAGCAGTTTCATCAGCAAAAGTGGCTCCCAAAGCCTGCCTATCTCCGACCTCCGTCAGAGTCAAAGGAGTACGGCACTTCCTGCCATACAAAGCTTCGTACGGTGCCATACCGATACTGGACTGAAAACTGTTGTTATAGGCAAACTCAATCAGCGGAATATGATCTTCCCAGCTTCCGCTAAAGTCCAGAACACAAAGTCTTAACAGATCTTCCAGTACCTGAATAGTCCTCTCAGACTGTCCATCGGTCTGAGGATGAAAGGCTGTACTAAAATGCAGTTTTGTACCCAAGCCTTGCTGAATGCCTTTCCAAAGTCTGGAAGTAAAACGTCCATCTCGATCAGATACGATCACACGAGGCACACCGTGCAATCTGACTATCTCTTTCACATATATCTGTGCCAAGCGATCAACTGAATCCGTCTGTCTGATCGAAAGAAAATGGGCTGACTTCGTCAATCGATCTACAACCACCCAAATAGCGTCGTGCCCTTGTCTAGATCGAGGGAAACCCATCGCAAAATCCATCGTTACCTCCTCCCATTTCCACTCAGGGATAGGCAACGACTGCAACAATCCACCTGGTCGCTGATGCTCTGCCTTTACCAACTGACAGGCTTCGCATCTCGACACAAACTCTGCTACATCTTTCTTCATCCCAGGCCACCAGAACAAAAGCTTCATATCAGCGTACATCTTACCACTGCCTGGATGTACAGTGTAGCCTGAATGATGAGATTCATACAGAATCTCCTGCCTCAAGTCTCCAAACACAGGTACCCACAACTTGTTCTTACAGAAAATAGCACCAGAATCAGAAATTCGAAGTTCAGGAGTCTTACCAGATCCAATCTGAGCAATCAACTTCGAATAATCAGAATCTAACTTCTGGGCTTCTTGAATCCTTGTTTCCAAAGTAGACCGAATACTCATCTGAGCCAACTCCAAACCACTGAAGGAAATCACTTCCAACTGCAAACGCTCCATATCACGAATCAGAAAGTCATCACAAGTAAGCTGAATACCTGATAATCCAGAAGACTTCCTGCTCAAGGCATCTGCTACCACATTAGCCTTACCAGGCTGATACTGAATAGTCAAATCATAATCTTTGATCAACTCGAGCCACCTTCTTTGTCTCAGATTCAGATCCTTCTGAGTAAAAATATACTTCAGGCTCTTATGATCAGTGTGAAAATCTCACATCTGACGCCATACAGGTAATGACGCCAAATCTTCAAAGCAAACACAACTGCAGCTAACTCCAGATCATGCGTCGGGTAATTCTTCTCATGTGGTTTCAACTGTCTAGAAGCATAAGAAATTACCTGACCATGCTGCATCAGGACACATCCCAGTCCTTTCAGTGAAGCATCACTGAACACCTGAAAACCTTCCGTACCTGACGGAAGTGCTAACACTGGAGCTGAAGTCAAACAATCCTTCAATTGCTGAAAACTCGCCTCACACTCCGGTGTCCAAACAAAAGGTACTGACTTCTGAGTCAGTCTCGTCAGAGGCGTCGAAATCTGTGAAAATTCCTTCACAAATTTCCTGTAATATCCAGCCATGCCCAAGAAACTACGTACCTCAAATACCGTAGTCGGCCTTGGCCAATTAGCAACTGCCTGAATCTTCTGGGGATCTACAGAAATGCCTTCTTAGCTAATCACATGCCCCAGAAAAGAAATGCTCTTCAGCCAGAATTCACACTTGGAGAACTTGGCATACAGCTGATGCCGCCTCAAAGTCTCTAACACAATCCTCAAATGTCTGGCATGATCATCCTCAGATGCAGAATATACCAGAATATCGTCAATGAAGACGATCACAAACTGATCCAGATACTCCCTGAATACTCGGTTCATCAGATCCATGAAAATAGCAGGCGCGTTGGTTACCCCAAAAGGCATAACCAAAAACTCATAGTGCCCGTACCGAGTACTAAAAGCTGTCTTCACCACATCAGCTTCCTTCACCTTCACCTGATAATATCCGAATCGCAAATCAATCTTCGAAAATACTGAAGATCCGGAAAGCTGATCAAACAAGTCGTCAATCCGAGGCAAAGGATACTTGTTCTTGATCGTGACCTTGTTCAAATCTCTGTAATCGATACACATACGGAGTGTACCGTCCTTCTTCTTCACAAACAGAACAGGTGCTCCCCAGGGCGAAACACTAGGGCGCACAAAACCTCTATCAACCAACTCCTGAAGCTGAACTTTTAACTCAGAAAGTTCTTTCGGTGCCATCCTGTACGGAGCTTTCGATATCGGAGCGGTACCAGGTACCAGGAAAAATATCGATAGAGAACTCCACATCTCTATCCGGAGGTAAACCAACCAGCTCTCCTCAGGAAAAATATCAGCAAACTCCCGTACCACAGGGATCTCAGAAACAGAACCAACCTCTAGGTTCAAATCCCGCACCGAAGCCAAAAACACTGGGGCATCCCTTCTTCCACATCCTGTTCACTTCCAATACCGAAATCAGACTGGAGAGAACACCTCGTAATCCCTGAAATACAACTCTTTCTCCAGCCATAAGCAAACTCACTTGCTTCTTCAGACAGTCTATCTGGGCTTCATACTGACTCAACCAATCCATGCCCAGAATTACATCATACGATGAAATCGGCAACCGAATCAAACTTGATTTCCACTTCTTGCCAGCAATCTCGATCTCACACAAACAAAATTGCCGAGCAATCAAAGGATTCCCAGCCGGTAAAATCACAGACAAAGAAACCGGAAGTAAAAGAGAATCCAAACGTAAAGCCTCAAAACAGTGCTCGGACAGAAAAGAATGACTCGCTCCAGAGTCAAACAAAACACGACAGGGCCGATCAGAAATGTAAATCGTACCTGTCACAACATCGGGAGCATCTCGAGCCTCCTGCTGACTCAAGTTGTAAACTCGTGGCTGAACTGGAACAGGAGCTGAAGCAACGGAACTACTCTGCTCCCTCTGAACAGTAGGTGGTCTCCGTGGTGCAGAACTAGAACCACCACCTCTTCCAGCAAATCCCTCAGGGCGAGGAGGAACAGTCCTCGGTCTTCCTGCTGAACCGGCAGGTCTGACAAAGCCCTCAGATCGCTGATCAAATCCCATCTGCGGACACTCTGCAATCCGATGTCCTGACTGACCACATCGGAAGCACAGACCAGCCATCCTATAACATTGGTCGAAGTGTCGCCGTCCACAGTTTTGGCACACAGGTGCCGAACTGACTGATCCCGAACTCGTCGTACTGGTAACAGTACCAGACGATCCTCCGCTCCTTCTGGAATCTCCAGATCCAGAACCGGAAACAAATCTCCTCTTTCCGGAGGAACCACTGCCAGATGCCTCGCCTCCAAACCTCTTCCTACTCGCAGTCCACCGCTGCTGAGTAGCCATCAAGTCGTTCTCTATCAATCGAGCTCGCTCCACAAGCTCGGAGAAATCAGTAATCCGGAATGGTATCAGGGACTGCCTCAAGATATCTCGCAATCCCTTCAGAAATCTGTAACATCTCTCAGCAGAAGTGCTAACCAGCTGCGGAGCGTACCTGGCTAATGCAGTAAACTCAGTCTCGTACTGCATCACCGTCTTGCTCCCCTGAACAAGCCTCAGAAAGTTCTCCTGCATCTGCTGTCGTGCAGAAGGGGGAACAAACCAATCTCGGAATACCTCAGTGAACTCTTCCCAAGTAATCAAAGAGTTCAGTCTGCCCTGAAATCTGGCTGCCTGCTGGCCGTCCCACCAGTGCTCAGCCTCTCCGTCTAACAGAAAAACTGCTAACGGTACCTTCCTGTCTGACGGACACTGCATCCCGTCAAAGGTCTTCTCCACTCTCCTCAGCCACTCTTCAGCAGCTCTGGGCTCAACAGTGCCCTCAAACCTCGGAGGTTTCAACCTCAAAAACAACTGCAAATGTCTATCCAGGTCATCAGATCTGACAGTAGAAGCTCTACTCTGAGTCTCGCTCATCATCTGAGCAACCAGCGAAGCAAACTGAGAAAGCGTATCAGCACCGACCACTGGGGCTGTACTCCCTACTGGTGCTGCCTGATCGGCACTCTGACCATCTGTCATGTCTGGGTCTGGCTGATCCATACAGAAAAATCCAGAAAATCCGGAAAAACTATCACAAAAACAACAAAAATAAAAAGTCAAACAAATCAAAATTACCCCCCAGACAGACTTACTGATCACTCCCTATAGCTCTGTTTCACAAAATTCTCAAATTCCAAAACCATTGCTCTGATACCAAAAAAAAGCTTGTCACGACCCGACCCGAGACGAGACGGATCCCGCCCGCGCTGGATCGCGACGGAGCTGCACTAACCAGGATCTAGCTTTGGAATTTGGTTCGGAACTGAATCTTCCAAATAATTAATTCACACAGACTAACAAACACAGAGCTACTATGTATCATCAAATGCAGCGGAACAAAACATCTATCCGATTTCATTTCCTCAAAACAATCATCTACAGAACAGTACATGGCTTTCGACAGAAAGAAAGACAGAACAGAAAAGCCATGACTGTACAAAAACCAAAAATACAAAAGTACCTATACTAATCAGACTCTGAACTAATCCTGGACTTCCTTGCCTTTCCCAGAACCTGAAAACCACCAGAAAGCAAGGGTGAGCTCAACAGCTCAGTAAAGCAACAAACCTCCAATCAAAATCCTCAGAATCTCAAAACCAACACAGCAGACAAATCCGTACAGAATCGAAATAGATTCGGACAGATATCAAATCAACAAAACTGTACGGAAATGGAAGTTGTATCAAATCAGAAACATAACAGATCAGACACATCAGATCAACAGAATCAGAATCGTACAGATCATATCGGAACAGAACAAATCCATATCAGAATCATATAGCAGATATCAGATATTTAATTAATAGCTAAATTCCCTGACACTGACTGAATCTCATAGGATCCAGGCCACTTATGCCTCCCTTTGTGCTCACGGCACCAAAACAGATCAGATCAGATGTGCTTATAGCACCAGAATACATATATAGTGCATATAGCACCTAAACAGATTGTTTCCTCGGATCCGGAACAGAACAGATATCAGATTTCATATTGAGCTCATTTCAGAATTCCCAGACACTAACTGAATCTCATAGGATCCAGGCCCCTTATAACTCCCTTTATATAGCATATACAGATAGCATATCAATTCAGAAGATTTCCGGACAAAACAGAAATTACTCAAAAATCGGGCAGCACAACGGCAGTATACAGAATTTACACAATTTTCCTGAAAATCAAAATTCACCAAATTCGCACAGAATATAGATATCAACATTTTAGAACATTTATTCTACTGCACAGATAATTTCCAAGTTCACAGAAAAATCCAGTCGACTAAAAACACAGTTTAATCAAAAATACCCGGACAAAAATCTTAAAAAAATAACCAAAATATTCACACTCGGCACTTCAACAAAATACAGAAAGTTACGCGGTAGAAACTAAACCAGTCGGAAATTACGGACGAAAATCGCGAACAAAACTTAATTCCGGACAGATAATACCGCCAAACTCGACGGTTCTGAAAATTGAGAAAGTCGGATTGTGCCTTACCTTGCGTACAGCAATTTCCTCAACAGTCTCTTCGGACGAAAACAGCTCGGCGTCGCCCGAAAAATCCACTTTTTCCACTTTTTCCTTCGTTTTTCTCTCTCCTCAACTTTTTCTCTCTCTTCAAAATATCTCATTTCTATATATATCCAGACTGATCGTCCTGGACGATCGAGCTTCGTACCGGACGATCCATGAAGAGAATTATTTCGTCCAGACGAAAATTGAATATCGTCCCCGGCGAAGGGTTCTCTGACTTATTTTCGTCCAGACGATCCTGATTTCGTCCAGACGAACCATACAGCCAAACATGATTTTCTCTGCACAACCTGTACCGATCGTCCCGGACGATCCGACTTCGTCCGGACGAACCTGGAGCAAAAACTGATATTACAGCAATGTTCTATTTATATACTTGTATATGCATTTTGTCTGATTGTACGAATGTTATAGAACCAGTTCAAAGTGTTACACTGCAGGTCGCTCGTTGCTTCTTGCAAGCAAGAAGTGTTGCCAAGGACCTCTTGTCACTTTCTGCAGACAGGTTATCAGGTGCATCACGAGTCCTTCAATGCTGCTCGTATGTGCTTTCATTTATTGCATGTCGACCTCCTTCGCTTGCGGGGGATCAATGTATTTACCTTACACTGAATTGTTATTAGCTATAAGGGTGTCATAGCATTCATTACATCTTGTTGATTATCACCCATAGACATATTATTGTGCATACGATAAGTTTTGTGTCATTACTAATAGGTATTTATATTCATTGCATGTTTCTTGTTTGCCATACAACCTATCTAATGTCATCATTCATAGGTGGATCAGTACATTCATTATTGATTCTTATTGGCCAATTATCACATTTTCTTGTATGCTAATTCCCATTATTCACAAAGGATCTGTGCTTCTGTTTATAAATCAACTAATAGTAGTGGTGGATAGACTGCATTCATTGGCATGTTCAACAAAAACTCCTTTGGCACATTTACCACGTTCATTAAGAGTCTTTCTTTGCTAGCAAACACATACTCCATTGTGTGCTTTCTACGATCATTTCCCTCATGAATGGCCATTGTATGCATGATAAATTCTTGGTCATTTGATGTATTTGCTTGCAATGTAGAGAGTGTTATTGTTTGCAGATGGATTAGTGTGTTCACTTGTATATTAATATTGATTGTCAGATGAGTTGTATTTATGATTGATTTTCCTACCCTTGTTGATTGGAAACTTATTTTGTTCACTTGCATGTCTTGCACTGTCGCCCATAAACACACAACAGCTCCTTGTAGCAGCTTGTAAATGGATTGTTGTGTGAGTTTGCAAACTAGCTGACATCACTTGTAGGGAGACGGTCGCATTACAAGTTCGTTACGTGTGTTATTCTTTTAGTGAGTTAGCATATTCATCTGGAGTTTTTCCAATAAGTCAACACATTCATCATCCTTGTTGATGCTTTCAAAATTTTTGGACAAGTTTGTAGGTCGATTGACATGAATGCTACAAGTTTCATATTGTTCATGTGTTGTTTATGTGTAAGTTATAACATCCATTAGAGGTTTCATATGTTGCTTGGAGCTTCATCCGCCACAACTTCCTTGCTTGCATGTTTAATTTTTACTTTGTAAATTACAATCTTGTTTTAGATATTAGGTTCTGTTTTTTGTAATTGCAAGTTTGGTTCCATGTTATTTTGTGCATTATTAATTCAAATTTATGTAGCCTTCCAACATCTACCCCATTTAGAGAAATTTTTAGAAGTCTTAGCCTGTCCATATGTCAAGAAAGACATGCATAGTCGATATCATATGACACCACAATCGTAATCTTTAATCCCACCATGCCAGAAAAGGCGTGCATGAGTTTTTAGGGGTACCTGGTGAAAATTTGTAGTTTTTTTCCCGCAGTCATAGAAGCACATACATGAGTACTTAAATCTTGCTCTGTTAGGTTAAGAAAAGTATGCACAAGGCTTACCCACCTCACCCAGCGCACTAGGTTCCTCCCACCACACCAAAAAAAAAGCGTCCAGAGGTGATCCCCTGGCACGCTGCGGGCGCTAAAAGTGAGATTTGTCATTTGGGGGCTTTTTGAGTTTGGAGCATTATACCGTAGCGAGAGTTACCAACAACGGCGATGATTGTGCAAAATTTCTTTTTACTGGTTTCTTTTCACTTTTTTCTTCTTTTCTATGTTTTTTTTATTTCTTTTTCTTCTTTTTTTGTCAATAATAATAATAATAATAATAATAATAATAATAATATCAAAATCAAAGCACAATCAATCCAAAAAAATGGTAATTTACATGGTTCGACGAAAATGCCTACGTCAATGAAGAGTGAATGATTCCACTATTGTGCATAAATAAATAAAGATTATAATTTAGCTCTCTTTCTTCTTCCCTACAACAACCCTTACATCACTATTTATAGATTTGAAACATAGCTACAAAGAAAACTTCAATTAATGTTATAATATGACAAAATCTAATCATGCCAATTATATCTCCCAATCATGCTAATTAAATCTCCCAATTTTATGCAATAATCAAATCCCCTAATCAATGCATCAATCAAATATTTTACTTAATGCAATAATCAAATCTCCTAATTAATGCACTAATTAGCCACTAAATTGTTTCCAAATCAATGCTCTCCACTATTTAAACAGATTTACAAATCAACACACCCACAGGCTTGCAAACAATCTGATCTCCAGCCAAGTTAACCCTTTGATTTTACCTCATCTCAATTCAAATATGGATGTAACTCGAATCCAAGTAGATCAAATTCAAGGAATTTGTAATTATAACATTAAAACAAGTAGAAGGAATCACATTGCAACACAACATCGTTCATTATGACCAACATTTGATCAATATTCCAGATATATGTATGTTACATGTTACAAATAAGACAAAATTATCAATTCAGACATGGATTAAAGAATACATAAATAAAGTTTGTTCAGGCAAATTACTTGTGTATATACAAGAACATGATAATTTACACAGCACACTGAAACTTAGGCAGAACTCACTATTCTTAACAAATCAACATAACAACATAACAATATCAATCATCTGAGTCCTCAGAAGCATCCAAGGAGCTTCTTTGGAGCAAGTCCTGTTGCTCTGTATTTAGCTGCCGTCTCTTCAGCCTTGAGAATTTCTTCTCCACGCTTGGCTTCCGTTATTGCTCTCTTCTCTTCTGCCTCCCTGTGAATTAAAGCAACCTTGTTCTTCATTTTTTCTACATATTCTGCCTTCTTCTTTTCCAGAGCTTCCTGCTTGTTCGTCACACTTTCGTTAAGTTGGTATTTATTTCGACTAGGAAGGAATCTGATGACCGTGCAAACGTAATGTGTTTGTGCTCAAACTCATGAAAAGAAGAAATTATTCCGTTCGGAGTCCGGACGGAAACAATTGTTTGGATATATGAGTGTACACACTGAACACAGTGTGCATAAAAATTTGATATACACTGTGTACAAATGTGTACACTCACATATTTGGACGGTTGTTCCCGTCCGAACTCCACACAGAATAATTTCTCCATGAAAAGAGCTGTACTTTTATATATTAGAAGAAAATTTCTCACAAATTAATTTGTTCAATAAAATTAAAAATCAATCACTTCAATTGATCATGTAGTAAGATGAGCTAAGAGCTATCAAACCTCTATCTTTTTCAGTTCAGCCTCTATAGCGGCCTTCTTTGTGTTCTCCCATGAAGCAATAGCTGATACCTTCTTAATTGCCCTGAAAACATATATATGAGATGATATAACAAGAACCATATGAAAGTTTGATTTGTTTAATATAAAAACCATTAATGATGTGAGAGTATTGGGTTTATGTTGGGGAAATAAGCAAACTTATTCAGACACGACAACAACAACAACATCAAGTCTTTATCCCACTACGTGGGGTCGGCTACATGAATCCTTTTTCTCCATTGTTATTAAAAGTCAAATTCTTGCTTAAATCTAATAAAAAAGGTCATTCCTAATATTTTCTAACCAAGTCTTTTTAGGTCTGCCTCTACCTTTCTTAACATAAGTCAAATCTAATACCATCTTATAGAATTTTCCCTTAAGTTTGAGGGGTACTTTTCTAGCACACAACAAGCCCGATGCATTCCTCCACTTCAACCATCCAACTTGAATTCTGCTGATAATATCCCCATCTATTTCACCATCACTCAGAACAATAGATCCAAGATATCTAAAACGTGTACTCTTATCAATGACTTGATCGCCCAAAGTCACAATCCCCTCACTAGGTCTATTACTATTAAAATTACACTCCATATATTTCGTTTTAGATCTACTCAATCGAAACCATTAGTCTCTAATGTTGACCTCCATAATTCAAGTTTACTTTCAACTCCCTCACTAGTCTTATCAATAAGAATAATATCATCAGCAAAAAGCATACATCAAGGTACATCCTCTTGCAAATGTCTAGTGAGAACATCCATGACTAAAGCAAAAAGATATGGGCTTAAGGCTGATCCTTGATGTAACCCAACCGAAATAGGGAAATACTTGGTCAAACCACCTTGTGTTTGAACACAAGTAATAGCTCCTGCATACATATCTTTAATGATTTGAATATAAGCATTATTAACTCCTTTCTTTTCAAGAACTCTCCGTAGCACTTCTCTTGGAACTTTAAACCTATTCAAACACAGAGAGCAAAAAAAAAAGAGAAAAAGATATTAAAGAACAATAACATAATTTTATATATGTTCACCTAATTGATAGCTACATCCTCTCATTATCATTGCAAATTTACAATGATTTGATTGTGCAAAATTACAACAAAGAGATAGCACCATCCTCTTTGTAAGAAAACAATAAGAGCAGCTTAAATTACAATAAACATCACAAAATTCCCTAAAGTAAATAATCCACAAATTTTGGATACCTTTCATAGCACATTTTTTTCTTAGGACAAAAGTTAGGCTGCACAATTTAATAGTTTAATCTAGTATTGAAGAGCCAAAAAATACGTGTGCCTAGAATTACCAGCTAGTTTTCCGTCTCTCATAAGCTCAAACTTTAAAACTGAAAAAGAGTTCATGCACTGAGTTCAACTTTGGCCCTCATAGATTTCATACTCCCTTGCAAAGGATTAATTATTCTGTTCAGAGGCCGAACGTTGTCCAGAGGCCAACCAGAATGTGCCATGTCACCCTGTGCTCGTTACTGCTGATGTGGCGCATTCTGATTGGTCTCTGGAAGATGTTCTGCGTCCGGTCTCCGCACATAATAATTTCTCCTCACAAAGACACATATACCGATACAAATTACTAAAGCATGACCACATGGAAGTTTTTTTCCATAAATGTAGGTTTCTAGAAAACAACTACAAAAACCACACAAGGCTAATTATCTTTATTTTATTTTATTTATTATTTTTGAAACTACTGATTATCATATTTGGGAGGAAGGGTACACAGTTAAAAACAAAATTAGTATGGATAGCACCCCCAATCTGGCATTTGTTTGCATCAACTGTGAGACAAAGGACCTCAATCTTAGTTCTTAATGTGGGTTCTCTATCAAAATTCATGACTGTTTTAGTTTACAATGTTATCATCAACATCATTAGTCTAATCCTAGTTGGGGTTGATTTTTGGTTTTCTATGTGCCTACAATAATAAAATCCACCTAACCATTAACAAACAAAGTGACAGCTCACAACTTTGAATCTTTTCAAAAAAAAAAAATGTAAACTAAAGTAACAAAGAAAATTATTTCAAAAATGCTACTCGTTGGAAAAATCTTTAAACACTTGAGAGTTCATAAGTAGCCAGTAAAGCTGGTCCAAAAGCAAAGACAGATTCCCCATTTTTTCTTTATCTACTTCTGCTTTTTTTCGCTTTATAAGAATAGCTATATATGCACATAGAGAAAAAGAAATAGCCTCGGAGCAAGTTATGAAGCACTCAATGAAGGGCACATACTTATTCTCAGCTTTGACCTTTTCACTGTCTTCCCAAGCCCTTATTAAAGACAATCGCTTCTCGGTTTCAACCCTTGCAAGAACAGCATCTGAAGAAAAAGATGGGAATTTTGTCAATAAGCAAGCCTGTTTAAGAGAACAATACCAGACAATGAAGCTGAATGTAAGCATTTATAATGATAGTTATTTGAACACTTACCTCTATTTATTGAACCACCGGGGCTTTTCTCTGTCGGAGGGTCTGCAACTTCTGTAAGCAAAGAAAGAAAGAGTATGTTAAAAACTGAATATATTATATTCTGTCACGAAAAAAGCTTCCTTGTAGAAAAACAATAACAAGGGGGAAGCAGAAAATCACAAGTCCTAAAACTGCGATGCATCAGCACAAAATAAGGAAGTGGTGATTGCAGTACATATAAAACAGTTCGGCGAAAACAATATTAAGAGAAGAGAATGCAATGTAGGGGAAAGTGTAGCCTATTAGTTAGAAGATTGTCATTTCAGCAATAGTGGAGAGTTTTTATCAAATGCTCCTAGTAAAGTTCTTTTTTTAATGTGGAAAATATACAACATTTTAAGATGGCAAAGATTGTAAATTATAAGAGAAAATAAAGGATTTAATAAAATTAGTATATGCATTTACAATTGAATAACTTGACAAATGCATGTAGCAACATGTGAAATTGGCCAAAGTAATGTCACCGTCCAACTTTCTTGCTCTCCCTTGCTGCTTATTAGTTTAGTTACAATGAACTAACTCTGAAATAAATAAATTCTAAAGAGGACATTGTTAAGTAAATCACAAAATGAAACAAATAAGAAAAGAAAACAATAGAAAAGCAAACCAAAATTTAACGCGGAAAATCCGGAAAAAAAAAATGAAGCCACAACACACCAAAAAATTCACAATGAAAATGAGAGAAATTGTGCAGATCTCTCTTTTCTCACTCTCTCCTTGTCTATGTTCATTTCTCCTTTCGTTCTACACAGGATACAACCTACAGTTTTGTAGCTCTCTGCTCTGTCTCCAACCTGAGACTCCAACAACACAGTGTGTGAGTATACAATGTTGCAGCGGTTGAGTCTACATCGTTATAGCATTAAATGGCTATATTAATAGGAAAAAGAAATTCGGGGCGGGGCAAAGCCCCCAAACCCCAAGCAGGAGGAGCTGCCCCTGTACAACCTCCCAGCAAGCTCAACCGATAGTATTTAAGTCTAAGACAATAGTACAACTTGAATGATCGATACAGTTTGATTCCACATAAGACTAATAGATATTTACATACATGGTACTTGAAACATTAGGATTTATAATTTAACACATAAACTTTACTATTTACATCATCTAACACTATTAACAAAGTTAATGGATCTCACTAAACACGAGGTGAGAAGAGGTGGACTATCTTGGTCGGCCAAGCAACTCTAGGCAGTAGTTCACCAAATTTGGAGGAGGTAGTGACCAGAGGTGAAAACATGGCAAAGGCAATGGCTGGAAAATACGAACACGACTGAGGTAGTCATTATTGGAGATTAGTAGGATTGGTGTTGTGTGAAGGTAGGCTGAATTGGTAGTCACTAGTGACCTATGGAGGGCAATGGGACTAGCTATGAAGGGTGACAAGATCAGGCTGCGTCATGAAAGGATGGTAAGGACAAGTGTTATTTTTTATTTTTATTGTGATGTTTTGTATGCTATGCACATAAATAATGAAAATTTAAGTGTTAAATATGTAAATCCTAATATAATTAATTCTAAAATTTTATTAAGTCTATATATTAAAAAAATGCAATAGATATATAAGAAATATGCCTCATTGATTTTGGTAAAACCATCAACATTTCCAGAATATCTGAGTTATTATACATAAAAAATTCCAATTTTGGAATTCTTTGGTAAGGTTTGCTGCTATACTTAGCCAATTTAATACAAATCTAAAATGGGAAATAAATATATAAGAGAAAGAGCGCTAACCTTTGTTTGGATTGAAGGAAAGTAACACGAAAAAACAACAACAACAAATACAAACCTTTATCCTACTATGTGGGGTTGGTTACATGAATCTTTTTTCTCCATTGTGTCCTGTTAAGAGTCAAATTTTTATCTAACTCTAATAAAAAAAGGTCATTTCTAATATTTTCTAACCAAGTCTTTTTAGATTTACAATTATCTTTCTTAACATAAGTCAAATATAAAACATCTACTTTCCTAATCGGGCCATCTAAAGGCTACAGTTTTATGTGACCAAACCTTCTAAGGCGGCTCTCTCTAATCTAGTAGAATTCAAGTTGGATGGTTGAAGCGGAGAAATGCATCGTCCTTGTTGTGTGATAGAAAAGTCCCTCTCAAACTTAAGGAAAAATCCTATAAGATGGTAGTGAGACCTACAATGCCTTATGGTGCAGAATGTTGGCCATTAAAAGAAAAGCATAATACTCATAGAAGAACATGTGAATCGATAATGAAATTACAGTAATTGAAATGAGCTTTTTACCCTTTTTTTTTTTCATTTCCTTACACACAAATTACTAGCATCCAAAAACAGCCTTAAAATTTGAAACTTGTTAGTTTGTCTTTGTTAACATCAATAATACTACAATATGGTTGCACAAAATAATGGCCCATATAGAAATTCATACAGCGCCACCTACAATTAACACAATCATATAAGAGCAGAACCCCCTACAATTAACATACTCATAGAAGAGTAGAACTCAAGATTCAAAACTCTCCCAAAGTATAGCCCAAAAAAAATCTCTGAAACATTAAGTTGTGAAGAAGATTATTTGTCACAATACAAATTAAAATCCAACAAAAAAACAGATAAAAAAATCCCATCATTAATAAACTTAGCTAGTTAAAATAAAAATAAAAAATTTTGTTTGCGCTTGGAATTATTTGGTGAGGTTTGGATTCATTTTCCTTTTGTTAAATAAAAAAAAACATGTCTAGATGATCGATCTTCTTTAGTTATTTTCAATTGGTAGCAATAGAGAACAGAAAATATTAGTTCACTCTGATCAAGCAGATAAGTTTATTCACAAAATATAAATTCAAGAAAGATATAATTTCCTTAAAGGCTTTATTCCAAAAGCATAACAACAAACCGTCACAATCTAACAAGTTTTTTTTTTTTTTTTTTTTTTTGAATTAAAGACCTTTAAAAAGGGAAACAAGGAATCCACACAATACCTAAAATTACATTCCTTCAACCGAAATTAATGACAAAAAAAAATTACGAATTTCTCAACCTAACAACAAAACCATGTAGAGAATTCAAGAGATAAGCAAGAATTAAGAAATGATTAAAATAATATTTTGGTTAAAAACGAGAAGAAAACAACAGAGGAGATGGCGCTAAAAAAAAGAACAGCTTTGAGCCCTTACTCTCCACAATAGCAAGAGTTTTCGAGTCGTCGACCTTCTCCTCCAGCACCGGCGGTATAACCGCCTTCTCCTCCGTCACATCCTTTGCCGGCTCCAACGATGGCAGCTCCGGCGGCGGCGTTGCAGTTGCTGCAGCTGCCTCTCCTCCGGCCTCCACCTTCTTTACCTCTTCTTCACTCATCCTTCAGCGCTTGGTCACCTCTCTTCTTCGTTCGCAGAATGGATGAACCTTGAGCCGACAGCTCCTCACCTGCAATTCAAGCTCTCACAGCATAGATCTATATAGTGGGCAGAGGAAGAGTATGCAACTTTGCAGCTATAAAGAGGGGTAAGCGGAGAAACCCACTTATCCGGAGCTATGTCTAACTATTATTATTATTATTATTATTATTATTTATCTACATAAATAAGAGTCCACCTCAATACCCCGAGAATTATTCGCTTTAGTATACGACTCAAATTCATTTTTTACAAATATAACACTTAAAATTTTAAGGGGCTTACACAGTGGCGGAGCTAGAAAATGTATGTAGGGGGGCCTAATTTTTTTTTTCTTTTTAAATTTTTCCTCAAATTTTTTAATCGGACTTGGAACCGGCATGGATAGTTTTAATTTTTTTTTTCAAAGTATTATTTGAGAAGATAGATTATTAAATATTAAATAATAAACAACTTACGGTTTATAACGTCGACTATTAATATTCTGAAAGAATTAAATGATTATTTTATTATCAACATTATATAAAATATATTTTTTAATATAAGCAAGTAACTTATCATTCAATCAATGCTCTTCAATTATATTTCGCAGCTGATTTTTTAGCTACCGGTCATGAGATTATATTTGTTGTATTAAAAGCATATATCATATGTGTGGCATTCGTTGTCTCTTCTGCTTCTAAGGTCGTTTATGAGGCTCATTACTCGGAGCAATTATTACGTCAGGTCACCTAACGCGTTCAGAGACTAATAATCATGCGCCACATCACCTGAAACTCGGTATTGAGCACTCGATATTGCTCGGTATACGTTTGGATTTCCAGTTTTTGTCCGGACGTAATAACTTCTCCATTATTACTCGCTTCCATCATAAAATGATCAGATTGAAGTTTGTAGAAACCCGCACTTTGAAATAAAAACAAAAGAAACAAAGGAAGAAAGGCGTTTGTGTCTGCTATGTAATGGAAGAAGCTGTAGTGAGAGAGAGTTTTTTTATTGTAAGAGTATATTATTCGCATGCATCAAGCTATAAAATATATAATGTTTGAAATCTGCATAGTTTTATCCTTCTTTTGTATGTGCAGTTCAATAGTTGATATGAGAGAAGGATTTTTAGCTTTGATCCCATCATTTGCTTCTTTACAGTAAAATATCCTTTTTTTATCAATTTTTTTTTGCCCCCCCACCCCCCCCCCCCCCCCCCCCCCCCCCCCCCCCCCCTCCCAATGGGCTTACATACATACCAGGCTATTAGCCTATTACCAATTTAATATTCAAAATTTTAATATCTCATATCTATCCCTCATAGATAATTTTAATATCAAATATATCACTCCGATATTTCATTACAACCTCTAATAACACCATATAAACTTTAATATTTCATTCCTTACACTCATATTTGATCTATGGATGGTACGCATGAAATATAATTTTTTTTTATTTTAGATATGTAAATAGCATGATATAAAATGGTATATGTAATTCCCTTAAATTTTAAATAACTTTAAAAATAATACTCTCATCATCCTCTTCTATATATTTTTAATCTTTTATCATGAAAACAATAGTTTTGAGACTCAATAGCAATGAGTTCGAGCAAATGAGACTAAGTGAATCGGATAGAGGCTAACAAAGTCGAAGTGGCAATCACGAGAGGTGTGAAGGCCAACATCAAGTGATACACAACGGATTTATGGCGAGGAGATTCAATCGAATAAAACAAAGATGTTGTAAGATGTAAATGTCTTGCATTTGACGCATCCCACAAGATCTACTCTCAACTTCCAATTTTCGGCAACTGACCTTTCTTGTTAGATCCGTATCAAAATTTCTTATCCTCGAGGGTTTCATAATTGTGGTTAGACTAAGTTTTATATTATATAAATTCCAAAATTTATATGTTAAATATGTTATATGTAAAGCCTAATTTTTAGACGCTATATAAATCCCCCTAAAAACTGTGAGATACTTTCCTTGTGGAAGAAGCACTTCCACCGGATCTTGAGAGAGGAGGAGGAGGGAGAGAGGAGAGGGAGGAGAGCCAAAAACTCTGCAAACTTTATTTCTCTTTGCCTTACCTATTACAAGCTAAAGACTCCTAAAGCTATACAAAGCAACACAAATGAATACACTATGCCATACAAGAAACCTAAACTAAAGCAATCCTAAATCTAAGAACACATACATAACAAAAACTTTTAGTGTAACTTACATACATTGCACACAAATATTATCATTTTCACGTTTAACACCTAAAGTTCACTATTAACATAACAAAATTACCATCAATTTTTTTAGGGAAGACAAGACGGATCTAACTTAAAGTTGCTTCAACCACCAAGCCCCTCATTCTTAAGAAATTATTACGTGTAGAGTCCGGATGTAGCTATGTCAGGACTCGAATTAAATGAAGATACATTGCTTCAGCATGACCCAATGACCCAGCCCACATGTACACACTGTGTATAACTTGTACACTGTATGCATATAAGGAGAATTTATACACACTTTGGGTTGGGTCGTCGAGTCACGCTAGAAAAAAAAATACAAGTGTCTTCATTTAAATGAAATGTCAAATATAAAACTACATCCAGACTCTGCAGGTAATAATTTCTCTTGATTCCCTGCTTAGACAGGCCCGCTCCATGTTACTTGTGGAGAATGTAGAAAAAGAAATCAAGATAAAACCTTGCAATAGGATCATTGGGGAAGGACCCTTAACGGGTGAAGGAGGATAAAGGACCAATGGTGTGTGAGAAGAAGGATGAAGAAAACGACTATGTGTGAAAGGTGACGGATCTCTTTGGTAAAGAACGACAAAGCTTGTTGTGGTGAGATATTAGAGAGGGTGATCAGTTTATGAGTTATTTCATATGCTTTTAGAAGTTTTGAGAAGTATATATGTAAATATTGAAGCTTACATATTAATTATGTAAATAGTAGATTTTTTAGTTCTATATATTTAAATTCCCCAAAATTTTATTTCAAAAGTATAAATTTGTTTTAAGAGAATCAATATTATGATTTTGATTGTAATTGATACGTCGTCAAAAAATTATCTTGATCAGGCATGAATCTCGAGGCAAAAATCAAGTCAGAAACTTCAAAAATTAAATCCGGAATCACCTGAACTCCGATTTCAGCAAACTTACAATTGAACTGATCGTCTCAGAAATATGAACCCAACGACACCAAATTCAACTCAATCCGAGCCCAAATGGGTCAGAATTGAAGACCCGAAGCACTGTTGGAAAGTTCATACCGCAATTTGAGTTACCAAACGATCTCCGATTTTAACGAGCTTATAGTCGAATCGAACGGCTCAACGAGACAAATCCAAATAGCCCCAAGATCGCCGAATTCCAACATCATTAAGACCTTCAAATGTCTGACGAACTGTGCACGATAAAGGGATTCAATATCAACCGTCCATTCGACCACTCCCTATTTGCCCCTGATCTCACACCTATTTACAAGCTATGCCACTCCAGAAAATTTATAAATAGACCCCTCATTTCTCTTGAGAAGGAGACCAAGCAAGAAGGAGGAGAAGAAGAAGAGAAGAATAGGAGGGAAGAGACTCCTCCTCGACCACTGTCGGAGTTCCGCCCGAACTCCAAATGACACCGGAATTCTGCCCGACTTCCACGGGATGCTAGAATTCTACCTAACTTCCACGAGATGTTGAAATTCTGCCCAAGTAATAACAGAGTTCCCCCCCCTGACGCCAAAACTCCACCCAAGTGATACCGGAGTTCTCCTCGGCCACCAACAGACGTCAGACTTCTATCCAACACCGGACCTTCACTCATCGCCAAGTTTCTACCTGACGCCGGACTTCTACCTGTTATCGGACTTTCGCTGGACGTCTATCCGAAGATGGATTCCTTTCCATTATTGGACTTCTACCTGACGCCGTCATTCTGACATTCGTCGTCAGACAACAGTTCTTCCGACCTCCGTCACCAGCCGACTACGATCCTCCTGACCCGCTGACTACAATCTTTCTGACATCCGTCGCCCGTCGACTACGGTCCTCTTGACTTACGTCGCCCGTCGACTACAGTCTTTCCGACCTTCGTCGCCCACCGACTACGGTCCTTCTGATTTACGTCGCCTACCGACTACGGTCCTTCCAACCTCCGTCGCCAGTCGACTACGGTCCTCCTAACTTACGTCGTTCGCATACAACGGTCTTTATGACCTCCGTCGCCTGCCGACTACGATTCTTCTGACCTCTGTCACCAGACTATATTCCTCCCGACCAAACGAACACGTCAACAGTGACTCTTTGTATTTCCAACATGTAATGTACTTCATATAATGTACATCAAGCCCAAGCCTTCCCCCAAGGAAGGGCCTCATTTGTAATCGACTACAATACTAGTGGACTCATTCAAACTGGGCTAGGCCCCGTGGTTTTTCCCCCTTTTTAGGAGTTTTCCACGTAAAAATCTTGGTGTCTCATAAATAATAGACCCTTTCTCTTATCTGATTGCGTGCTGGATTTTCGTACAACGCTAAGAAGTTAAACTTTATATTTCTCTACCGCCGCCACGAATACTCCTGGACGCAACAGTAATTATAAAAATTTATCATTTAAATTAGTTAAAACTATGTAAACAAATTATTATTTGAAATCTCAAACACTTGTATTTTTAATTTTGAAAGTTCAGGCTGGTTCGCTTTGTAATTGCCAAGTTTTCCTTTGACAAATAGGATGATTATGTCGACCAACTTCCATCATCAGATTTCAAATGTCAGCATTCGTTAATAAGATCAAATACGATGAACATCATTACTCTATTGTAGGTGTCTGTCATTGACAGATACTGAAAACCATCATCATTTGTTCTCTAACAACAACAATTTATCTATATTGAAGCTTGTCATTGCTCCTCCTAACATTATTGTCCACCGGGCTTCGTTTGGTACGACTTTTTTATCATTTCTTAAAACAAAATTTAAGTCAAAAACTAAAATTTTTATACTAAAACACTGTTTTAAAAATTAATCAAAAAATTATTCCAAACGAAACATTAATCATTAATCGATGTCAATGTCGACTGGCATTCGCCGTCTGTCATCAACATCATCCGCTTTAGAATGACAAAGAAAAAAAGACCTTTACAACTCCAATCTCCAACTATGAAAAATGACAAATTATTCAAATCTTCAACATAATATTGGAAATATTTCATTTGTTTTATTTTATTTTATTTATATAAACATTCAAGCTTATAATAAATTTATTTAACGGAGAATTGAATTTCACTGATTTAAAAAATAATGAGTAATTTTAAAGCTCATAATATCTTGAGCAATTTCGGACTTCAAGTGAATATATATTCATATGAAAGCAGTTATATGATCGTTAAAGCGGATCCGAATCAGAGGAAATGAAAAGCCGGTCACATTACATGTGGGCCAGCATGGAAGAAAAGATTTTTTCATAGGACTCCTTCCGATCGCTAATTAAAAAAAGCAATAAAATAATAATTTTTTCTTTGAAAATTATTAATAAATAAACAAAATTCCATGCCAGTTGCTTCTAAGTTTTAACTTGGTTCGTTTGTGACAGTTATTTTTTATTTTTAAAAATAATTATATATATATATATATATATATATATATATATATATATATATATATATATATTAAGAATAACAAAAACATAGTAGTAAAAAATGATCTAAAACAAAAAGTCAGATTTGATTTAGGATGATTTTTTTATTATTTTTAAAAAAAATTTATAATACAAAAAATTTTTAAATTATAAATTTTGTACTAAAAAATTATTTTTAGAAATAAATAAGAAAGTTATCACAAACAAAATTTTTACCTTCAGGCAACTCACTTTGGTCTAGACCTGTCAATTTCGGATCACGGGTCGGGTTCGGGTCAACCCGACCCATTTTTGCAAACGGGTCGATTTTTCGGACCCGAACCCGACCAGCTTCGGGTTCGGGTCAACCCGACTCGATCCGCGTGCAGCGGACGCGTGGCAGTAGCCCGGGCGGGGGCAGCGGACGCGGGGGGGCAGCAGCGCGCGCGGGGGGGGGGCAGCAAACGCGGGGCGGGGCATCAGTGCGGGCGGGGGCAGCGGGCAACAGACGGGAATCCAAATTTTTAAAATTAAATGGATTTTCTTCGGGTTGACCCGACAACCCATCAGGTCAACCTGAACCCGTCCCGTTTTTGCAAACTGGTCGGTTTTCCGGACTCGAACCCGTCCAACTTCGGGTTCAGGTCTGGGTCAACCCAAACCCGAAAATTCCGGGTCGGGTTTTCGGGTTAGGTCCAATATTGACAGGTCTACTTTGGTATATTGGTTGTGCTTTAATTATCAACCAAGAGGTATTGAATTTGAGTCTTTTCAATGTACTATGTGTGTAAACTTTAATTATCACTTTGATATTTTATTTGTAAATATTGATTACTTTTTTATAGGAATTTTACTTGCAACATTATAATCATATGGAAAATTAGGACAGCCTAATTGATTAATGCTTAAACGGGTCTTAATAACCCAAAAATAGCACATAGCTATTAGCATGTTTGGATAAGGTTTTATTTGGGACGATTTTCTTATTGTTTCTTAAAGCCACTTTCTGATACATAAATTAAAATTTTTATATTAAAACGTTGCTTCAAGAAACAGTAAGAATGTAGTCCCAAACAAAACCTCGGTCTTCCTCATTAAAAGAAACGAAATTTCATCAAAGGAGGCAAAGAAGTTTTAGCAACTAGGTCAAAATTTTAACCAGAAAACACTGCCTCACATGAATCAAGCGAAGCCAAGCAGAATGGAAGAAATGGAGAAGAAGAAATTAAATCAACCCTACCTAAAACTATTGGAAGCATAACTCAAATAATTTTAAGTAATTAACAATATAATTAGTAGTTTAAATAATATTTAAATGATTAATAAATAATTAAATAACTAGTTGTTTCAAATAATAAATTGATAATTATCAATTTAGTTAGTCAACTACTTATTAAAATAAACATCTTAATATAGAATTAGATAATTAGTAATTAAATCATTAGTTATGCTATCTTATAGTCAAGTTAGCTTCTAATCACACTATTTATAATATATTAACTTATTGATGATTACTAAAGCTAGAATTAATCAAAAATTCATATTTAAAATACATATAAAACTTAAAACATAAATTAAATATAATTTTTAATTGAACTGGCTATCTTAAATTCTAAGTTGTATTGTCAAATAATCTCATAACAACAACAAAAACATCAACCTTTTATCCCACTATGAGGGGTTGGCTACATGAATCCTTTTTCTTCATTTTGTCCTGTTAAAGTCAAATTCTCATTTAAATCTAATAAAAAAATATCATTTCTAATATTTTCTAACAAAGTCCTTTTAGGTCTACTTCTACCCTTCTTAACTTTTTTTTTTTGTCGTTTTATATGCAACCAAACCATCTAAGACGACTCTCTCTAATCTTATCTTCCACTGAAGCTACTCCAACCTTTTCACATATATGTTCATTTCATATCATGTCTCTAAGACTAAAGCCACTCATCCACCTGAGCATCCTCATCTTTGCGACACTTAACTTAATATTATGCTTCTCTTTTAATGGCCAACATTCTGCATCATAAAGCATTCCATGTCTAACCACCATCTTATAGAATTTTTCCTTATGTTTGAGCAGGACTTTTCTATCACACAACAAACCGGATGTATTCCTTCACTCCAACCATCCAACTTGAATTCTACTAATAATATTCCCATTTATTTCACCATCACTCTGAACAATAGACCCAAAATATGTCGAATAATCTCATAAGATTTATCAAAATTTAATATATTCTTTTGCCAAACAATTTTTAGAATTGAACACCTTCGGGATTTAATAAATCCGGATTTACTTAATCATAATTGAGTTAAATCCTACTTGTTTCCGAACACCCCTTAGGTTTAGCAGAATTCTTGTTACTTAGCTTTAAGACGGAACGGTTAGCAGCTAAACCAACAACCACATCAGTAGGTGCCTTGGAGCTTACGACTGCAAGAATCCAAGCAGGTAGTTCTCGACATTGGCAATGTCAACTACAACATCATTGGTTTCTTCTGTTAAATCGCCATTCCAATAATGCAGAAACCTTTCAGAACTCGCATTCTATTCAAGGGGCTTTTTATTTGGCTGTAAAGTGAATGCGTATAAAATAAATACAATGTAAAGTAAATATTTTTAGATTATTTAGCTGTTTGAAAAGTAAATGCAGAGAAACTGTTGTTTTTGTTTAATTGAGTGTATGCAGAGTAAAGTAATATTAGTGCATTATGAATACTTAAAGGTCACAATTGACATATCAAAATGAGCTATGTACACAAATGATTACACAAATAAACTGATTACACAAATTATCGATTATCACAGAACAAACTGATTACACAACTCATATACGCTAATTGTAATGGTATGTCATCATTTATAATTATTTACTTAAAATTTATAAGATATGGCATTATTTATCTACAATTTACAAGATCGGAGAATGGAGGCCAATGCTCATAGGATTGTAGCTGACGAAATCTGACATCTTGAACTTGCGGACTGGGCCTAAATCCCCATCGAAAAAGGATAACTCATAGGTCTGATCGCACTGTTGAGAACCTTTCTCCAAAGCTCTACCAATCCTAGCGAAGCATCTCGGCCTCCATCTAGTGGAAGGGGAGAATGCAAGAGAGGATGTGCAGTGGTGGGCGTCGACGGGATACTTGTATGTAAGAGGGAGAAGACAGGTTGCGTGGTGGCAGGTGCCAGAAGATTTGCTCCATGAGCTTATTGCAAACTCTACCTCACACGACAGGAAGGGAAACATCGTCGAAGGGGCGAAGTCAAACAGCAGGAAGAAGCTGAATTTCTTTCGCCCACATCTTGTGAATTTCTTTTCTGCTCAAATTTGAGCTGGTTTAATTTACTCATGAAATGAACTACAACAAGGAGATCAGAATTCAGCGGGATTTTGTTTCACTTTGTTCCGTGTCAAACCAAATAATGAAAAAGTTAAAACCCATATATTAACTTTACATTCGATTTGTTGCCAACCAAACAGCTCCTCAATCAATAGTATTACTGCAGCAAGAAATCAATAAACCTTTTTGACTTCCAGTTCAAAAATTTCCCCAGCTGAAATTCAATTCAAATGTAGAAGGGTCTTCGTTTTAACTACTACTACTATAACAATATCAAGCCTTTTACAATACGCGGGATTAGCTATTTGAATAATTTTTCTTTATTTTATACTATAAAGGGTTAAGTTTTTATTTAAATCTAATAAAAAAAAATCATTTCTAATAGCTTTTTATCGAGTCTTTTTTAGATCTAACTCCACCTTTCTTAACATAGATTAGATCTAATACATCTACTCTCCTAATCAGGTCATCGAAAAACCGAAATTTTATATGATCAAATCATCTAAAATGACTCTCTCTAATCTTATCTGCCACTGGAGCTATTCTAATCTTTTCGATCTTCGTTTTAAATGTGATAAAAAAGTCAACCCAACTCATTATTGCCAAAACAAGTACTATTTGTTGCTAGAAATATATGATGATTATTATTCGGGTATAGTAGAAATCACCATTGAGCCTGAAGCAGAACAACTACAATTGGTATCAAGCATTGCCTAAGTGCTTTAGTGGCTTAATTAAATCCTTTGCTTCACCTCACGGGCCTCTAGAATCACCGAGGGGTTCATGCATTAGTGGATAGTGAAAGATCTAAACTTTATTCAAGAATCAGTGGCTAAATAATTCGGATTTCTTCTTCTCCGCCTTAAGAAATTCAACATTTTTGTTGGGAATAGGAGAGATTATTATGTGCGGTCATCGATCGTTCAGTGACTAATCAGGATGTGCAACGTCACCCGATACAAAACGGCACGCAATAATGGAACATAGCATATTGATGATGCGGCGTGCCTAATTAACCTCTGGATGGCGTCCGGTCACTGCACATAATAATTTCGCTGGGAATGAAGATCACCCATGTTGTGAATCAAATGGGTTAACGAGTCATAGTCGGATTGCTAGTGGGTCATGTTCATATTGGTTTTTTTGACTAACTTGTTAAATGGATTGGGTAGATTAACTAGATTCATGTTGGATCAATTTCAAGTCGGACTTGAACCCGACCCATCAACCTGTTTTGATACTCAAAATTTTGATGCCCACAAAGCAATTAAGACACATAAATTATAATTTACCTAGATTACTTAAAAAATCATTAGACAAAGTAGCCTAAAGAGGTCACTTATCAACAACATCAAAAGTTAAGGCTTCAAATTTATTGTCTCTAGCTATGCCAACTAAAGCAACATTATTAGTCTAATCATGCTCCTTTAAATACTCCAATATCTAATCACCTTATGAAAATTCTTAATACTAATACACTCTATTATCTACAAAAGCTAAAAGATAATGATGGTGGGGGCCACTTCCACTACCATCACTTTCAAGGGTAGGTTTGATCTTCGTACCATTAGTCTCTAGATGGAAGGAATTAAGTGTCCCCTGATTTTGACCAAATTTAAAAACAAAACAAAAAAAAAATTAAAGAATCAACATCATTGAAACAATCATCAAGCAATTGCCAATGTAAGCCAACCTCATCTTTAGGTGAAATTATTCTATGCGGATACTAACATCATTCGGAGTGAATCAGAATGTGCCACGTCACTCATTTGCTATGTATCGCAGTTTTGTACCGGATGACGTAGTGCTTTATGATTCGCCTCCGAACGATTTGGTGTCTGCATAGAATAATTTCTGGAGGTTCAAATATTATAATAAGTAGTTTCAAATTGATGATTTTTATTTTGAAATCATGAGCTACTCTTACTTGTTTTTTTTTTTTTTTAATTATTACTTTTGGAATAGGGATTCCATTCAAAAATATGATAGTAGTCCTTCTCAATGTGATTGTTCAGTAGACCCTTTTCTGCCTTCATAAATCTATGATTGGAGTAGAGCTTCAATTCTATCCTTCTGGTGCAGTTCTTTCTAACTAATTCAGCATTTTTGTAAAAACAAAGATGAAGAGAAAAAATGGTACATAATAAGTATGGCATTTGAAAGCAACTAGAAGTGTACAAATGAATGAAAAAAATTATAAAATAGTTTATTATTTATTTTTTGTTTATATATATATATATATATATATATATATATATATATATTCGGTTGACACGTTTAATAAGCGGGTCGAATTCGGATTGACCGTTGAATCCGATAATGACACATTTAATTGTTGTTTTTAATTATCTTGCTTGTTGGTGTGCTCTTCTTAGTTTTGATCAATTAAAGTTGACAAAGTACAATCTTTCTTAAATCAGAACTAGTTATTAGGCTAGGTTTGAGGCATCCAAGTTGCCGATGGGTCTGGTTCATGTCCGTCTTTTTACCCGTTTATTAAACAGGTTTGATTCATATTGTCTAGATTCAACTTGGATCAATTTTAGGTCAAACCCAAACTTGGCTTGTTATTTTGACATCCCTAAATATGATTGTAATAGTAACTTCATTTATTTTCATCAGTTTGTCTGTTAATGTTATTTTTTTTTCATTTAAATCCAAAAAAGTGCTATAGGATGCTTTTGATTCTCTTTCATTTATATTGATTTTAAGATTAGTTAGAATGTAAGAAGGACAAATTAAAAGAGAATTTCAAGGAGAATTCCAAAGAAAAATTTACAAGCTAAGGAAAAAAAAAAAGAGAAAGAAAAAAAGCCTAAAGATATGAATATTAAAAAGAAAAAAAGAAAAAAAAAAGAAAAAAAAAAAGAGCACCATCACTTTGAAGAATGAAAAGAAAAGGATAAGGCAAAGAGCTACCCCCACCATTCCAAACACCAAAATTATTTTTGGACCCAAAAGCATCAATGAAATGATTTATTTTATTATTCACTTTTAAAGAATTATTGGAAGTTTTAATAAATTCAATAAAAAAAAAATTCTTGCAAGGAGTTATAAAGTATCAAGAAATTAGAAAATGTTTTTAGAAAATAAAATGTTTTGCCCTTATAGAATTGGTTCAAAAGAATTCAAAGAAATTTTTTATTTAGTTTAATAAGAGTAGATAATTTAACCTATAACTCGAACCCTAATTTTTTAGAGTTAAAATAAGTTGACATAGTAAAAAAATACAACTTGATTTTCATAATATCCAATGAAAAGAAGATAGTCATTCCTAAACAATAAAAATAAAAATAAAAAAAAATAATAATAAAAAAAGATAGTCATTCCTAAATTGGACCAAAAATAATTATGTTTAAGAAGGACAAAATATAGGATCGGTTTGTGGCCACTATAATTTTTTGTAAATGTAGATGTAAACTTATTGTTGGATTTTTTTTTTTAATAGATATAATTATTATATATATTAAAAAAAATCAAACAATTTTCTTATAACTACCATACTATAGCAGATCTAGCTCTCAAAAACTTTTTCTTACCATAAAATTTCAAAAAAAAAAAAAAAATGCAAGAAAGAAATAGCAAAATAGATAAATGGCAATGATTTGAAAAACAAAACATATGAAAAATTATCACAAACAAACCTATGAACTCCGATTTGGTTGAACCAGGCCGAACATATCACTTGATCCAAACATATCTATAAATTATGCTTTCATAAGGGCATCCATGATCACCAATATGGGGTGTAAATGAGTCCAATCGAGCTCAAGTCACCCTTAATTCGAGCTTAAGCTTTGATTAATTGATCGAGTTTGAGCTTGAGCTTGGGCTTAATTTTACGAGTTCAAGTCGGCTCACAAGTTGGCTGGTTTATTATGAAAGAGATAAAAAGATTATGATTAAAGTAATTATTATAATAACATTGTAAAAAGAATGAGTCATACATGCGCTGCTCACTTACGCTTGCCTGCTCTGCTACGGCTTTGCCCTAGCTTTTCCTTGGGCTTGGTTCTTGGTTCTCCTCCGGTGAACTTCTTGCTGGAGTCCCCATGGAAGTTTTTTCGTTGTCTTGTTCCTTTCTTTTCTGCTTACTGTTGTATATTGTCCTCCTACGACGGTCCACGGCCGGAATGGCTGTTAGACACGTTTGTGACCCTGACTTTTTGGATGGATCCTTTAAATCACATTCTTTTGTGGATACCCTTTCTGGTTCTTCGAATTTTGTTCGTTTTCCTCAGCTCCGACAGTGTTCTTGTCGTGGTTTTCCCTCTTTGTGGATTTCGGATGAAGAAATTTTGGCTCTCTCTGTTCCGTTTCAATTTGCTCTTGTTGGTTTTTTTCCTACTCGTCGTCCCTCACTGGATGCTATCCGAAATTTTTTTTTTTTTTCAATTTGAAGCTGAATGCTGAATTTTCTGTGATTGTTCTTGATCAATCTCATATTCTAATTAAGCTTTCAAATGACTTGGATTATAGTAGAATTTTTTACCATAGATCCTATTTTGTGAATAACTGCTTCTTGAAACTCTCTAAATGGTCGCCACTTCTTGTTGTCGGTGTTGAATCTCCAGTTATTCCAATATGGATTTCCTTTTCTAATCTGCGACCACATCTTTTTGCCCCTCGTATCCTCCATGCTTTGGGTTCTATGTTTGGTCGTCCCTTAAAAGTAGACAACTCTACTTCTGTCGGGTCTAGGCCGTCTGTGGCGCGGGTCCTTGTGGAGCTAGACATTACAAAGGAGTTTCCTGATAAAACTTGGCTTGGTCCGGAGAATTTTGGGTATGTTCAAAGGGTTCAATTGGAGGATTTGTCGGCTTACTTTGTGTTGTGCAAGCGACTTGGTCATTCTAGGGGTGAGTGTGGTAGTTCTCCTTCTTCTTTGAATATTCCTCAATCTCGTGTGAATGTGGTTTTGCCTGTTGCTAATGCGAAAAGTGATGCTATTGTTAATTCGTCGTTGGTTGTTAATGAGGAGCGGATTGTGGAGGGTTTTTGTAACCTTCTTGTTTTTGATAATGTGGTTGGTGCTCTTCCTTTTGCATCTGGTTTCCCTTTTAATGTTGTTCTATCTATGTCTGATGATAATGTTATTGAGCCTATTTATGAGGGGGGAAATGTAGCTATCCCTGACCCGCTAGTTGTTTAAGTTATGAAAAACGGTAGGGCTGTTTCTGGTAGAGCTGTCAACATTTGACCCGACCCGAAAACCCGACCCGAACCCGACTCGAAAATTTCGGGTTCGGGTCAACCCGAATCGGGTCGGGTTCGGGTTGAAGATTTCGACCCGTTTGTAAAACCGGGTCGGGTTCGGGTTGACCCGGAAACCCGGAATCAACTCGGTTTGACCCGGGTTCGAGTCATTCGAGCGCGTGTTTCAATCCGCGTCGACGGCGTCGTCTGCGCCTCTGAGGTCTGTCCGCGTTAAGACTCGAGCGGCTTAAGCCCATAGGGCATTCCGGAACCAGATCCGTCGTCCGCCACTCCGCCCGCCAGGCTCGCACCACGCGCGACCGTTGCCGGCTTCCCCCGCGTGACTGCTGCCAGCTGTCGCGCGCGACCGAAACGGCGAAACCGCGCGCGATCGAAACCCGCTGCTGCCGGCTGCCGCGCGCTACCGAAAGCCTCGCGCGACTGAAACACGCGCTCGACTGAAGTGGGTTCGGGTCAACCCGAACCCGAAGCGGGTCGGGTTCGGGTCCAGAAAATTGACCCGTTTGCAAAAACGGGTCAACCCGACCCGAACCCGAACAGTGTCGGGTCAATTTCGGGTTTGACCCGAACCCGACCCGTGACCCGAAATTGACACCCCTAGTTTCTGGTGAATGTAAGGAATCTGGCAATTTAGTCAATGGGGGCTTGGTTTCCTTTACTGAGGGTGTCCATCCCTCCTCTCTTCCTTCTCATTCTGTTTGTGTGGCAGATGATGTTCTTTCTGATGAGGTTATGCCTATGTCTGAGCCTGCTATTTCGTTGGATGACCCTGTTATGGTGAGGGGAGGGGATGTTTCTCCCTTATCTAATGCTGGTGTGGAGTCTTCTGAGGCTCTTGTTGTAGGTGATGATGTTAGACGTGAGGTTATTCCTAATGCTTTTGTGGATGTGCCAGTGAACTTAATCGAGCCCCAAGCGTTGGTGTATCATGTGGGAGATAATTTTGGTGTGGATGTGAGGGTTCATCTTGATTGACTTCACTGTTCGTCTGATTTTGAATATGATTCTTTTTCGGAGTATTGTGAAGGTTCTGATCCTGGACATGATTTTAAATTGGCTCATGACTGCCCGGTTGTCTTTGTTGGATCTCGTGGGAGATCTTGTGGGAGGGGCAGGTAGTTTTCTTTGTTTTTTTTGCCCTCTTCTCTGGCTTATTTTTTTTGTGATTCATTCGAGTTTTGTTGGTCGTCGATTCGCTGGGCTATGATGTGGTTGGGGCTCGTTTCTTCGTCGTCATGGCTAATGGCAACCTTTGGTGTTCGTCTCTTGCTCGGGTGGCTTGGCTGGCCGATTGGCTTGATTGCGTTTATCTTCACCAAATTGGAGGGTCTGTGCTTGGCTTCGAGGAAGCTGGGAGCCTCGGCCAATAATTGAGTCATTCAGTTTGAGTTCTTTTTGTTTTTTTTCCTCTTATTTTCTGTCACTAGCTTCATTGCCTTCTGTATTATTATTATTTTTTTGGTTTAATATAATTTTGTTTTTGTTAAAAAAAATGCAAAAAGAATGAGAAATTAGAAGAGAAATAATAAATAATCAATTGATATAAGAAAGAGATATATAATTCCTAATTTTTCAATGATTTTATACCTAAACTCAATATATTTCAAGTGTATTTTGCATTAATAATGCTTAAGTGAGCTGGTTTGTAAATTAACGAGTCGAATTGCAGTTGGTTTAAGCTTAGTTCATTAGTTCATTGAGCTCAACGCACGCGTCATTTTTCAAGCCGAGCACAAATAAGCTCATGAATTCGGTTGACTCACTCACACCCTTACAATCAATATTATATGATTTAATTGGCGAACCTCTCAACCCACATAGCAACACCTTGCAATGCAAATTGTTCAAGATTTGTCTCATTTTATGCTATAATGTCCCCTTCAATGTGACATGGGGTATTGTCCTGTGCTAATCGAGCCATGTGCACCACATTCTGTCTCTCTCATTCTAAGGGAAAATATCTCTACCACTTAATGCTTTGTCGAGAGTAATCATCAACACAACAAATTATGACTCCTCTCCCCAACTTCACTATTCTAATGAGTGATTAATCGTTTCGCTACAACTTTCTTACTGCTTTCTAACACAATTTTCTAGTATAAATTTTTTTTTTTGTAAAGCTACTTTAGAAAATAATAAGAAAGCTACTCCAATCGAAACCTAAATGATTAACAACTTATATACAATATTTGCTTTTCTTTTCATACTAACGGTATATTTAGCTTCAAGATTCACTTTGATTTTTTTTAAATATTGTATTATTATATTTTAAGTTAATTGTATCGTACAATATCTATCGTACTGCATAATATTCCTGATTATCACAATTAAATCATTAGAATCAATTATCATTAATTAATCTTATTCAAAATCTAAACTAAGGCTTCGTTCGTGATAGCTTTCTTATTATTTTTTCTAAAGCGACTTTCTAGTAAAAAATCTCTTGAACTAGAATTTTTTGTACTAGAAAAAATTGGTTTAAAAAACATTAAAAAAGTCGTCTCAAATGAAGCCTAATTGTGCTAGAAGATGAAGATCGTGCAGTACTATCAAGTTTCAAAATTAAACTTAGGCTTCGTTTGGAACTGTTTTTTTTTTTTTTGTTGCTTCTTAAAGTAGTTTCTAGTTCAATAATTAAAATTTTTGTACTAGAAAGTTGCTTTAAGAAGCAACAAAAAAGTCATCTCAAACGAACCCTTAATCAAATCACATGCTTAAGTTAAAGAACTAGTATAATATAAATTGAACTAGTAATATTATATTAGCATGAGAATTTATAAAGTTCATGGAAAATTCCAGTACTGTTGAGAATAATATAAAAATCCTAAAAACTATTATTATCATTATTATTTGCAAAATATTCTTAACAATTATATTTAATTATTTATCATTAATTTTGAACATTTTACATATTTTTATATATTAAGAGCCAATAAAAATAATTAAAAGGTGAAACTTTTTATAAGTGAGAAAGATCATTCCATGTTATTAGGCCAAATGCTCATTAAAGATGTTGGTTGTCAGACTTTTCCTGTAAAAGAATTTTGTTAAGTCCTGACTATGTTTATTAACTTTTTAATAACCCTGGGGTGGTACTTCTGAAGTCATCCTTAGGAGTGTAATCAAAGTCAACCCGGTTCGTGAGCCTGCTAAAGCTCGACTTTGATAAATGGCTCGTGAGCTGAGCCTGATGAGCTAATTGGCCAAGCTTGAGTAAGCCCTGACTTGACTTGTTAGCCTGTGAGTCGATTTGTTTAAAATAATATTAATATAAAATACGTTTAAAATATATTAGCATTCAAAATTTTAAATATAAAGTTGTTAAAAATATTTTAAAACTACATTTTGCTTTCTTACATTAAGTGATTCTTGTATTGATTTTCTCTAATGTCTCTTTTTTTTTATCATTTTATTATAATAAACACTTGAATCATAATCATTTTAATCAAGTTCAAGCTCTAGCCAGAGAGTGACACGAGCTCGACACAACCCGTTTACAACCCTAGTCACCCTTTAAATTTTCTATTCAACCAGGCTTTCAATCTATTATAATGTAAGGTCCTTTTCCCTAAAATGATTAGAAAGGGAACTCTGATCTTTAACTATTTCCATATTAATGATAAAATTACTTGTACTATTTCTTGACTGTCTGAGTTAGATGTCAAATTTTGTGAATTATCATTATTAAATTTATGATATATTAAAAAGCCTAATGAGGTTGCAAAGTCCTTCTCAGGGACATAATTGGCATAGTAATCTCAATCTATCTTTTCATGTTCTTCTTTGAGAAATAAGCAAAATCTAGAAAGCTATCAGTAGTTAAGAACAACCAAAAGAAAGAGTTGATGTCCTAATCATGATTTAGGATCCTATATTAAGTAATCAAATTGGAGGGTTTTTTACATTAATGTATAATTATTATGTCATTGTGCCGTATTTGAGAATGAAGTTAAATGCATCAAGATGGGCTTTATTATCATTAAATCTATGTTGAGATTAGTAATACATATGATATTCAAATGCTACATTAATCTTAACACAAACTAAATAAAAATAAAACAATCCAGATTGGATTTCGATGAAAATATCCTAAGATAATTTGTTTGTTGCAAAATTCATTTGAAAAAAAGTTCTCTACAAATTTAATATTTGGAGCCTAGTGGAACTCGGTGCTACATAAACAAGCTAATAAGTAAGATTTAGGCTTCGTTTGGGACGGCTTTCTTGTTGCTTCTTAAATCAATTTTCTAGTACAAACATTAAATTTTATGTACTAAAAAACTGCTTTAAAAAGAAGTAAGGAAGTTGTCTCAAAAGAAGCCTTAATCCAGCATATTATAATTTATATCACATGCACAAATTTATTCTAAGTTGATTCAGGCTTTCAAGAGATGTCTTCATAAGTGAGGCCTTATTTTCGGATACACATCTAGAAAATGTAAGCCTATCTTGAAAACTTTTTCTGGAAAAAAAAAATGAAAATGCATAGGTTAGCTAATGAATTTAAAGGATTGAAAGCAACTTAATAGAGTTTTCTTTAATAAAAAGAGTAAAGAAAATGAGATGTAATCATGCCTTGTAACTAATGGGTATTTATTGTGTTAAGAGGTATGTTATTTTGGTGCTTTGGGCACAAAATAATGAATAATCAAACAATCTCACTTGCAATATTCATGACCATTATTACTTTGAGGATAATATAAGCACTAATGAAAGAGGATTTGACTGTAAGACTAGCAATGTTGTTGTCCATCCCACTGTTTAGAATAGATCTTACTATGATTTTTTTTGCAAATTTAAGTATGATTAGGCTTAATATTGATTTTAGCTCAAATAAAATAATCAATGTTATGACTTGCAGCTCAGATAAACTTGATATATTTCATAGCCAATATCACACTTATCTCATATCTTTAAAATGGTTACAAATATATTTTTTTATATCATATTTTTTATTAACATTAACATTTTTTTTTGTTAAGATAAGAAATATGTAAATGCTTTATTTTGTAGTAGGGAATATGTGTTATTTTAAGTTATTTAAGGACTTAAGCTCATATTTATTAAGATTTCTTTCATAATACAATGGAAATTTCACCTTCTGAATCCAATTGATAGTTTGAGAGAGAAATTTTGAGCTCCTACATACATAGCTAAACATGCTTTGGTCCTCTATTCATTTTTTGTTGGTGTAGAAAGGATTGTTTGCTTTGTGCAAAGATCTTCCTATTATGTGCAATGATTAGGAAGAAGACTTGTGCTATGTGCCAAGTTTGAATTCTCTTCATCTCTCAAGTTAAGCTTCTCATGCCTTCTTTCCTACCATATTCTTCTCCATCATCTCTTATGCACTTGCATTGTGTTAACTTGGTCACATGCTAGCCTTAGTTGGACCGATAAGATTAGACAGAGTCGTCTTAGATGGCATGGTCATGTTAAATGGTCGCCTTCTAATGACCATGTTAGGATAATAGATGTATTAGATTTCGTCTCTATTAAGAAAGGTAGAGGTAGACCTAAGAAAACTTGGTTAGAAAATATTAGAAATGACATTTCTTTATTATATTTAAATATGATTTTAACTCTTAACAAGACACAATGGAGAAAAAAGATTTATTTCGCTAACCCCACGTAATGGGATAAATGCTTGATGTTGTTGTTGTTGGTGGTGGTGGTCGCATGCTAGCCTTACAACATGTTAAAGCTTACCTTAGAGCTTCCATGATTATGTCATACTTTTCTATTATCTAATAAATATAAATTTGGGTCATATTTGCACTGCCATTCTCATACAATCTTCCTCACCATCAGCCAATTCATGACTCAAAAATTATTTTCAATTTAAAATCAACCAAACATACAAAAATTAATTTCTTGAATTCATTCACAACTGACCAAACAATCTTAAAAAATAAAATAAAATACAACATATTTAGACTTCGTGACTTTCTTATTACTTCTTAAAGCAATTTTTTAATGCAAAAATCACTTTAAGAAGCAGTAAAAAAACAAACAAAGCCTTAATTTACAAAAGCACGTAAGTACTCGCAAACGACGACCCATTATCAATTCACATTAGTACGCTATGCTACCAATTTACCAATCATAAAAATTCAAATAACAACCTTAACAACTACTAAATGATTATTAGTCCAACATATTACAAAATAGTACAAAACAACATCTATAAAATAAAGCCAATGGTGGCAAAGCAAACCAACCACTGATTTCATATCACACCAGCCCAACCTACACTTTATATTTCCTAATCTTCCATTATGTTCTACTTTCTAATAATTTCCATCCTCTTATAAATTATTACAGCCTCCCATCCTCTTCATTATTTTATTTGCCTAGCTCCAACAGAAGAGACTGAGCACCTCCATGGCAGCAAGAAGATACCTCAAGTTATGTTCTACTTAGATGTGCTTTCTTGTTCTATTCCTCTCCACCATATTCCACTCACCATTCAATGCTCTTCGCACCTGCTCTCTTCTGTTCCATGATGTCCACATAGATCAAAGATGATCAAGCCTGCAAAATGGTGGAGCGAGAAGAAGAAGAAGAAGATCAATGCAGTGTTCAAATTTTATTTAACGGTAACAAAGGTATTTTATTCAAAAAAAACTCCCAGAAGATCGCAACCAAATTTACATATAATCATGGGACGCCTGAAACTCTTTGATATCAATTTCAGTTTATGAGGAAAATGTAATAAAATGCATCTAATAATTGAAGTAGAAAATTTTTTATCTTTTAATCACATTAAACTTCTATTTTTTCTATAGTTAAAGTCTTTTTTTTTTTTAATGATTTCTCTTTCAATCTACCATTTTGGCAATAAACAATAGGAGGTTCAACTGGAATGGGAGAAGCTGAGAGTGTCTTTCTTTCCAGTGGTTGCCGGAAAGCCGGGGACGAGACCGGAGAAGGTGGTTGTCTTAGATGGAAGCCCAATCTATATAACCACAACGCTTACTTCTAATCCAAAGACTGCAAAGATCAATGATAAAGTTTACCTGTTTGTTCTCTCCGCTACTGTATGAATGCCGAGAATCATTCTCTAAATTGCAATCTTAACTTTCTCCCTCTTACATATGAAGAGATTTATTGAGCTTCTTGCAGGATTCAGCAAAATTTGGGATTGTTGGGGAGACAGAAATTAATCTGGCAAATTATGCAGAAACCTCCAAGTCTATTTCTCTGCCTGTCAAGGCACTCAATGCAGGAATACTGTTGCAAGTGAGTACCTTTACTTTCTGAATTCATAACAGTAATTGTCCTAATTCATTTACTGTAATGATGTAGGAGTGAGCACAGGAAGATTTTGGATCAAAATATTCTGTATAGCTACATTTCATTCAGGATACAAAAGACTTATTTGACCGTATTAGATATCCATTTCTACTTAAGATAGCAAGAATAACGTTATAGTTCTGTTTAAGCTGAGATAAATTTAATTGCTCATATTGTGAGGCTCTTTTTTATAATTTTATTTTTTAGGAATGACATTATTCTAATTTATTGTGAATCATTCACTTAATCCTGGCTTGGTTGTTGATCAATGGCAGCTAACTATTCAAAGAGTGGAGGGTGAAGCTGAGGGGAGGTAATATTCTCTAGTTTTTTGGGGGTCAAACTTCTGTATACAAACTTTCATTATAAAACTAATTTTATTATGTTATTTTCTGTAATTATTCAGAGGAATCGATGAGGATGGAGATGCAGCTGTGAAGCAGCAGCGAAGAACGTTATGGAGAAGATTGAGCAATTCTGAGATTGAAGAAGGAAAGACCGTGTCCAATGGTGCAAATGACATCAAAACTTCTAAGGTATAATGTGAAGTTTGTTTTTAATATTTCAAAGGGGGATAATTTGATGAAGGGGGATGTTTAACCGGGATTTAAGACAAGCTTAAACTAGCTTAAGCCAAAAAAACCCAATAGAACAGCTTCTTTTGATATATTTTTTTTAAGCCATCCAATTTTATGTTTGGTTTATCTCGTCTTAAAGCTTTTCCTGACCAAAAAATAAGTTAGGTGAATGGTGAGCTTAAACCCATTTAAACTTAAGCTTATATTTCTTGATAATTAAGTAAATTTAAAGTTCATTAAAAATAAGTTTAATCATTATTAAAATGGTAATTATAAAAAAGTTCATATTTTTTGTAAGCTTTTGTTTTCATAATTATAGTAACTTTAAAGTATAATAAATCTAATGTTCGTTGTAGTTTAATAATCGTTAAGTTTATGGCTATAATGAACCTTTTCTATTCAAACTAACTAACCTTATATTTTCATACGCAAATTTTTTCAAAATACTTAATTTAAACCAAAATAAATTAAGGTTCATTTAATTAATCATTGTTAAGTAGATACTCATAATTAAGCTCTTATAAGTTTTCAAAGTGATTAAGCTTATTTTTTTAATTAAATTTGTAGTGGGCTAGAATATACACAGCAGTAGAGTGAGAGAATTTTTCATCTTAGTGTTGTTCGAATATCCAGTGCACAAAGAAGATAAAACATCAAGATTTTTACCTGGAAAAACCTGGAAAACAAAAAAAAATCACGGGACCATGCCCATTCAAAATGATTTTACTAAAATTGAGTGAATTACAGAGCTTGACCCATCCTTTAATTTGGAGATGGTGAATTTACAGTAGTTTGGAGAGTTAGGCGTAAGTTTATTGATGATTGGTGGCCAAGCAGAAGTCCAGCAATGGTCGATGACCAGGCAAAAGTCCAGCGACGTTCAGTGGCTGGGCAAAAGTCCGGCAACGGTCGGTAGCCCGGCAGAAGACCGGCGACGGCGACGGTCGGTGGTTGGTCGGTGTTCGGTATTTTTAGTAACCTTTCATGCATTGGAATATATCCTGGTCATGCCATGCCAGTTAACACAAAAAACCGGATACATAGATCCCGGGAGTTCTTTCATAAAAATGATGCAATATCAGCCCATTTTCTATCATCGAAATCAAACAATACAGAACGAGTGACTTCAAAATAATGCTCCCCGTTATAAATCTAACTATGTTCTTCAATTTTTGGCAGGAAATCTCATCTGTCAACAGCCAAGCGAGAATGAAATTCCCATCAAGTAGAACAGTGATTGCCCATGTCAAACCCCTTGGAAATCATGAAAAATCTAGAAACTCAGATGACATATCAGCATCTGGTTCAGACAATAACTTAGTAAGATACACAGGGAAGGAGAATGGAACCAATAATAATATCAACCACCATGGTTCTCAAACCTTACTATTTCCTCGAGATTCTAATGATTCCTCTGTCATTTCAACTCCTTATAGAAGTATTGATGAATCAAACACAATTTCAGGGGAGACATTTCTCAGAGCAAGTCAAGAATCAGATAACGTTGTGGAAAATTACATGAATGACATCATCGCTTTAACAAGCCAACTGGAAGTTGCTAAGCCTCAAACTCTACAAAAGCAAGTTATCAAGAAGAGTGTGCAAGCAAAGGATCTTGCGATAGAGCTACAAAGTATGAAAGAAGAAAGAGATGTACTTGGAAAAGAATGTGAAGAACTAAAAGTTCCAAAAAAGATAGCAATTGATGAGGAAAATGTTTCAGCTAAACTGGATTTTGGAGGGAAAAATCCCTGGTCAATGCTGGAAGAAACAAAACAAGAGTTGAATAATGAGAAAAAATTGAATGCAGACCTTCAGTTGCAGCTAAATAAGTTGGAAGAATCACATTCTGAATTGATTCTTGCTAAAAGAAATTTGGAGGAGAGGTTACAGCAGAAAAACAAAGAAATTTGTTTCTTCTGGCTGTGGAACAACTGCTATTAAAACTAGATCACATCAACTGAATAATTCTGAATGTAAGAAAGATGACGACCATGAACAACAAACACTTGATCAGAAGATTGAGCTAACAAACTACAAGAAGAAATACGAAGAACTTGAAATGCAGATGGAACAGCTTGCTCTTGACTATGAGATTCTAAAACAGGAAAATCATGGCATTTCCACAAAGCTGGAGCAAACACAACTGCGCGAACAACTAAGGATGCAGTTTGACTATTCATCAAATTTGGCCTCCATGAGTGAGCTCGAAGCCCAGGTTGAAAGCTTGGAAAATGAACTTGTGAGACAGGCAGAAGTATTTCAAGCTGACCTGGAAATTATCAGTAGAGCCAAAGTTGAGCAAGAGAAAAGAACCATTCAAGCAGAAGAAGCACATAGGAAGACCAGATTGCATAATTATAATGCTGCTGAACATCTGCAAGAGGAATTCAAGAGGCTTACTCTGCAAATGTCAGAAGCATTTGATTTCAATGAGAAACTAGTCATGCAAACATTAAAAGAATTTAGTAATATTCACTTGCAGAAATGCCAACTTGAAGAGATGCTGAAGAAGAGAAATGAAGAGTTTGAATTAGTGAGACAACAAAACAACATAAAATGCCAGCAACTGATAAAACAAATAGATTTCCAAACGCAAGAAATAGATGGTCTGCAATTGGAACTGCAGGAAAAACTCAACGAGTTTGATGATAAGGTGAAGTCTGAAGAAGAAATGCAAAGAGCTTCCTCTGAACAAATAGCACAACTTAAAGCTGAGATCGAAATACTCTCAAGAAAGAATGATCAGCTCTCAGAAAAGATTACACTTAACCAAAATTTGATAGAAGAGATGGGCCAGCAGAAGGCATCAATAAAAGAGATAGAGATGTTACTACAAGATCACAAAAAGGAAAGTGCCATACTTGAGTATGAGCTTGCTTTGTTAAAAGAGGAAGCAAAGAAGACACAACAGGAATTGAATGACCTCAGGCAAGTAAAGATTAAAAATGATGCTGATATTGATAAGCTAAATGCTGAGGTCACAATCCAGAAAGCACATTATACTGACTTGAAGCACTCCATGAATGAGAATGAATTGGAAAAAGAGAACCTAAAGAAGCAAGTTGTTCAGTTAAGGGCTGAACTACTGAAGGAAGTAAAAGTTGTAGGTATTATAGAAAACAAAATTAAGGACCACAAAGAAAATTTGACAGATTCAGCACGCATGAAATCATCAACAAGAACCAAGAATTATAAAGCCACGCAGGCACAACTTTACTTTCAAGATGCTGCTCTAGAGGTATCTTTGTTACTAGTATACAAGATGCTCATGCAATTTTTTTTAGTCGTTTTCCATTTGAGGGTTAGAGTATAAACATAAAACTAAGGAAAGAGATGAACATTTTAGAAGATTATATATTGTCTAGTTTGTATGAATTATTGTTAAGTCTAAATGACAAACAAAAAAAAAGACTTGAGGATGTTTAAGGACGTGGAGATTCCATGGATAGTGAAACACAAATTCCATGGCATAGAAGAAAAACTAGCACTACAAGGTAGAGACAATCAATTAATGGCTCTGCTTTTTCAAACTAAAATGAGAGATAAATGAACTCTTGCACCAGCAAGAGTTTTCGTGCCTCTTATAATCCCATTTATCAATGATTTTGAAGAAACGATTTTGAGTTAAAGTTGATGTTCAAATTCCATGTTTTATTGCATAAATCGAAGTAAATTTTATGTTCTTGCATTTCCTACAAATTTTAAGGTTTGCCTAATTTAATTTCATCACATCATCACTACCATCAACATCATCATTCATTTTATCCTAACAATTATTTGGGATGATTTTATATAAAAACCATTTCATTCTCTATTCAATCTCATTGAGTGTTGCATGGGGTGTTATGGCTTGTGTTCTTCAAAAGTACTTCCAACTTCAACTTAAATTAAGCAAGGAGAAAGTTTTCCCTAACTCGTCAAGCATATTTTGATAAAAAGTTAATATCTCAAAACATCAAAATATGGACATGCATCATGGATGGAGATCAGCATTATATATATATATATATATATATATATATATATATATATATATATATATATATATATATATATATATATATAGAGAGAGAGAGAGAGAGAGAGAGAGAGAGAGAGAGAGACATAAAAGCTCCCAAACTACAGATACCCTAGTTTTAATAATTCAAACAGAATAGTTAGAACTTGAAATTTATTTTTTGAAGTACTCATTTATATGTATAAAGCTTGCAGGAAGGTGGAAGTTGTGGAAAATATTTTGCAAAATCCTATCAAGGAAGGCAAGACACAAACGAAGGATCTAAACAGTATTGATATGGGTTTAATCATAAGGTAAAGTTTCTATGACAGAAAGTTCAGAAGCATATCGCAAAAAGACATACATGGTTTTATCTAATCGTCAAATTAATTTGTTGTCTGTGCAGTGACATTTTCGATATATTCACTAGTGAACAGAAGAAGAAAGCAGAAGTATTGAGAGAAAAGGCAATACTTAAGGAACAAAATAACAACATCGAAACTGAGCTGAAGGAAATGCAAGAAAGATATTCTCATATGAGCTTAAAATTTGCAGAAGTTGAAGGGGAGAGACAACAGCTTGTACTTAAAATCCGCAGTCTCAAAAAGAATTTGAAAATAAAGTTTTGAATAATTTACAATTACAAGGGTGGATTTTCTCCTCCTTTTGATTTTGTGCAGGAATGCATCTGTGTTTGCTCAGCGAAAGACTTGAAGCTTGAAAGGAAAGTAAGGCCTGTCTAAATTCATTTAAAATATACTGTACCCTTTATAAAAGATATAGAAGCTCCTCTATTTTGCATAAAACTGAAAGAACTTAGGAGAAATAGAATGCTTAACACAAAATTGGAACCAGAAATGAAATTTGGAGAAATTTTGAGGCTCAAATAATTTGGCCTGTCATTCTAAAAAAATAGGATCAGCTAACTTGCAAAGGTTTCACTGTAGTAAAGCTCACAATTTGTTTATGTTAATTGTAGATCTTTTGATATTTAAAAATAAACTGTAAAGCAAGAGGTTTTTACTTCAAAGGTTGATTTTATAAAATCAAAGACCAACTATATTTTGAAATGATTTGAAAAAAAAACAATAACAATTTTTTTAATGTGTAATGTGTAAGTACTTAGATTTGAATACTATAAACAAATCTTCAAACAATCTTTAATAAATAAAACACTTAATTAGTTAAGAGTTCAGATTGTGGATAAAACATGTAAACAAAGAACTTTTCTTCTAGTAAAACGTTTTCTCATATTTAATTAGAAAAAAAAAGTAAAGAAAAAAACTTCAAACAATACTCTAATCTTATGAAGCACTTGAAGATAATTTGAAGGACATCCAATGTGATCTTTAGTCCTCCAAAAATAATTTGCATAAAATGCTTGAATGCTTCTCAAAGAAGATTTGAAAAGGGGGAACATTGGAAAAACCATTAAATGTTGAATTTTTTGTTTTCTGAATGAGTGAATCGGCTGTTATATGAAGAAAAGCGGCCAAAGAAAGTTCAAAGCACGCATGGATCTTGCAAAGAGAGTCGACAATGTAATGTCTATTGCAAATGATAAAAACTGAGTCTAGATTAAAATCGAAAACCTTGGGAGAACCAAGCAGCCATTGAAGCCACTGCAGATCTGCAATTTCAGCTTCAAGACCTATCGGATTCAGCTGATAACGCTTGAACGGGTCATGATGATCCAATTAAGTTAACGATTTTCAGCCCTCGTCCCTAAGACGGGTTCCGACTTCTTCGCACCGGCCAAAGCGTGATAGAGGCTCGGGTAACTTTGATGATGGAGGAAGCATTTTTACCATATATCTGACAATGAAATTATTGAGAAAATGCTCCGATCCTAAATTGATGACCCGATTCCAATTAATTTGAATCCAACGCATTATTCCATTTTAGATTTTTTGGGTTTTCGCACGTGTTAAAATTTAAATGGCAAAAAGAAACGGAAACACTTCGAAGTGCCATTCAAAAACTTTATTACGGAGTTTCGAATCCCTGTCTTCGTCACTGTTTACTTCGTTGTTTCAGATTTCCAGCAAATCCTTCGGAGTTCTCCAGCATTTCCTTCGTAGATCTGCAACATTTCGGTCGTAGTTCTCCAGCATTTCAACTCGTAGATCTTCATATTCTCCATTCGAAAACCATCGCTGATAGAATGCCTGAGGTTCGAAATGATTTACCGAAAAAGTTTGTTTTTCTCGTTACTAATCTAAAAATACCGACTTTTAGGGTTTATGGTAATCATAACTGGGAAAATTCCCAAAACTCGGTACACATTCTAAAACTCGGTACTAATCGGTATTCAGTATTAGGTTTTGTTCGATTTTTTCGGTATTTGATGATTAAAACTCGGTAAACGTCGTTACAGGTTGAAAAAACTCGGTACACATTTCGTAGTGATGTTTGGTTTTCCTTAGTAAATCGAACAGAATCCTAAACGACATGTATTTAGGGGTTAGGGTTTGTTTTACCTTGTTTTACCGTGTTTCTCGGTACTCGGTCGGTACTCGGTAACAGTACTCGGTACTCTCGGTACTCGGTACTCGGTACTCGGTACTCGGTACATGGTACTCGGTACTCGGTATTGCTTGTCAAAACTCGGTTTTTTCTTAATTTATCACTGTTTGTTACACTTTATTATGCAGGGATATACCCCCAAGATTCATTTCAGATGTCGGACATCAGGATTTAGGGAAGTTTGTGATGAATTGGTTGAGAAATTTGGGGATCAGTTTGTTAGTAGCCTATCTGAGCTACAAATTAACCAGTTTCTTTTACTATCTCGATTCCCACAAAATATTCCTATGGTTTATATGATATTGTCAACGTGGGATAACGAATCAGAAAGCTTTGTTATTAATAGCCGAAGTCTAACTTTCACTTCTGAAGAAATAGCGTTGATTATTGACTTACCGAACAGAGGTAATAAATTTGAACCTGGGACTAGTACAATTCCTGGCAGAACAGCAAATGACATAAGGCATGAAATTCTGAAATTGAAATCCTCAACGCCTATCGAGATTGTTAGGGAACAATTTATTGTTTACCTATTGTCCAATATTTTCTTTCCAATGGCCAACTTCAGAGTGCAATCAACTATATTGGACGTTGCCAAAAAGGTTGAGCAGTTCAGATCATACAATTGGCCCCTATCCATTCGGGATTTTCTTGTTACTGAATTTAATACAATAGCAAAAAAACAATCAAAAGGTCAATCATTGGGTTATGTTAATGGATTTGTTATGATAATAATTGTAAGTAATTCTAACTAATATTATATTTTTTTATTCATTTCACTGTTTTAATAGGTTCTATATTTCATACACTGATTTATTTTGTTTTATTTTTTGTTTTAGATATGGTTTTTTGAGCATACAAAGATCCACCCAGTAGTGGATAACTTGGCTCGCCCCCGTCTGCTTCGTTGGGATGCAAAATTTAATTATAGAATTAAAGATGTTGATAATTTAATAAAAAGTCTTCAGGATTCTGAGGTATAATTCTCATATGCATTCATTTAACTTTATTTTGTACTTATAAATTTTGGGTATTTATAAAAGATTTGCTCCAGATCTTGACAGATTTACAAGACATAACAGATAATGAGAGAATCTTAATTCAGATTATTAATCCAGCAAATGTTTTGGATATAACACCCCTGAGTAGTCTACATATGTCTAGCAGCAAGACAACTCCAACTTTACAAGCAACTTCATCTCCAAAATGTCCAAGCCCAACTGTTTCTCCTATTCAAACTCCAGCGGAAACAGAATGTCCAATTGAACAGCCTTTGAAGAGTGATCCTACAGTTCCTATTTTTAGTCCCACTGAGTGTCGAAGTCCCATTGATTCTCCCTTACGAACAGAATTTAGAGAAGAAAGCGATGCGCAACAAGGTGTACCTGATGAAACAAAATTGAGGATTATTAATCAATCCATATATAAATTGATTTCACAGCATGAATATATGGTTAAAAAAATTTCATCACTTGAAATGGAGAAAATTCTGCTGCAAAAACGGGTGGAAGCATTGGACAATGAAGTATTTCAGTTAAAATCTGATAACAATGAAAAATTTTGTGGTATATATAAGATATTAAGTTATCATTTTCCACAATATTTCACTTCTGAGAAAATCGGTTCTCCAGTTCAGTCAAGTTCAAGAACGGATACCAACAAATTTAATGAAGTATCTAAAACTGTAGAGAAAATTGTGGATGAAATAGTTGGTAAGAAGGAAACATCCGAAGATGAGGAATTTACTTTACCTTCATCAGGAACTGGAGTAATTGCCAGAAGAGTACATGGGAGGAATGACCGGAAAAGGAAAAGAGTAAAAAACTCCATTCACAACTGGTGATAGGAAGAAGAAGAAAACTCAATTACAAACGGTTAATAAAGAAGCTGAAATACTTAGTAAGAAGGAAACCTCAGTTACTACAAGAAAACCAGTCACGCGTGCTGCAACAAGACTGAAAGAAAAAGTAACTGAGAGTAAAAAAGCTTCTGCACCTCAGGATGAAATAACGAAAAATTGCTCCTTCTGCTGCACCAGTTGAAAAAACCACCAAAAACTGCAATTTTTGATGTTGAGGATTCCAAATATGTAGAACGTGCGGCCAAGGAATTTTTTGGACTACCCAGGAAGATTATTATCTTAATGAAGAGAAGAGGAATACAATTGATGCCTTTTCTAAAGAAGTACACAAAAAGGTACATATTTTAATTTTTAAATACCGAGTTATACCGAGAAATAAAAAACTCGGTACTCACAACTCGGTATTTCACTTTTTTAAGCTATTTTTTTGATATATGAATGTGAATTTCTTAATTTTATTTCACAAAATTGTTTAATACCGAGATATAAAAACTCGGTACAACTCGGTATTTTTTTTCCTTTTTTAGCTATTTTTTTCGATATATGAATGTGAATTTCTTAATTTTATTCACAAAATTATTTAATACCGAGATATAAAAAACTCGGTACAACTCAATATTTTACTTTTTTAGCTATTTTTTTTTCATATATGAATGTCAAGTACTTTATGTTATTCACAAAATGGACATCCATACGAACTGACAAAGTAATATGGCCTTATTTAGGGCAGAATTTGCTTATGCCATTTTTTGTAGTACGATAAAATAAATTAATACTTTTGTATATGATATTTTTTATTTTTTGTTTATTTTGATGTGACTATAACTTCCACTAATACCGGGTATGATATGCTAGTATCGAATAATACCTTGTTATTCTGACATCTTGATCACACTTACATAAAGGATGACTGACTTCATGATTCTGCAGGTGTAAAATAAATTGTTGGATTAGGATTATGCAAGGTTGGTTTCACTTTCCTTTAACTTTGTTGTTACTATTAAAACACCAAACTTTCGAAGGAGCCTTCTTGTGTATATGTCATTGGCACAACCGATGTCTTGTATTAGGGAATACAAGCTCTATCGTCCTAGCCATTGCTTGATCCTGATCAGTGAATATAGTAATTGGATGTTTATTATCCATAATTCTTAAAAAGGTTTGAAATAACCAACAGAATGAATCAATTGTTTCATCAGATAGAAAGGTCATCCCTAATATAATATTTTGCCAATGATTATTGACTCCAATAATAGGGGCACATACTAAATTATATTTGTTCAGACGGTAGCTTGTATCAAAAAATATTACATCCCCAAAGCAGTCATAATCCACTCTCCCCAAAACCATCTACCCAAAAAAAAAAAACCAACCTGTCTTTCTCATCAGTTTGCACATCCCATGCAAAATAGATTGTCTTCAGCTGCCCGGTTTTTGAACAATTTGATTAGCGAATTGCTATCCCCATTCTCAATTTTTGCTCTTCTCTCCTTTTGAATATAGTTGTATGCATCTCTCTTGGTAAAACCCAGATTTTCTACTCCTCCAACCTCCTCAGATAGATAGGAAAATGTATTTACTGTTCTTATTCCCGCATCTGCCATTGATTTCAGAACAGTGGCATTCTCTTCAGTGATGTGCCTAGATGATCTCAGCAAATGTTGATCATCCGGTTTTGCCAATTCATGGTTGTGTGTTTCTACTGAATTTTTCACCGTCCATATCCCTTCTTCACTAACACAAAATCTCACCATAGCAGGACATCCAGTTCTTGTAGTTTATTTTCTAAATTTAACCTTCTGTACATTTTTTGTTTCCTTCTTGAATCCAGATTTTGAACATACAAAAACCTTTGTTTTCAACTTCCTGGTACCAGGCCAGTAAGAAAGATGTTCTTTCCGAACACTGAAGCCATGCTTATGTGCATATTCGCAATATTTAACATATGCTTCCTTCTCAGATTTGTAAACCCCCTATTAAAATAAATTACCATATTCATTAAAACAATGGAAAAAATCCGTAATAAAGACATAAAAATCTCGGTACAAGTTCAATACCGAGTTATCAATAACTCGGTATTAACATGCTATTTAAAATTCTAATGGTATATAAGTCATAATTAACGTAAATCTAACGAAAAGTTATCAATACCGAGTTTTAAGAAACGAATACCGAGATATTACGAGGTATCAAAAATCTCGGTACAAGTAAATACATAAGTTAATATCTGTACAATAAAAAATTTCAAGTAATAAAAAAATTAAAAATTTCAAGAAATACCGAGTAATACCGAGTTTTCATAAAACTCGGTATTTCTTCTTCATAGCTCTAAAAAAAAATGGAAGCAATATAAACAAATATCGAGCAGTACCAACTTATAAAAAATCAAGTTACATTTAACTAACGACCAATACCGAGTTATCTAAAGGTTAGAAACAACCAAATATGAAAGATTGACCAGACGACGATGGAGGACAACTTACTTGTAAAAAATAGGAGTTTATATACCCGCATCTTTTAAAGTTTTCCGCCCATTTAAGCGAAAAATATCGTCAAATATCAAAGTATAAGTGCTCAATGTCATTTACGTGGCGTGAAATCGTGGCTAACTCTTCCAAAGTAGGAGTTCCCCCTAGAGTTGGCCATGACTTTACGAATAACCTTCACTCTCGTGCAAGGCTCTATCAATCGATTGAAGTTTCGATAACGAAGCCCTAAACACCCTGTATTAATTAAAATTATCACCCTGTCATAGTCTTAAGAAAAGTGGCCATTGAAGAGAAATTTATACTATTGAAGCAAAGTCTTTTAAAGTTTGAAGCCTAAGTTTTAAGCGAAAAATAACTCATGGTTGAACAAATATCCAAAATTTGACTGTAGATTCTTCTTTTGAATGCTTAGTTAGAAAGACTACTTCAGAAGGTTAAAGGCTATTAACATTGTCCAACAACTAGTTGAGCCTTAGCTAATCATAGTTAGATGATAATAGATCAACACGAACATAATGTTATAACCTAATTTAAATCTTTCAATCAATGCCTTGAATGATTTTTTTTTTTTTTTTGGGAATGGAGAGAGAATTTATCTAGCTACCTATTATGAAAAATTTTGTATTGGCTTTTTTATCACAATCTATAAATTGTTGTATGTTGCCTCACTCAGATCAATGATATACGTGCCATTAGTTGTGGAATGAATAATTCATCTATGCTCTACATCTTAACTTGTTAAACCCTCTCATATTAGAGAGTTAAGGGATTAGGAATATTCTTCTTATTTGGGTGATAAGGCACGATTCTAGGACTATATATGAGGCAAAATGTGCTTTCTACTCTTAAATATTATAATGTTCTTTTTGGTCTTAAAAAAATCATATTTTATGATTGTTTTTTCTCTCGTTTTTCTCCTAGGATAACTCAATTTTTCTACTTTGAGTCATATGTGTTTTTTTTTTTTAAGTTGAGCAATAAGTGCAAATTGTGATCGAGTTTTAATAGATAAATCATATATATTTATTTGATTTGATTGTACTAAAAAATGTCCAAGGTTAGGAAGGGTTGTCCTATAGGAGGTGAAATGCCTCATGACATCATGAAAAGAGTATTGTTTTCTCTAATTATTTCTCTTGAGTTTAGAAAATGAGTAGTTTCTTCCTCATTTTCTTCCCATAGATTTAACTGCTCTTTTCTTGTTTATTGATTATTAAAATGAAAATGAGCATTATCACCAAGTTAAAAATTGATATGGTTAGGAAACCTTTTAAAACCTTGATAAATTTATCTTTATAGTTCTTCCCATATGAGCAACCAATTTCCTTCCCTCATATCAAAATATTCTTTGATTCTATTATTTGGTTTGATTATTTTGTCTAATCTTTTAATTATTAATAATTTGAATTAAACTTCAATTGTTATTGTATAAATTACTCTGAACTTGTTCTCTTTAATTTGTTCTTAGCATGCCTCAATTTCTTGATCTAAATGGCATTGTTTGGCTTGGAATTTTATTTCTTTGATAAGTGAGATGGAAGTCACAATAATGAAGTGGAACTTTTTGGTATCTTTCTTTCGATCAAGGGATGGAATAGATGATATTTCTTTACACCCTTTCGTTGGAACTATTAATCTCGACTTCGTCAAGCAATGCCTCTATTGAATACATAAAATTAGCTCAGCTTCATACTCAAACTTTTTAATAATTGAGGTCACCTTGGGGAGAGTAATACAAGCATTATCTTAGGCCCCCCATTCTCAATTATATGAAGCATATCTTAAAGGAGCTCAGGGGAGTTGATGTAGTACACCAAGTGGTTAAATCTAATCAATTTATTGGATCCATTTCAGGAGCAAGAATAAAAGCCCAAAATTTCACAAATTTATGAAAAGAGCGTATTTCAAAACCCATGAAAATGCCCTTTGTTTAATTATTTAAATGTAATTTTATTTTCTTAGTTTGCACTTTTTTACGTCCGTTGAATCACATATGGTCGAACAACTCAATGAAGAAGCATGAAAAAAAAAATGAAAAATGTTGAAAATCTTTTTTCCATTAAGTGGCCATGCTATTCCTCTTTCCCTTTAAAATGAGGAAGCTAAAGAGTCATTTTTTGCTTATAAATAAGTATTGATATGCAATGAAATTTCTAGCATGGAAGAAAATCATTTGAGTGAGTTAAAAATACTTCCTCTCTTTGCTTGTGCTTTAGTAGTTTTAAGGGTGATGTAGTTATCTATTTATTTTTAAGTTTTTTGTTCTCCTCTTTCAAACATCTAATCTCAAATAATCTAACAAACCCCCCCCCCCCCCCCCCCCCCCCCCCCCCCCCCCCCCCCCCCATTATAAGTCTCCTCTTTAGATTATAAGTCTCCTCTTTAGATTAGATACTACCCAACTAAGCCTCATAATCACATCAAAATTCCATTTGTAGCTCTTGATCATAGCAAGCAATGTTAGGACATAGTTTTGTTCCCTACTGCTTAACATATCATGAACTTGTAATTTAGGGTTTCATAAAAGAATAATGCTTTATTGGTAACTTCCAGTCTTTATTTGCACATGAAGGTAATGCTTCATTCATCAAAATCAATTGAAATTTGATTTTTAGTTATCTTTTATGCTTGGTCTATATAAAGATGAAGGGTTTTAGGGTTTAGGAAATAGTTTTTTCCATAATTTATTGTTAATATTTTGTGTAGTGTTGTAAATGTGCCTAGTTGGCTCATGAGCCGACTCAAGCTCAACTAGTTAACGAGCTTGTCATGCCACGAGCTCGAATGCAAACAATGATTTGAGTAAGAGTATTGGGTGTGGGATGATCATGGTGTTATCTCTCAAAAAAATTATAGTTGGTTAAGCTTTCCAAAAACTCATTGTAGCTTGGGATTAAAATTCAAAGTGTAATGCAAGAGCGAGAAATGAGTGTTATGCTTTACTTATTCTTAAATGGGTAATGATTTAAACTTCTTTGTTACATGCTAATGCTACCTTTTTTTTTTTTCGCTATACAGATTTTCAAGCTTTTGGAGGATAGCTATTAGCATTTACACCTTTACAATGGTGTTTTATGTTGTGGTGTAGTAGAAATTTAAATGGCAATGATGAACTTTTGTGATTTATAATTTTCAATGTTGTTTGATGCTATGTTTAAATTGCTAAAGTTTCTTTGTTTTTTTTTTATCTGTGTGCAACCATTGGTGATAGATAAATTTAGAATTGCTTATATGTTGTTTTTCAAATTGAGTTATGAGACTTACTTTTTATTTTTACTAATATGTCATCTGTGTATGACTTTATTATTGCCTTATTTGGTTGAATGCTTAGAAATATTGAAGTTCATACAAATAATTTGAGATTGATTTAGAATTGCTTATTTATTGTTTTTCAAATTGAGGTTTTATTCTAGATTTTTTTTTTTATATTTGTTTTTCAAATTGAGTTATAAGACTTACTTTTTATTACTTTCAAAAATATTACTTTTCTATAATTATTTTATAATTATTTTTATAAAAAGTTGCAGCCATCCTAAACAGACTCTAAGTCAAAATTTATGCTGCCAAAATTTAAAAACACTTAATTATAATTTAATTGAAATGGTTGAATGCAAACCGAAAAAAAAGAATTTTGCTACATGTTATAAAGAAAAAAATTGAAAACTTACTTTTAATGTCTGTTATGTTAAAACAACTTCATTACAATTTAATTGGAAATTATTATTTATAGATTGCAGTAAAAATTTATTAAAATCTTACATCTATATGATCCTAATTTGAGCATTATAATTGGGCTCGAGTTAATGAGCCGAGCTTGAGTAGATTGTAAAAACAAAATTTAAAAAACAATGAAGAAATAGTGGCCAAAAAGTGTTTCAAACAAAGATTAAAATTACTATATGAAAGAGTTCTGGCGTGGTGAAGCTAGACACAGCGAACCAGATGTTCTTGCTGTGAGCGAAGAAGAAAAGAGAAGAGGGAAAGAACAGAACAGAGCAGAAGAATTGTAATAGAAAGAGAAAATATTATTGAATAATGTTGTACAGTAATACACTTGTATATATAATAACTGAGAAACAAGAAGGTATATGACTGTATATGACTGACGTGGATTAGTATGCTAACAACCCTCCTCAAATTAATCATTCTTGGATCGAATGGTTAATTTGGACATTAGTGTACTAAACCGCGTTGCTGAAAGAGACTTAGTTAAAATGTCGGCTGTTTGATCTTCCGAGTTGATATGCTGTATATTGATTTCGCCTTGTTTGATATGGTCACTGATGAAATGATAATCTATTTCAATATGATTTGTTCTTGCGTGAAAGACAGGGTTGTGAGCCAAGGCGATAGCCGATGTGTTGTCACAGTGTATTGTTGTAGGCTGTTTCTGGGGGATGTTGAACTCGGCGAGCAACCGGCGAAGCCATATTGTGATGCCCCAAGATCTAACTTGGAAAGAATGTCAATCTATTACTCAAACAATTTACCAGAGTTATCTAAAACCTTCAATTAACAGTCTATCAAACATCTATGAAATTTAAAACATCAATATACAAGTCGATTCGTATCTCAAAAAGTCATGTACAATACTCAGGAACTACACTACAATCACCAGTACTGAAATCTATCCTGAGTACAAAAGAATCACTATCAATCAAAACACAAAAAAAAACCTGAAGATCTGGATCAATGCCTATCTTCTGCTCCCTTGCCCTGACCTGAAAATATCAACCACATATAATGAGCTTTACAAAGCCCAGCAGGTCACCTAAAACCTATAACTGAATCAAACACGGCTGTGCTATCAATATGCATGTCAATCAATCATAGTCAATCAAATCTATATCAGTCAATGGTCAATGAATCTGTGCAATTCGGAACTCCAGTAGTCAATAAAACCAGTCAATGCTGCGGCAGGCAAATCGATAAATCAACTCAATCGCGAAGAAATCCGTACACAATAGGAAATCGATCAATCCGTCAAATCAATCAAGTCGTCGAATCAATCAATCCGTTAAATCAATCGCTATCAAATCAAATCAATGCAGTCTAATCAGATATCTATTCAATGAAATCAATACGCGGAAAGCAACGAATCCATATACAAAATAAATCCATAGGCAGTAGTATAAGAAGAAATCAATGAATCTACAGGCAACAGTGTCAATGATTCTATACTATTCATGTCCATGCTATCAATGCAATATCTATATCCATCCATTTCTATATCAATGCTCAATGTCGATGCACAGTAATCAATCAGTGAAATCAATGAAATCGTACGATCTAGTAAATCCAATCAAAGTCGATAAAGCAAAAATCTATAAAACGACGAATCCATAAAGCAATACAGTAAACATGCAATTCAATACTATATACTGGACAAGTATAATCAACTGGTCATGTTGCTGTTGTAGAATCCATATTGCTGTTGTAGATCCGTACATTGGTTCTATCAATAAGAGTCGTCACTCTTTTCGCCCGTCGGCATTTCTATAAACTCTTTATGACTCTCAATCTTTATATCAATGATCAATGGTTTAAAGGAAAGCCCGTCGGCCCACCATCCTGTACAGGTCAATCTCAATCTCCAACCAATGTTCAACCAGGCTATACGTGTTTCCCAGTATCAATAATCAATCAATAATCAGTTCAATAATCAATATTAATGCAATCTATAACAATCATATCAATACTCATAAGCACATCAATCTAATCTATCAATTCCAAACAAATCCGAAAATCGGGCAGCGTAACGGCAGTCGGTCGAATTTACACAAAAATCCTGCAAAAAGGCACAATTTCCAAATTCTTCCAAATTACAGTAGAATATCGATAACATCAATACAAGACTATTGCCCTATAGAAATCAAATCAAATCAAGTCCCGATAATTTTCTATTCGATTAAAATCGCGTAGAATCAATTCCGACCGGTAAAATCTTCGTAGAATACAGTCAAATCGTGTACAATCATCATATCTATAACATACTAAAAGTTGTGCGGTGAAAGTTGTGCCAATAAGAAATCACATCGAAAAGTCGATTACGAAAACACAAAACAAATCACAACTCGGTCAAAACTCAATATCTTTGAAAACAGAAATAAGGTTCGGAGTCCTTACCACGAGATCTTCACTTTTCCCAACAGCAGCGTCGGACGAAAAGCGCTCCGTTGCCTCCAAAACCCAGCTTTTCCTCTTTTTCCCTTTCTCTTTCTCTCTCCTCAAAACAGATATTTTGATTTTAAAAATATTTTCTCTCTCATCAAAACGAGCTGATTTCTTTAAATCAGTTGTCTGATCGGCCCGGCCGATCGCCAAATCGTCCCGGGACGATCAGACCAGAAAAATCGTCCTGGACGATTCCCAGAACTATTCTCAGGCCGATATTTTCTACAGTGCCGATCGGCCTGGACGATTTCCAATCGTCCTGGACGATCCTGAGAGGAAAAATCCAAATCTGAGAGGAACAGTAAGGGAACGAGGTCTCACACATATAGTGTCAGATGTGGCAGCTGATAGAGACCTGTATTCGGCCTCTGTAGATGACTTGGCTACCGTAGCTTGTTTCTTGACCGACCATGCTATAAGATTTTGTCCCAAGAATGTGCAAAATCCTGTGATAGACTTCTGATCACTTGAATCAGCCGCCCAATCAGCGTCCGTGTATGTAGCGAGTTGAAGATTGTCGGATTGAATGGGAAGACCGAAGTCTATTGTTCCTTTGATATAGCGCAGAATGCGCTTGAGTTTAAGGTAGTCATGGTTGCTCGGTTGATGCATATGCTGACAGATGGAATTTGTTTCAAATGCAATGTCCGGTCGAGTGATCGACAGGTATTGAAGGGATCCTGCTAATTTCCGGAAATGCGTTGGGTCGGAGAACGGCTGAGTATCTCGTTGTTCTTTACACTTTAGTCCTAACGGAGTGGCTGCCGGTTTGTAGTCAAAGAACCCGGCGTGTGTTAGGAGATCCCTGGCGTAGTGTTCTTGATGTAGAAAAACGTTGTGCTTTGTTTTGACCACCTGTATACCGAAGAATAAGGAAACGTCTCCAAGCTGTTTTAAACAAAAAGCGGAATGGAGTTATTGCATAATATTTTGTATTGCTTGGCTGTTATTTCATGTAATTAAAATGTCATCAACGAATATAAGAATAAAGATAGAAGCATTATTATGATTAAGTATGAGCAAAGAAGGGTCCGCTTTACTGAATTGGAACCCAAGATTGTGTAGGAATGAGGTGAATTTTTGAAACCACTGTCGCAGTGATTGTTTTAATCCGTAGATGGATTTGTTTAGCTTACAAACGTGAGTCTGGTGTTGAGGATCCGTGAACACAACTGGTTGTTTCATGTATACTTCATCTGAAAAATTGCCGTGGAGAAAGGCGTTTGCAACGTCGAGCTGAATTACCGGCCAATGATGCGTGAGAGAGACGGTGAGTAAGATTCGAATTGTAACCATCTTCGCAACTGGGCTAAGTGTTTATGTATAGTTAACTCCGAATTCCTGTGAGCACCCTTGCGCAACTAGTCGAGCTTTATAACGATCGAGCTGTCCATTAGGTTGACGTTTTGTCTTATACGTCCACCGGCAACCAAGAATTGATTTACCAGTCGGGCGCGGGACTAAGGACCATGTTCCATTTTGTTGTAGAGCTCGAAATTCTTCTGTCATTGCATTGCGCCAGTGATCGTATTTAGATGCTTGTTTGTAGGAGGTGGGTGTTTGTACCAGATTAGGAACAACTGAGAGATCGAAGATTGTTTTTGGCTTGAGCGTTCCTGAGCAAAACCTGGTGAGCATAGGGTGTTTAGAAACGGACTGGTGAATAATAGGTCCTCCGTTGGGTATAGGACTTGCAGTAGAGATCGGATCCGAGTCCTAAACAATGGTAGGTAATTCTTGTGTAATTTGAATGGTAGGAGGAGGTTGTGTGATGGGGTTATTCGCCTGAGACGTAGGAATGAGCATAAGAGGGTTGTGGCTGGTGGGTGAGGGCGGCATGGATTGTTCGATTTGAGTGGGTTGGAAGGGAAATTGTATTTCGTAGAAGGCGACGTGTCTGGATATGTAAATACTTTTCGTTGGGATGTGAAAGCAGCGGTAGCCCTTGTATTGAGCTGAGTAGCCAAGAAAAACGCAAGCCAGAGAGCGTAGAGGCTTGTGGTTTAGTCCAGGGAAAACAGAGGCATCCGAATGTGCGAAGGTGATGGTATGCCGCTGAGTGGCCATATAGTAGGTGGTAAGGGGTTCGGTTTGATAATGACACCGAAGGTAGTCGATTAATGAGGTAGTTCGCGGTGGTGACCGCCTCCGCCCAGAACGTAGACGGTAGATGTGCCGCGTGAAGGAGTGTGCGCGTAGATTCGAGTAGGTGGCGATGTTTCCGTTCAACTATTCCATTCTGTTCCGGCGTGTACGGGCAGCTCAGTTGATGAGTGATGCCGTGACTCAGTAGATAATTCTTGAATTCGGTACTGGTGAATTCACCACCTCCATCGGACCTGAATGTTTGAATTTTGGCTCCAAATTTTGTTTGAACAAAATCATTAAATTGTTTAAATTTGGAAAAGACTTCGTTCTTGAATGTTAACAAGTATAACCATAAAAATTTGGTAAACTCATCAATGAATAAAATGTAATAAAAGAAACCATTCATAGAAGCTACCGGTGCCGGACCCCAGGACATCCGAGTGGACTAACTGGAACGGCTTATTACATGAAGAAAGACTAGGTAAGAATGGAAGTATATGACTCTTGGACACATTGCAAGAGACGCAGGCTTCGGACGAGGAAGTTGAGCCGACGAGTTCGGGAATGTGGTTGATCAGAGATCGGAGAAGCCGAGAGTGTGGATGTCCCTGTCTGGCGTGCCACAGAGCATTGTGTTTGGTTAAAGCCCGGAGAGCCGTTTGTCGATGAGCTGGAGGAAGCCTAATTTGGTAGAGACCATGTTGTTTGGGACCTCGGAGAAGCGTTCGGTTGTCGCATTGATCCTTAATTTGAAAACCGTTAGAATTAAAAGAAACAGAAACATTATTGTCTGTCATAAGCTGGGAAATGGATAATAGATTATGTGATAAAGAGGGGACATGAAAAATTTTACGAAGCTGCAGCTTACGATATGAATCTGGTAAAGGAAGGATTCCTTGTCCAGAATTTTGAATTGGTAGTGTCGTGCCATTAGTTATGAAGACGGATTCTAGCCCATTGTATGCCGTCGAGTTCTGCATATTTGAAGCATCGGATGTTAAGTGAGAGGATGCTCCCGAATCCAGTATCCAGTCCCCTGTAGACGAGAATTTCTGCTGTATCGCCAGAGCCTTGGGGTTTGAGGGCGGTGCGTATTGCAGGTTACACTTGTGCCAGCAATTTAGAGCGTCATGGCCTAGTTTGCCGCAAATTTGGCAGCTCGGCCTGTTGGATGATGTTCTTGTGTTGTTCTGCGTATCAGATGTGGATGGAATTATTGAATTGTTGTTCCGCCCTCGATACCGATTTGCTCGGCCTCTGTTGTTGCGATTGGAGAAGAATGCAACGTTGGCCGATTGAGATTTGCTTTCTTGATTGCGTTCATGTTGGAGATTAATCTCCTCGCTGGAAAGTAAAGAATATAAAATATCTAGACTAATTGAGTTTAGAGAAGTCCTGATTGCAGTTTTAAACGGATTATAGGCGATGGGGAGCCCGTTCAGAATGTACAGAATTATATCTTCTGTATCCACTTTAGATCCTGCCGCGGCGATGTTATCAACAAGAAGCTTAACTTGATCAAGATACTGATACATGGTTCTGTCCTTCATTTGAATTTGATGAAGTTCATTTTTGAGTTGTATGACCCGCGAGCGATTCGTTGGTTGAAGTCGCCTTTCGAGCGTGATCCAAACTTCATGGGCTGTTTGCAAAGAGAGAACATAGGAAAGAACAGAAGAGGATATTGTAGAAAGAAGAGCGGATACCAGATTTCGATCAATCAATTTCCATAGATTATGCTCGGTTTTGGACGATTCCGACGGACATACGGTGAGTCCCGTGAGATGATCGCTGAATCCATTGGCGGCAAAATGTTGATGGAGTTGTAGGCGCCATGTGGCGTAATTGTAAGTAGTCAGCTGATTGGGAACTAAATTCTTGATGTTGGAGATCAAGAATGTGAGAGGTGTAGGGTTCACGAATTCTACCAGAGATGCCGAAATGTTTGAGTCCGTCTGTCAGGATGTTGCGGAGTCTTGTTCGGCCATGATCGAGGAGCTGTGGAGCAAGATGCTCTGATACCATGAAAGAGTTCTAGCGTGGTGAAGCTAGACACGGCGAACTAGATGTTCTTGCCGTGAGCGAAGAAGAAAAGAGAAGAGGGAAAGAACATAACAGAGCAGAAGAATTGTAATAGAAAGAGAAAATATTATTGAATAATGTTGTACAGTAATACACTTGTATATATAATAACTGAGAAACAAGAAGGTACAGGACTGTATATGACTGACGTGGATTAGTACGCTAACACTATATAGTCATTATGATCCTGAGTCAACACATTCAATAATCCATCATTTTTAATATATTTGAAATATATAATAATAAAAAATAATATTTTGATCAAACTATATATATATTAGAAATTTTTCATTACTTCCTTCAGATTTCTTAATCTTTACCTCTTACTTCTCCTACTATTCAGTTGTTCTGCTCTCTCCACCTCGATCATCGGTGTGATGGCGGAATGATTTGTTGGTCCAATAATGGAGAAGATCATCAACGCTTGCTCTGATTACCTGGAAGAGCAAGTCGGATGGCAGACGGGCATGAAGAAGGAACTCGAAAGCCCGCGAGAGAACCACCCCAAGATCCAAGCTGTCGTCTTTTCCGCTAACCAAGCACAAATCAGCGATCAGAACTCGGCTCTCAACAAATGGATATGGCAGCTGCGAGATGCTATTGATGAGGCAGATGATGTGCTCGATGAGTTTGAGTACAAAAAGCATAAAGAACAGATCACCAAAAACACGGAAGAAACAAAGGTGCGTTCCACCACTGCTGGACGCAGGATCGGCTGCTCCGCAGCTGTGCGGGCTCGCCGGGTTGGACACGCACGACGACGCGACCTGACGAGCTGACGGGACGCGACCTGAGTAGCAGGTTTGCGAAACAGGTCAATTCGGGTTGACTCGCAGGTTGTCGGGTCAATCCGAACCCGACCCGTTTTTCAAGCGGGTCAAAAATCCGAATCCGGACTTGACCCGTTTCGCAAACGGGTTAACCCAAATCCTGATTTTTCCGGGTCGGGTCTGGATAGGTTTCGAATCGAGTCAAAAGTTGACACCCCTGGTTGCTAGGGGAAATTATTAAGTCCGGTCACCAGACCTAAAAATAGGTCCGGACATCCAATTAAAACTTGGCACGTGTACTGTGCTTTTACTGTGCTTTGATTGCGCTTTGACTGCGCTTTTTTTACTGCGCTTTGACTATATTTTACCTGTGCTTTACATGCATTTTTGATGCGTTTGACTTAAAATTTCGCAGACACATGTACATTCCATATTAATATTTTATTGGTGTCCGGACCTATCTCTAGGTCCGGTGACCGGACCTAATAATTTTCCGATTGCTAGACACAAGTCCAGCTGTCCAAAAAGAGAAGTCCGGGGTTCGACGGTTCGCAATCATCATTGGGCAAGGCAGCAGGACACTCCTGACAAATGCAACGAGAACATTGGCGGCACAGCAGAACATAATCAGAGAAAAGAATGAGGTAACTAGAGGGAATAGCCAACCTTGACGCAGTCAAATAATCTCCATATCCATGAGAAATTTGCCATTTCTCCATCTAGAAATCATGAAGCTTAGTGCTTTCTTAATCAACGAAAAGCCACAGGTTTATGTTTTGAATGGGATTTTGTCTATTGGTTTTGTTGCCTTCGATTCGCTGATGCTGCTCTCTGTTTCGATTTTATGGATGGGTGTTTTGATGCCAGGGACGATGGTGTATGCCCGTCCTGATTTTTCCTTTGGACGGTCTTCGAACAACCAAAGGTGCCAATTTTATCTGATTTTAGCGATTGAATTCTCTCATTGATCCAGAGTCCTGGCATTTTACTTTATATTTTGGCTCTTGCCTCTCATTTTATCCTGATGTAATTTTGTTAGACAGCCTTTTGCCTGTTTCTTTTTGAACCTTTACTCAATTATTTTTTTCTGAGCACTCAAAGCATCAAATAGGTAGCAGATGATAGAGAACACACCTCTGTTTCGTCCATGTTTTGGTTCAGCTGTTCTTCATGCTTCATGTACTCAAACTCATAGAGCACATCATCTGCCTTATGAAGAAAATTGAAAATGGCCAAATTTACTTAACATATTTGAGATAAATTTGATTTAGTCAAAATTAGTTTTATGTGATTGAATTAGATCACCTGAAATCATTATAATGAAATTCAATTTAATTAGATATGAACTAATTCAATTCTAGTCGCAAATGAAATTTCACTTATCCTCGAATTGAGTTGACAAGGCTAGATTTAACTTGCTCTTGACTCCTCAAATGAGAAGACGAAGACGAAGATTATAAATTTGAGTTTAAAATTAGGTTTTCCAAAACGATTTTTTAATAAAACATTTTTAATTTCAAAAAATTTTTATATTTAAAGATTCAGAAAGTAGTCAACTAATGATTATCCGGTTGCCTAGGCTTTTTGATGAAACTTTTAATTGCTTTAGGTAGGAATTCCTTGGCGCTATTGACGTCTCCGCTAAGCCGTCGGATCTCAAAGGAACGGTTGAAATGAAGGATGTAAGGATTTCCCTTGTCTTAACCAGCAGGATATTGTCGTGAGCTGGTAGACTATCTAATCTGCATCTCTTCCAATCTCCTTTTTTTTCCTACTGTTCAGTTGTTCTGCTCTACATCGATCGTCGTTGCCATGGCGGATATGTTTCTTGATCCAATCATGGAGAAGCTCATCAGCGCTGGCTTGCGTTACCTGAAAGATCAAGCCAGATGGCAGAAACGCGCGAAGGAGGAGCTGGAAAAGCTGAAAGAGATTCTCCCCCAGATCCAAGCTGTCGTCCACTTTGCTTCCAGCCAAGAGCGGATCACATACCAAAATCCGGCTCTTAACAAATGGCTATGGAAGCTACGAGATGCCATTGATGATGCAGATGACGTGTTGGATGAGCTGGAGTACATGGAACTTGAAAAACAGCTGACCAAAAACAAGAAGCTGCGAAAGGTGCGTTCCATCATGAAATCCATGAAGAAAAGACTTGTCAAAATTGGCAAACGTGCTCTCAAAATTGATCCCAACTTGAAGCGACTGGAGGAGGCTGTGCAGAAACTTTATGGAGTTTCAACTAATGTTTCTTCTTTCCTTTATCTTGTAAAAGACGCAAAGCAGGAGCAGCAGCTTGAGCTGTACAGAGCGCGTGAAACGGGATCCTCGCCTAAAAATGATCTCATCGGTCGAGGCAAAGAGAAGGAGCTTGTTATGGAGTGGCTGGGGAATCCATCAAATGAGCCTCGAGGAAGTGATTTGTACAGAAACATTTCTCTTCTATCTATAGTGGGCCATGGTGGTATGGGGAAGACAACACTCTTGCAACATATCTATGAAGATGAAATGACGAAGGAATTTGATCTTAAAATGTGGGTTTGTGTTTCCAACAACTTTGATGCTAAAGAAGTCATTGCAGATATGCTGGAACTTCTTAAGAAGGAGAGGCCTCGTTTGGAGAAACTTGAGGCACTTCATGAGCGTCTCAAGAATGAGGTGATGTCCAAAAAGTTCTTACTTGTGCTAGATGACATTTGGGAGGAGGAAAAGTGGGACCAAAGTAAATGGGAGAATGTGCTCGCCCCTCTAGCTTCTGGGGGTTGCGGTAGTAAGATTCTGGTAACAACTCGAACAGACTCAGTTGCACTGATGTTTGCAAATGTAATTAACAAGAAGAAGAAAATAGTTAGATTAGAGGGCCTAGAGGAAGATGAGTGTTTGCAGCTCCTCAACTCTCACGCATTTGCTGGTGTAGAGAACCCCCCTGATGATCATAAAAAATTAAGAGCCATTGCTGGAGAGATAGTTAAAAAGCTTTTAGGATCTCCATTGGCAACTAAAGTCATTGGTGGTGTTCTGAAGGAGAACTTGGATGAAAGGCATTGGAGAACAGTTCTAGAAAGCAATTTATTGGATCAGAATTCTATCAATTCCATCTTAAGACTGAGCTATATAGTTCTGCCAAATTCTTTAAAAAGTTGTTTCGCATTTTGTGGCATGTTCGCACAAGATCATGTGTTTGATAAAGATGATTTAATCCGAATGTGGATTGCATTGGGTTTCATTCATCCATCTCTTGATCAAGAAGAGATTATGGAGGATATCGGAGGAAGGTATTTTGATGTTTTGGTTAAAAAAAATTTCTTTGACAAATTTGGACGATACTACAAGATGCATGATTTAATACATGAATTAGCACAATCAATTTCCATACATGAATGTTTAAGAGTTGAGAATAGTACAAAGTTGCTTTCTAAAATTCACGAGACTCTTCGACACTTGTCTATTGAAACTACAAATCTAGACATCTTAAGAAAGATTGAGAAGTTTAAACATTTGCATTCTCTTTTCTTAGTCTATGAAGATTCTAATCCGGATCTTTGTAGTGCACTTATTGATATATTCAAAGCATCGAGATGCCTGCGCTTATTATACATACGTACTCATGAACTGAAAATGATACCTGAAGAGATTAGATATTTGAAGCATCTTCGATATTTGAAGATCAAAAATATTTGATGTCACTAGGCTACCAAGATCTCTAAGTAATCTCTATCACTTGCAATACATAATCTATCATCACTGGCGGTCAAGCGGATCTGAAGTTGATGATTTTTTACCTAGTGACATTAATAACCTTTCAAACTTGCGTCACATGAAATTGCCCAAGAATTTTTCATCAATATGTGGGATTGGGAAGCTAAAGTCTCTTCAAGAACTGAGTATGTTTGATCTTAGAGATGTGAGTG